>OY998180.1:109126182-109551322 GCA_963921935.1 Galeruca laticollis
CGCGATAATTTTATTCCCAAATAAATGGTGCTTTGAAATTCCTAATAAAATTACTTGGGTTACTATGGAAACGTATTGAGGTTGAATTGTCAAACTTGACGCTTATAAATTTAATTGCTGGTGTTCTCGAAAGTAAAATGATAAGTGATGATGAAATTTCCATTCCTGGGACTCCTCCAGAGCTGGTTGAGGCAGTGAATACTGCTTCATTAGAATTATTGCCAAAGAAATCAAGAGAAAAGTACGAAAATGCATACAGACGTTTTATGGATTATCGCATGAGTAAAAATACGAGTTCTTTCTCAGAAAATGTTGTAATGGCATACTTCCTAGACCTTTGTTTAAAGATGAAATCTTCAACATTATGGGCCAATTATTCAATGCTGAAGTCAACCCTTGCACTTAAACACAATGTAGATATATCTACATACTCAAAACTTCGTTCTTTATTGAAACGGCAAGCTCAAGGTTATAGGGCAAAAAAATCTAAGATTTTAACGAAGGAAGAAATTGAAAAGTTTATCCAGGAAGCTCCAGATAAAGAAAATTTAATGATTAAGGTAATTTACAAGGTTTTAATTTCTATTTAGATTATACCTTTATTTATTTTTTAGGTGGCTGTAATATTTGGTATTTCTGGGGCCTGTAGAATGGATGAGTTAGTCCGAATGACTGTACACGATATAGAAGACTTAGAATCTAAGCTTTTAATCAGCATACCTGATTCGAAAACCAACAAACCAAGATCATTTGTAATTAATCAGATCTACTTGAATGTTTATCGAAAGTATGTTTCGTTAAGACCAGAAAATATGAACAGTGACCGATTTTTCTTTAAATATCAAAGCGGAAAGGGTTGTAGACAAGGGGTAGGAATTCATCAATTTAGAAAAATGCCCAAAATAGTTGCTACTTATTTGAACTTGGTAAATCCGACAGAATATACTGGTCACTGCTTTCGTCGGTCTTCTGCAACAATATTGGTTGACTCTGGTGCCGACATAACTAGTTTAAAGAGGCATGGCGGATGGAAGTCATCAAACGTTGCTGAAGGATATATTGAAGAATCGCTTAACAATGAGGTTGAGGTGGCAAATAAAATTTTCACAGTACAAAATATTCAACAAAATGACCCTACCACCCTGCATGTTGTCCAAAATGTTTCTCGTAGTTCTAAGAGTGTTCCTCCAATGTTCAATAATTGTACTAACTGTCAAATTACTGTAAATATAACAAATTGATCTTAAAAATGTATTCAGCAATGACTTGATGTTTTCAAAATATAAATTAATTCCTTATAAGCAATGTGTTTTCAATCATTTATGTAGAACACTAACAACTGTACGGAAATATCATTTCCTTACAGTAAGGAAGTCCTGACTTTTTCTTCAAGAAATTTTGACAGGAATGTCAAAATTTCCTAGCGATTTGCGGAAAAAACTATTTACTAAATAATACTGGGTATCGATATGGATCTGAGAAGGATTATTTGAAATAACAGTACTATGCAAGCGAGAATTGGACATTGAGAAAGAAAGATCAGAATTAATACATTGGAAATTGAAGACTTTGGTTGCAGACAGAACAACTTTGATAAATGCTAGACTGGATACAAAGGTTAACAAAACCAGAACTAATAAGAAAAATAGTTGCTGCAGATTAAGTCTCAGGACTCAACTTACAGACGCGGCTAATCCAAACAATGATAAACGCGTAATTATCGTCAGTCTCGGCTCCCATTGGTTTCATTTGTTTACAAGAGTCGCCTTTGTAAATTGAGTTTGATAAAATTAATTTTCTTTCACAAATTTGTACAGAATGGATCTAGTGACTGAAAAAACGAATATCTATAAAATTAAAAATAATATCTTCGACTTTCTTTCCATTAATTTTTTTTTTGTATTACGAGTAAATATATTTCATCTTACCTTCTTTTTCCGAAAGAATAAACTTCCTCGTTTTCTTCTTTTTTCAGCGTGTAACTCGTATGGAACGCTGAAAACATTCGTGTAAATACATTTTGAAAAAATTTTAATGATTTTCATTAAAAAAAGATATTATTTGGATAAGACTGATCAAGTTAGGAACTTTTATAAAAAGAAATCTTCTTCTCGCAATTTTCAACGAGATAACTTTTATTTAAAATCAGACAGCTAGATATTTATTATTCATATTTATTTATTTTTAATGCAAAGCTTTAATTACAACACTAATACCCACAAATGACTTAACTTAGGTTCAAATTTGGAACCGTTTCTTGAGTGAGACACCCTGTAGATGATTTTAAGAAACAGTACTGAACAAAATTTCGCAATAGCTCGTCATTTAAAATTTAAATACCCACAAAGTTATATAGTATGCACCGATAGTCTTCTTTTCATGACAGTGAATTTTAAATAGGACAAACTATATATTTTCCTTTGGTTGCCCAATTTGGAAAATAATATAGAATATAAAATAAAATCCAGTCAACAAGTACCGAGAAATGATCATTGAATATGCAGGTAATCATATACAGAGTGTAAAATTGAAAGGCGGTAAGTGCATGCATTATGAACAAATGATTTTTCTAATTTTTATATTTATTTCGAAAATTAATACTGTAACGAAATTATCTAAATAAGTGAGCTGAAGGATGAGACATAGATACAAATCTTCGATTATTAGAAAAATTATGCTAAATATCCATATCAGGACACAAACATGTTTCTAACAAGAACAAATCGATGGTGTCAATATAAGGTCTGTTCCAACCGAAGTAAATACCGTTCTAGTAACGTACAATCTCAGTAACCCAGCAAATTTGATGTAAATTACACAGACTTATTATATTCACTAATCAGCAGGTCAACTGGGTTTGTATCGTAATTGTACGGTTTTTGTGTTGGTTGGAACACACCTATAATACCTCGTATCTCCACAATTTTTAGAAATAAAGGTTTCTGTGGCGTTTGGTTAAACCATAGCTAATGAATCGATAGATGGCGCCAAAATGAACATAATATAAAAATAGGTCCGTGATCTGTCAAAGGAAAAATGCAATACCTCACCTCGTAACTCCAACAAAATATGGCGGATGTGAGTGACTTTGTGAAATGTGGTAAGTTTCATTGTCTGTTTACCTGTTATTATAGCGAATTTATTTCAGTAAAATAATGTCGGTTATATTAATTCATGTTTGTTCTTCAAATTTACATAATTATTTAAATATATTTGTACTGTTTTAAAGAGAAAATTGGGAAAATAATGAGACCTTTGGAGATAGTGTTATTGAATATTACATTTTTTCTAGCATTATGGTTGATACGTGTTTAGGTTTTTTTACCGAAATGGTTAAATAATTTAACATGTTTCCCAAAATGTTGTTTTTAATGATATAAAATGTATCTGTCTCTCTGTTTTAAATTGGGTATAAAAATTGGCTTCTGCAATAAAACATAATTATTAAATGTCAACTGTGCGATTATCTTTTTCCATAAGGTTTTATGCGAGTTTTCTTCTTTCAGATAAGACGTTAAAACTTCAACATGTCCGGCAGAACTACAATTTTTTTATCTATGTGCAATATCAAGCTGGAAGCCCAAAGTTGTTCCAAGCCACAAAAAGAAAGCTGTGACAGTAAAAATGTTATTGGAGAGCTTTTGACACCTATGACAGTTGAAAATTTTGAAGATGTCTTAGAAAATTCCGAGTTTGTTTTTCTAGATGTTCTAGAAAAAGAAAATGTCTCCCAAAATTGTAAATATCAGCATTAATGCAAATAATAATATACATCCTGATTTTGACATAATTTGCTCTTCAAATGATGTTGAAACGGAATTATTACCGACTGTGACAACCAATGCCTACGTTTTAAATGTAGGTCAAGAATTAGTTCTCCAGCAAGAAATTGAGGAGAAAAATGAGTTTGAATGCATTGAAGTATTTGGAGAAGAAAATAACCAAGCAAAAACAGATGATGACGAAATTGATAGAGGCATTGAGGAACAACATTATAGATCAGAGTTAGTGGACATTTACCAACCAGAAAGTGATGAAGAAAATAGTAGTGTTGATAGTGAAGAATCGATTGGATTCTTCACTATCAACACTACTATTTTCTTAACTATGCAAGTGAAGAAAATAACAATGGAACTAGCGAAGAAGATAACAATTCAACCAGCAAAGAACCGGAACAACAATCTGATGGTGGCCGAGGAACAAAACGGAAGTAACATCAAAAGCGGCGACTTTTAGGAGAAAGCTATTTAGGTTACCGAAGGCCAAAATACCAAAAACTAACATTCCACAATACGGAAAGAAATGCGAGAGTAATGGAACCTATCTTGCAGGACTTGAGTGAAATACAGAGGCAGCAGATTTTTAAAAATTTCTGGGGAAAATTAAATAGCTGGAAGCAAAAAAGAGTTTATGTCTTAAATTTAGTTTACAGGAAAGACATAGAGAGAAAAAGGAGACCCAATGAATCTTCGAGGAGATCCAGTTCACTGTTTTATAAATTAAACATAGAAAGCAAACAACATGTTCCTGTTTGCAAAAAAATGGTTTTAAGCACCCTGGGCCTTAAAGAGTGGACAGTCCAAAACTGGGTTAAAAATTCCGCGTATGACCACCTGCACCCAGTAAATCCAGCCAACCTCGATGTAAAAATGATGACTCAATTCAGTTTCTGATAACATTTCTAGACAAGCTTCCCAAGTTACCAAGTCACTACTGTCGGAAGGACACCAAGAAGCTGTACTTAGAGCAAACTTTCACAAGTTTTGCATATCTGTTTAAATTATATCAGGAACATTGTAAACATTCTCAAAAGCAGGCACTATCAAGAAACACGCTCATGAAATATGTGAAAATCAAAAACATAGGCATATTTAGTCCTAGAAAAGATCAGTGCGACTTATGTGTGGAGTATCAAGCTGGGAATTTGGACCAAAGTGTGTGAGAGAAGCATAGAAATGAAAAGTAGAAAGCCCAAGAAGAGAAAAACAATGATAAAGAGCACGCCAAACTTGTTGAATGTCACGTCATTTGTAAGGATTTACAAGCCGTAAAAACTTGGCCATGTTTACAAGCTAGCTCACTTTACTTCAAAACTAAGCTTTGCTGTCATAATTATACCGTTTTTGATCTAAAAACCTAGGATGCTGTTTGTTATTGGTTTGACAAAACTGATACCTATCTTCAGGCTTCGAATTTGCGTCTTTATTGGTGGATTTTTTAAAAACGGAATATTTAGAAAATAATATGAAGCAACAAAATCCAATCATAATTTTATCTGATGGCTGCACCTACCAAAATCGAAATGCGGTTTTAGCGAACGCTTTACTTTCACTTTCCTATCAGTATGATGTCAGATTATTCAAAAAGTCTTGATAAAAGGCCATACCAATATGGAATGTGAAAGCGTACATGCAACCATCGAGAAAAAGTTAAAGAATAAAACCATTTCAATTTCTAATGACTATCACCGAATCACAGCAGAAGCTCGAGCAAATCCTAAAACATTTGAAGTTGTGTGTCCGACTTTTGAGTTCTTTTATAACTTTAATAAAGACCTTGTCTACGAATCCATTCGTCCTGGAAGGAAACTGAACGAAACTACTGTATCCAATCTAGTATAAATTTAGTTTTGTGGACAATTTTTTTTAAATCTTTACCGCAGCGTCCCAAAAAAGCAATCAAGAAAATTGAAGAATTTCAAAAACTACATACTGGAAAACTTCCAATTACCCAAAAAAAGTACACCCATCTACAGGAAATAAAAACCAAGCTTCATAAAAATTATTGGGCATTTTATGATAATTTGTTACATAAATAGTTGAAAAACCATTTTTTCATTTTCATTATTTTTTGTCACTTTAAGTTAGCCTACCTACTAGAATATTGTCAATTATTTTGAAATTATAATATTAAGCAACAAAATAAAGTTCTTGTTCGTGAAATTCATATTGTTTTATTGCAATACCAAGTATCTCCTTTCTTTGAGAAATATTATTGTGCAAAACCATGAATAATTACAGGTTCAATAATTATTGAGAAAAATCTTGGAGATAGTTAATAAAAATTCCCACTAATCAGATAGGTAACATCCAATTTCAAAACAATAACCGGTAATATTTCTAAAAGTTTTTTTAATTTCTGTATAATAACTTTCCAAGGAGATACAAGGTATTGACACCATCGAAATAACCTAACCTAGCCATCGAAATATTAAAGATTTTTTATATAAGAGGTTTTTTAAATTTGATAGAACATCCAAGAATTTAAGCAAAATTATATATTCTATACAAATATCAGTTGACATTTCGGAAAAATCCGCTAGATGGAATTGTTTCATGTAAATGGAACAAAATAACATATAGGACGCCACTGGACAGACTTTATTTGGTAAGTTTCCAGATTATTGAAGCATAATTGGTGCCCTTTGCTCCATGCAAATGAGACCAATAATAACGAAGTTATGTGCTACTGTCATGTTGCACATGATTATTTGCTTTGACATCATTCTATGTCACGATTTCTCCATAGTACCGTTTGTTTGATAAAAACCGGACAAATAATAACGAAGTTATGTGCTAATGTCTTCATTCTTCTTTTTAAATTCGGAAGGCCTCAGCTGCCATGCTATTAGGCCTGCATTGATTGTCTTCAGATCCGTGTGGGTTTAAGAGAAGTTTATAAATATTTTTGGTAAAAACAAAGGAAATAAAGATGATTCTAGTCTTCTTTGCACTGCTCAGTTTTTGAAATTATATTTTAATATTTGAGGCACTTAAAAATTTAGAAAAAGATTGATGTTTTTACTGTCTGGAAACCTAAACACTGTCTTGCACTGTAAAAGGGCCAAAAACGTTATTCGGAACTTCAAACAATTTATGAAGTGAAATTGAAACATATATGGGATAAACCTTGCTTTTGACCACATGGATATAAATCCAAAGGCACTATGTTGATTTTATGTAAATATGCCAGTGTAGCACAGTGGGGAGTTAATTCTTGAGACAATGCAAATTTCTCTTCTAGACAAGCTGGAAAATGAGGAAAACCAAGGTTTTCTACTTGGGGATTTGATAACCTGGGATTATAGGTTTCCTTTTAATAAGCTGAGAGTTATGTATGTTGAATTCCACTTTTCTATAATGCGTCTTTTAATGGAATACACCACATCTGATTGACGCCCAGCTGGAAAGGAGGTACACCTTATGGTTCTCCCAAAGTTTGCAAGATCATCTGCTCTAACGTTTCCTTTAATATGACTATATCCTGGAATCCAACCAATTCGTATGTCTTTCCCTTGCTGATTTAACTCGTATAACAGATCCTTTATTATAGGATGAATGGATTGGAAGATGAAGAGAATTTGGATATACATTTGATGGCACTTTAGGACTCAGAAAAAATGATAGGGAATATTAAAATTTGAGATTTTTGGTAGTGCAATAGGCATGATGACAGATTTTTAAACTCCTTTCTACAATGTAGGTACACGTCTGCTATTTCCGAAAAATACATTATTTCAGCATTAAAATAATTTTTAACAAAAAATTATTGCATTTAATGCTTGATACTGTAGACCATCTAATTTTGTAAGTAGGTATTTAAAACAGCCACCATATAACATACAAGCGTTATCAAATAAGGGAAGTATGGTAGCTGTGTATATATTTAAGAGTAGATTTGATGGCCGCCCCACCATTTACCACATAGAGAGCTGATTAAATTGATAGCTTTTGAAACTGAAATTAGTAAGGGTGTTCTTAAGGGAAGTTATAGAAACATTAATGGTATTTTCGACACGTATCAAAGCAAAATCATCTGCATATCCACTGATTTTTATGGAGGGAGGAAGTATATGTTGAAGAGAGTTACAAGAGATGTTGAATAATAGATCACTAAGTGGGGAACCTTAAGGTACCCCTCTACAAGAAACACTGGGGCCTATAAGTTCATTGTTGTGGAGAGATTTAATAAAAATATTTCTGTCTGATACAAAAAGACCTCCAAATGTCCTGAGGTAAATTTAGAGTGTTCAGGGATGAATAATTAGAAGATAAAAAGAGGTTGTCATAAGGAGGAATTTATTAAGAATTTTATTGAAAATAGAGAGAAGAGTTTCTAAACGTTATACTGGGAAGTTGATTGATCATATAATATGTGATGGAGTGCATTCCAGGACTCTTTTTTGCTTGATAAGGTATTCTGCCATTGTGAATGGCTGAGTAGTGGAGATATTAAGAATTTGGGGAATAATATTGTCTTGAATGGGAATTTGGGCTGGCCTGTTTAAGAGACTTTGAAATAAGAAAAAAATCTAGGGGGGGATATTAATTAAATTACAATTCTCGATGGATCTAGAAAAAAGTCTAATTGATTGCCAAATCTTTTTGACAGGTGTTCCAGGGTTCAGCTCTTCCGTGAATTTTCGGAAGCCTTCGGATCTTTTCGTTTTCAGGAAGCGTCGCGTTTTAGCTCTTGAAATTTTTAACAATGAATCGAGTTATTGATAAAGGGGGCTACTCTTCCGTAGCCGTCATGACGATCATTTCTAAAACAACTGAAGTTTTTAACGTGGGGAGATCTCCCTGGATTTACCCAAGTTTCATTTAATATTATAATAAGTACCTCTTTGTTAACATTAAATCAACGAATATTCTATTGGAGAGAGACTTGGTTAAAGGATTGAGTAACGACTGCTTACTTGTTGAGAAGGTGAAGAAACCTGGAGAACTACAAATAGATAGGGAGCGATCAGACGTAAACGGAATATCAGACAGAGTAACATTTCCTTCTGTGCGAGTTGTGGAGGAAGATGATACAGTCTTTTTTGTTATAGGAGACTGACATATATTGTTTGCGTTTGTGAGAAGTAAATTTAGTACTAGAAGAACTTTGTGCCACTTTATGAGCATAGGATATTGGAGAAGAGGAAGTCTGAAATTGGGGAAAAGACATTGTCGATCTATCAAATATAGAATATTTGTGAGTAGGCTCAAGAGGAGGAAATAGCTGGGAGGCTTCGAAGTATGAATATTCATGGAAAGCCATTGCTTCGTTAATATTTTGTTTGCCTAGTAAGTTCTTTACAGCTTCGGTCAACTGCTAGATGTTGTCCGGAACAATAATAACAATCTAAGGAATTTGAGCATGGGTCGGTAGTGAATTGTTTCACATCTGGAACATATTTTTGCGCTACGGCAAGAATTGGCAGAGTGACTAAATTTGTAACAGTTTTTGCATTGGATAACGGGGGCTACATATTTATCTACCTGAACCGGAATAGAAAATATATCTAGATCCCTGAGGCATGGACGTCCCTCAAAGGTAATGAGGACTTTCTGGATGGAACATATTCAAAACATCCATCGTCTTTTGTTATTCTGCTGTCTAGTCTTCTAGCACCAGTAACTTCTTTTATTTTGTTAGTATGCTTCTTGATTGATATTATCAGGGGTAACGGAGAGACCCAAATTTTTCACAATGCCTCTTGGAGTGAAAAAACGTTATGGTATATAAGCACAGTATCTTTCCTCTCTAGAAGCTTGGTTCATCATAAAATTGTTAGCATCACGAGAAATTTTTAACGTAATCCCTATTTTGCTGGAGCCTTTGTTTTGTATGTTTTTAATGTTTTGAGTAATTCAGTCTTCTGCCTTTGGACGATTTTATAGGCTATTCCAATATTAAAACTTCCTTTAAAATTTCAGGATCGTTTTGAAAGCAGATTTTGGTGGAAGCTATTTCATCTTCCATGTTGATTAGATCTTTTTCTATTAGAGGAGAAAGTTGATATACAGAATTTAATAAATTTTTTGAAAGGTGATCAAGAATTATTAATAGCAGCTGAGGGAGCCTTGTCCCCCATCGTGATGGGGAGACTTACACCGAAAGATTTTTCTCCATTCTCTGTTTCATGAAAATCGGGCCAATAATAACGAAGTTATGTGCTAATCTCATATTGCGCATGATTCTTCGCTTTGACATCATTCTACGTCACGATTTCGCAACAGTACCTCTTGTTCCATCGGTCCAATAATAACGAAGTTATGTGGTAATTGCGCATGATTTTTCGTTTTGACATTATACTATGCTGTTAGTGGCATAAGATATTTACTAGAATTTCATGAAAATTCCTTAAGAATAGCGACTTGAGTCTTAGAATTCGTAAATTTTGTACTATCCTTCAGATCACCAACGAAATATATTGTAACGGAACTTTGTACTAGGACTCTATAATCATAATAAAATTAGATTTAATACATATACAAAGAAACAATTCCTCGCTGATGGAGGTATAAGTGATTTTATGTTAAATAATTTGTTCTTCGACATTGGAATATTAAAATAAATCGAGCATTAGAAGACGGCCCAGCATTTTGATTTCGTCCTGTCCTAACAATATATTTAAAATAACTTAAAACGCTTCTACTTTACAGGGATACCCTATGCATGCTTTTACTTACTGGTGCAAAAGTGCAATCGTATGGGGATCATAGTGGGCGTGTCCTAATCGGCTACCTTCTTCTTCTGTCTCGCTCTCAGTTCCACTCGGTCGGCCCCTAGACACCAAGCTAAGCACATGCACTACACTGTTCAAGCTAAAGTGATTTTCTTTAGCACATCAAAACATCTAATTCTGTCCGACATATTTAAAGTGTAAAGGTACGTAGTTGTCAGAATGACAGCTTAGTTAAATGATATATAAAAGTGGAGATGGCTATCATACTGATAGTAGTAAAACTAGCTGTGACCGAGTTCATATTAGAGACGGCATTGGAGCACAAAATAATTCTCCTTTTGATTGCAAGTCAAAAGGGATGGTGTGAATGGCTGCCGCTGCCCCCACAGTGGCGCGGCGATAGCGCGAAGAGCAAAGAGAACTGCTTTTTTCTACAACTGCTATGAAAAGTAGTGTATTTCTCATAGCTTAGGTACTTAATTTCAAAACCATATATTTTTTTTACTGTGAGAAATATTTTTCTCGCGGCACTTTGCCCATACCACATACATTTTTATGCAGAATATGCATTTTTTCTACCGTATTTCTCATAGCTTACTTAATTTCAAAACCATATATTGCTCACACTGTGAGAAATATTATTTCTCACGGCACTTTGCCCACACTACATACATTTATATGGAGAATCCAGTAGGGGATACTCGATGCCCAGCCGATATCAGCAGGGTATACTCGATGCCCAGCCGTTTCCGGTGGGTGGTCCTCGATGCTTAGACTTTTTCTACAAAACTATTTACTTATATTCTTTAAATGTGTGCAGTTGTAGAAAAAGTGTAGTGTGCAACATGTGAGAAAAGTACTTTTCTCACTCATGTGTTTGCGGCACTCGCCCTTGGCTCGTGCCACAAACTTTCACACTCGTGAGAAAAGTTGAACATTTCCCACCTGTTGCACAATATACTATTTCCAGTAGGCGATCATCGATGTTTATAGTTTTTCCAATGTCCAGAAATTTTCCCAGCAGGAGATTCTCGATGCCTACACTATATCAGCAGGGAGGTTCTCGATGCATAGACTCTTTTCAGCAGGGATGTCTTCGATGTCTAGACTTTCCCCGTATATGGGTCCTCTATGCCTAGACTCTTTTCAGCATGGGGATCCTTTATGCCGAGACTGTTTCTATATAACTACTTGTATTCTTTAAATTTGTGTAGTTGTAAAAAAAGTATAGTGTGTAACATGTCGCTCGTGCCACAAACTTCCACAGTTGTGAAAAAAGTTGTACATTCCCCACTTGTTGCACAATCGTGTTTTTTCCCCATTATGCGATGTTTTACTGAAACGTGGATTTGTTTTCGTCGCTCTCATCTTTTATCGTCAATTGTATCTCCGCTATCTCCGCGCTACTGTGTGAACAGCCTAGCCTTACTTTTTCTGGTGAATAAATTGACAGAACTAGTTGTTTCGAAGAATATATTTTAAAACGTTTATCGTATGCATAATTGATAAATTTATAATCAAATTTGAAACATTCGCTGTGTGTGATGGATTGAAAATGTTTGGATTACATGCAAATAAATTAGTGCAAAAAAAGTGACAAAAAAATTATTTTAAAAAACACAGTGAAGCGAAAAATTAAAAACGCAAATAGAAATGGTTTAGTGATAAAAAACACAGATAATTATAAACAATACTTACATTGGCAGAGTGGGTTGAGCACCTGCGAGAGCTGGTTCCGGCGCCAAGTCTCTTACGGCGATAATAGATGGCGTCGAAATAGATTTTTGTAATGGTAATCTAGTCGGTAGAAGACGTTGCTCGGCTTCTCTTTTGGCTTTTAATTTATTAAAATCACTCTGAAGGACAAGAAAAACGAGTAACTTAATATTTTCATGAACAAATTTTCTAGTTTCAAAAATATACAAGGTGCGTTTTTAAATTAAACTGAAAAATCAACTCAAAAAATATTTAATTTGCATGTACAGAGTGAGTTAAGTGTAGAGCGCCTCAATTATCTCGGAAACGGCTTGCACGATTTTTATAAATTTTGATTTGTAAGGGATTTGTAATATGGCTGATATTATGGCAGTATTTACATTGTTGTCAAATCTTTCAATTTCCCGGAAATATAATGAACTTTGTTATGTTAAATCACTCTGTATTTTTTCTTTTGAGAACTTTAACAAATGTTGAATATTTTTCATATCATCATCATCATAGTCACAATATCTTGTCAGACACTGGTTCCACATCAGTAGGTATGTACGTAGTTCGCCGGGATATTTATTGATGTGGAGGGGGTGAAGCACCAACCCGACGCGTCTCCAGGTGGCGGATAGGAGAAAGACCTCTGACATGATTTTATATGAAGAAAGGGTCTGCGGGGAAATACCTGGGGGATCGTTGTGTCTAAAAACTCAACTGGCAGCCCTCGAATACCCTGCCGCGGACCAACTTTACCTGTCCCAGCTGTAGTATCGTGGCTAATGAATGGCACACAGGGTTACGATGTCGGGCGAAATTTCGAGCTTACCTCGAAATCACCTGTTATACCAATGTCTTCTGGCTGTCTGTGGTCAAGTCTCGCGAGCCAGTGGAATGGGAGAGGGGGGGGGTCTTGGCTTTACTGCCCGGAAAAGTATTGGAGAAAACCTCCACCTCTACATCCGGGCACCTCATATAGGGAAAAAAGGCCAAACGGCACAAAGGTCGTATGCCGTTCGACCTCCCAAGACTGGGAGAACCGGCCGGCATAGACGATCCACTGAGAAAAGGCATCAGTGGAGCAGGGGTGCGGAAATACCTGCGACTCCTCAATCAGGGAATATCCCCCGAAGAGGCCAGGAAGCAGGTTATTCAGCGCGCAACGCCCCCGAAAGAAACACCAACGGGGAAGATAAAGCTTAAAAGAGACCCGGAGCATATTACTCCTCCGCAGCGACCTCTTAGCAAAAAACCAAAAACAGCTGCAACGGTAACCGGGCAGGCCACTGGTTACGCAGCAGCTGTCAAAACAGAGAAGGCTTTTAGGATGGGAATCATGCCCACGGGTTATCCTGGGGTCATCCTGAAAGCAGAGCTTCTCTCCACCCTGGAAGACACTCTGGTGGAAGAGCTGTGCCAGAGCAAAGAGAAGGAAATTTACTTCTCAGGTATCCATTTCAGTTGTGGAATGATACGGGTGGACTGTGGGTCCCAAGAATCGGCAGACTGGCTCATGAGGTCAGCGCCGAAATTAAACTCTTGGGAAGGACCCGAATTGGTGGCTCGAAGTGGAGACGACATCCCAAAGCCGGTCACCATAACGGTGTTCTTTCCAAGAAGCCACGACATGAAATTAGAGAAGATCCTCCAACTTGTCGAGGTTCAGAAATACAACCTCACTACTGGGGCTTGGAAGATCCTGAACTCTAAAAAAGAGAGACAGGGAACTATCCTCACGATTGGGAACAATCACCAATCTGGGGAGGCTCTGAAGGCAGGAGGTTACGCGCTAAACTTCCGTTTTGGTCGTATCCCTGTCTCGGGGCTGGGAAAAAAAGAACCCCGCGGAGGACCCAAAGGAGATGGAGATACCCTCCACATCCGGAACCTCTGGAAAAGGGGAAAAGGCGAAATCTTGACCTTGGGTCAGCCCGAGATCTCCTCCGGCTCTGCTGGGGTGACTGGGGATGCGGAGATCGCCTCTGCATCCTGGAAAACTGGGCGGAGCAGCCTGGGGGTCGAGATCAAGAAACCTGCTCGAACTTCGAGGAAGATATTGCCATGGTGGTCGAGGAGGGTCAGGGAGAGATAAAGGAGGGGGATGAATAGTGGCTGAGTAACTCGGCCTCTCTCATCCATAATAATTCACGTTCACGAATGTAGCTCAGATTAACTTTGCAAGATTGTTCGCTAGACTACAACTGGATATTTAATACTCAAAGAACCATGGAACAACATGAAGGCCAAATCAAAGGTTTGGCATACAAGGATTCTAAATTGATTTATGATCAAAGGCAAGTATCTCCGCGTGCCTGTGTAATCATAAGAAATAACATAAAATATATTTGTGTTTCAGAATACGTACCATGGGACCTTATTCCAATCATGGTTCACCTCAACATTGGGATTATCGACCGATACATCGTCATTGCCTTTGCCTAGTTCGCTGGAGACGGGCCGATGACACCACCGGGGATACTACCTCGATTCCTACAATCCGAAATCCTAGAAATACTGATTGGTCTCTTTACAAGACCAATCTGAAGGACAATTTGGAACACGTCGAAGTGAATGGGGCAAATCACCCGCACTACAAGCTGGAACAAAGACTCGAACAGATCAGTGAGGCAATAATGGAAGCTTTTCATTCCAGTTGCCCACTGTCAAAAGCTCGTTCAGAAAAGGATACTCCTTGGTGGAATTAGAACCTGTCAAACCTCAGATTAGAGGTCCGTGGGCTCCTTAATAGAGCCAAACGTGACAGTAATTGGCAGGGGTACACTGAGAAGCTTACTCAGTACAATACAGAGATTAGTAAGGCCAAAAGGCTTAATTTTCAAGCCTTTTGTGAAAAGATCACTTCCACTCACACAGCGGCCAAACTACAAAAGGTCATGGCAAATGGTGGAACTATCCCCACAATGTCGCTGAAAAAGCCAGACGGATCATACACAGAAGATGAAGAGGAACGATCGATTCTTCTTCTTAGAACCCACTTTCCAGGCAGTGAACCAGCAACAAGCACTGAAATAGCAATGAATTATACCAATTACACCAAAAATCCCGCAAGGAAGATTGGGATATTGCTAAGAAAATATTTACCAGACAACGGTTGGAATGGGCAATAAGTATCTTTCAGCCTTATAAATCACCAGGAGTGGATGGACTATTCCCAGCACTCCTGTAGTAAGGGATAGAGGAGATTCTTCCTCACCTGCTGAAGATTACAAGAAGAAGTCTAGCAGTGGGTCTAATACCTAGAAAATGGAGAAGGGCAAGGGTAACCTTCATACCAAAAATAGGGAAAAAGATGGGACTGATCGCCGATCATTTAGACCCATCTGTCTAACATCGTTTCTACTCAAAAAGATGGAGAAAGTAGTGGATAACTACATAAGAACAGAGAACCTGGAGAATATACCACTTCATAAATGTCAGCATGCCTACAGAGCGGGTCGATCAACTGAGACGGCTCTGTATATGCTGACCGAAGTCATCCAGAGAACTCTGAACAACAAAGAAATCGTAATGTGCGCATTCTCGGATATATCTGGGGCCTTTGACAACACAACTCATGTGTCCGTCAAAGAAGCACTAAAAAGGCGAGTAAATGAAACAATTGTAAAATGGAGTAAAATGGATGTATTAGTTGTTGACGACGAGGATAGCTGAGTCACAGGTGGGGAATCAAACCACCTCAGTTAAAGCCACTCGGGGGACACCTCAAGGGGGAGTGATAACTCCCCTTCTATGGAGCCTCGTAGTAGATCAGTTGCTTTACAGTCTAATGGAGCTTGGCTTCGAATGTATGGGTTATGCTGATGACATAGTTCTAATAGTCAGTGGCAAGTTCGAGAGCACCTTGTGTGATTTATTACAAAAGGGCCTTAGAATCATTGAGCAATGGTGCTTGTCAGTGGGGCTAAACATTAATCCAAACAAGACCATAGTAATTCCATTTACCCGGAAAACAACACTTCCAACCATGACACCCATATCCTTAAACGGGGAAATCATAGAAAGGAAATCAGAAGTTAAATATCTAGGGATAACCCTAGACAGTAAGCTTCTGTGGAATAAGCATGTTGAAATAACTGCTAGTAAAGCAATAAGAGCTTTGATGGTGTGCATAAATCTAGCTGGTAAGAGGTGGGGCTGTAACCCAAAAATATTGCGATGGATGTACGCCATGATTGTGAGACCAGCAATTACGTATGGGACAATAGTTTGGCATACAAAAGCAAGTCAGTACAGCACGAGGAAGACCCTCAACAAAGTTCAAAGGCTTGCCTGTGTGTGCATCACTGGAGCTATGAGAACGTGTCCAACTAGGGCACTTGAGATCATTACAGATATCACACCTCTACATCTGGTGATAGAAAGATCTGCCCAAGAGGCAGTTCTTAGAATATCTAAGGAGGGTTCAGGCAATGAGAGTATTAAAAATCAGGGACCCTGGTCGTCTCTAACAAAATACATCTCATCAGCGAATCTTCACAGTGACGAAATGATCAAGAAAGTATCGAAAAGAATTTCACTACGATGTTAAATAAGAGAGACTGGGAAAGGGAATACACCACCTCAAAGAAAACACCATTAGATGGTATACGGATGGTTCAAAAACCACCACTGGAGTATTTGTGCCTGGCACCAGATACTCATTATCGTTAGGCTCCTTCCCAAGCGTCCCAAGAAAGATGCGTGGAAATGAACTTAGAAAGAAACTATCAGAAATGTGACATATCAATCCATTCTGATAGTCAAGCAGCTATCAAAGCTCCCATGTCATTGACTCAAAGTTGGCATAGGAGTGCAGAAGAAAACTTGATGAATTAGGCAAGAATAACAGGGTCTCTTTAGTCTGGGTTCCTGGCCACTCAGGAATCACTGAAAATGAAGAGGCCAATGCACTTGCCAGGAAAGGAGCACAAACGCCCTTTATTGGCCCGGAGCCTTTCTGCGGTGTAGGAAAAAGCTCCTATAAGAAAGAGTTTCGGAAGAAAGAGGAAACCGAAAGAGAAGCACCTTGGCGGTGCCTTCCCGGGCTGGAACATTCCAAAAAGTTCCTGCGGAACTTTGACACTGCTGGATCCAAAAAATATTTGGACCTCAGTAAAGATAAGCTACATCTCCTCACGGGCTTTCTTACAGGACACTGCCGCCTTAGGAAGCACCTAATGAGAATAGGTCTAGCAGAAATTGACGATTGTAGATTCTGTGGGGAAGAGGATCAAACTCCGGATCAAAAACGCGACCGAATTTTTTAATGAAATTTTATATGTATGTTTATAATGTTAAAACTGAGGTTAAGTTCTTAAATGAGCAAAATCTGATGTACAGTTTTCCGGAAAATCCCATTTTCATAAATTTTTCTCAATTTTCCACCCGAAATAATTTTTTCTATGAACAATTGACAAATTTATTGGAATCCTCATATCAAAAGCCCCCCTATGCAAAAAATCATCGAAATCGGAAACAAATTTTTTTTTGGGATTTTCAATCGGAATCTGAATTTAAAAAAAAAGTTGAACTTTGATGTTTTATACCTCGGTTCGAATTATCGATGGGAAGTTGCTATTATTTTTTATAATAGTATGAACACTTCTATTTGGATTTTCACCAATTTCAGTCTTTCCATTGCACAGACGTAGATATTACAATTTTTTTAAGGTAATTTTTTACAAAAATGTCTACTCCAGCTTTAATCCCATTTATTGTCTACAAATATAAAATGGAAGAATTCAATTATGGTAAATAATTGAGATCCATCTTTCCTCTATCGAATGGCATGAGAAAGGAATCGATATATAACATAGTTTCGTAATTATAGACTTTTTTATGGAAACATGTTATAGAATTTAAAAAAAAATTGCGGTTCTGACCGAAAAAAATTTGTTTGCAGTAAGGAAAAAATTATGCAGTACAATTTTTTGGTTCAGTTTTATGAAAAAACTTTTTCAAGTAGAGCATTAGAAAAAAAATGTTGGGTTACATAAGGTGAAGTCATGTGCGGGGTACATCAATTGGTTTTAATACATTATACAAATTATGCCATAAATGACACCGTTTTTTCTGGTATTTTTCAACTAATATAAACCATTCTTCGAGTTGGTCTTTATGTTCTAAAATTAAAATATCAACATTTCGGATTAAATTACCTGAAGATCGGCCTCGTTCAACGAATGAGTACTAGCTCCACCGTTAGTAGCTCTTGAATTACGATGCCTGACCACAACTGGTGCTTCAGGTCCTAATAATAATCTGACAGTACTACCATCTACATTATCTATCAGTGATGATTCGTCTACTTCCGATTCCATACTGCTCAAAGATATACTATACAACAAATACGAGGTTAAGACGATTATCGGTAGTTGATAAAATATATGTACCTTCTTTGACGAGTCTGCTTTACTTTGTCTTTGTTTCCCGTTAAATCTTCTAGAGCCGTCCATGATCGTCTTCTCTGAGGTTCCGGTTGACATAACCAATCTTGAGCAGCTAATGACGAATGAGAATTTTAGAAGCTCAACGTTTTAAATAACTAAGCTCTACGCTATATTGATAATTAAAAAGTAAACTCACCGCTTCCTTTTCTACTGGGAGGTTGATGTAAAGGAGATGACCCTAAGGAGCCACCAATGATGTCTACTTCCGAGATTGCTTCGTTAAGTGCCGGACAACTTGCACTCAATCTTGCAACTTGAGCCAAAAACGGATTGAGTGCAAATGCAGCAAAGTCTCGCGAACCTATAACAAACAAAAAATGGCGTTCAGGTATCGATGAATTTAAATATTGAAAATTTTAGTTGTATTATGGTCAAAATTGAAATTACTTGGCATTTCGTCCAAGTATATACAGAGTGGTTCTTAAGTAATTGTACTGTAACAATATTTCATATTGCTACACGAGACAACATGTATATTGCCTCTACAATAAATATTCAAATCCATTTTGTTCAATATTTAAAAAAAAATCAAAACTTTCCTACAGCAAAAAGCCAACTCGATGTGCTTTTTATATTCAAAAAATAATTCTCGAAATAACTTTTTCCTGTTGAGTACAAGAAGCAAAAATTCTTCCTCTTCTCTGGTAACTTCTAACGTGAAGTCGATATTTGCTTTTTGCGTTCCGTCTTCCAGAATTTTGGAAAACATAAAACTTTGAGAGTAGTCTATTGTCGACATTTTTACATTGAATGATTAAGCCGTTTTAGTCAGCTAATTAAATTTATAAATTCAGTGAAGTAAATTCGAAAGTATTGGATTTAAATTACTATTTCTGCGTTCGCTTTGATTTTTCTCACGAATCTTGAATAAATTATGCGAACGATTGGAAACCAAATTATTTCATTGATTATTTTTGTGGTTCTAGTTTCGAAAATTTTGTATTGGGTTTGTAGAATGAATTAGTGAACTGCGAATGGATTAATTGACTTTTGCAGAGGACTTGCATGATCTTTGATTTATTGCAAGTATAAAAATAATTTTAGTTTAATGAAAGTGTTGGGTTAAAATCATTTTATGTAAAATTTTGGGTTTTCTTTTCTTTAACTAATCATTTCAGACTACATCCAAATTTCGGCGTTTAAATTTTTATTACTTTAAATCTTGATACAATTTGTAATAAAATTTACATGTGGAAAGACATAATTGGGAAAACGATTTTGACAGAATTTGTTAGAAATTTGTTTAGCTGTACAGGAATTTTTGCAAAGTAACTTGTTTGATAGAATTTGCTATTTTTATTGTAAATTATTTCTTAATTTTTTCATTTTTCTGTATATGTTGTATTCGCCAATTATTATGTTGCAAAGATTATGATTAGAAAAGATTGATTGGGACGATCCACTACCATTAGATATAAAAAATGCATTCCTAAACTTTAGACAGCAGCTGTCAATTTTAAATAAATTACAAATAAGACGTCACGTCATTCATAATCTCGTTGAAATAGAATTGCATGGGTTTTCTGATGCCGCGGAAATCGGGCATGGTGCATGTATTTTTATAAAATCCATAGACGGAGATAATAACTCATTTTGTCATCTTTTGTGTGCGAAAAGTAGGGTAGTACCACTCAAACCAGTTACCTTACCACGGCTAGAATTATGCGGGGCAGTTGTACTTTCTAGATTTATAAAAAGGGTTATTGAGGCTTTAAAAATTAAATTCGATAGTTGTTTTTTGTAGACAGACTCATCAATAGTGATTTGTTGGATAAAGACTCCAGCAAACATCCTAAAAACATTTGTAAGCAACCGAATTGCAGAGATACACAAAAATACTGCGTTCGCACAATGGAGACATGCACCCAGTAAGGACAATCCATGTGATTTATTAACAACGGGGGTAAAACCAGAAAATCTTATAGGTTTAGATCTTTCGTGGCACGGCCTGAGTGGCTCACATAATCCCATGAACCGTGGCCCAAATTAGAATTTTCAATTCCAAGGGAAATCCCAGATTTAAAAAAAATTACAAAACTTTTTGTTGCTAAATCTGACAATAATAATAGATTATTGGAATTTGAAAGATTTTCCAACCTTTTAAGATTAAAATGATGCGCCCGCCTATGTCATTAGATTTGTAATAAACGTTAGACTCTATGTCACCAGTGTAATAAATGCTTGACCTTGTTATACACCCTTATGGAGACCCTATTGTAATACCTTGGCCCTCAAACGTGATAAATTTAACCCCTTCTATACCGGGTCCGCTGTCACCAGTCTAACAGGTGCTGTCACGAACTCTTTTCTTAAATATGCAGCCGAGCGTGTAAGGCAAATCCAGTCCAATTTAGGCTGGGAACGCCTGGACTTAGAAACGGTTTGATTTCCTTCGCCAGGATATGATTGTTCTCTCAGTTCGTCCTCGTATCCACTACGTATACACACTCTAGGGATAATTTCGGGTAGGATTATAAATAAAGTATGGGGAAACCACAAAGTTGTATAAAAAATATAATAAAACTTTCTCTATAAATAAAATCCCAATATCAAAACAAATTATTAAATTTCCCCACTATAAAAATAACTGTACACTTATCTATAAATTGTACATACTAAATCTTTCGCTGTATAACATATGACTAACAACAAACAAATATAATATCCCTCACCATGAAATAGAACAAAATTATTACCCACTTATCATTTAATATGTTTAACGTGTGCGATGGGCGTATGATTTAACCCTTATTTCGAAATTCCCCTGCCTCGTTGCGAGAAATACTTATTTTGCTCTTAACACAATACTATACAAAACGACTGTGGTTTCGAGTCATTGCCCCTTGTATCAACAGAAAATGAAATCAGGGTCGTTAAAAGGAATTCTGCTGATCTATGAGTAATAAATGTTTATCGATAATCCCGTTCAGTGCGTAAGTGCCGAGTTGCAAATTTTCAGGTCTTTGAATAACCTATAATGTTTATTTATTTTACTTAATAGAATGGAATTACCTAACCACATCTGAAATAATTAGCTTTTATTTATCGTAGCGAAATTTCACTGGAAATGGGACTTCAAGGAGACAAAATCATATGCTCCGGGCCCGTGTTACTAGGTACAAATAAATCTCGGTTTAACCCTTGTTTATTTTCCATCTACGAGGTGGAAGCGAATTATGTGGCGTAATACAAAAATCAAATATATAGTGCCTAACTCCTGTCGGAAGCGAATTATGTGGCGTAAAACAAAAATCAAATAAATAGTGCCTAACTCCTGTCGGAAGCGAATTATGTGGCGTAAAACAAAAATCAAATAAATAGTGCCTAACTCCTGTCGGTTTATAAAATTTGTAGAAAAAATATGTTATTTTTTTAAATATAGGAAATATTTATCTAGAATAGATGAAATGAGGGCGGGAAATTAGAGGTGTGTAATGTGACACTTCCCAACCTTCAATGACGTTAGTAATGACAGCATTACATATATGGTTGTAAATAAACAATGTTATAATGAAGTCTCTTTTATACGCGAATTATAAAAATACTTGTTTAAAATTTATATAAGAATATGCATTTATTAAATAAAATTCAAGTATTATCAATTAATTTTAAAAGCAGCGACTCAAATGCATAAATTAGTATGATTTTTATTAATTGCAATGTTTTAACACATTTTCAATTAAACTTCTAATTTCTTCTTTCCCGCAACTAAAGAGGATTTGTAAATATGGCAAAGCAGTGGAAGTGTCCGCAAGTGAACTTAGAATGTGACTCAATGTTTGGGGCAGGAAAAAGTCAAAACAAACATATCTATTTTATTTTTTTAATCTGAGTTCCATACCCTCTTTGAAATTTTAGGGCAGTTTACTCCTTCTACTAGGGATTGCAAGAAGTGACTTGTATTATTATCGAACAGGTATTGAAGATTCTTCTTTTCATTTCCTTTTACCTTTTCAACTGTCAGATAAGGGTATTGAAGATTAAGTGACTCATTTTTCATGACTTGAAATGAAAATACGTTACTGGCCTATATGATTTGTCAAGTGTTTTGAATTATCTTCATATAAAACCATTAAATATGACACCTTAAAGTATTTACCAAACATTATTAAAGTTTTCAACAAAGTCACATAAAATAGTTTTGTGACAAAACGCAGACATAAAATAACGGTTTATTACATAGTTACTACAGTAGATATGTAGAATTATTCATGTTCAACAATATATTTTTACGAGCCGTTTACTGCCCGATATGGGTAACAGAAAACGTGTCAATGGCTTTTTTAGAACTCAATATGGAATCAAACTATGTGGAAATTAATTTAATTAATATTTGAACGCTTAGAAAACTTTAAACTTGTGAAATATTGCGTGGGTTCTAGCCAGAAGGGAAGATATAAATTTATATTTAAAACTGCTTCAACTCATTCAACTTTTATGTTTTTTGTATGTAACTACAACCGTTGTTATTAAAACGTGCGTAATTTTGATATCTATTATTCTATAACCATGAACTTTGCTGCGTTCGAAAGAAGGAGTATATTGTGCAACAAGTGAGGAAAATTCAACTTCTCTCACGAGTGTGGAAGTTTGTGGCACGTGCCTGAAGGGCGAGTGCCGCAAACACACGAGTGGGAGAAGTACTTTTCCCCACATGTTCCACAATATACCTTTTCTACAACTGCACAAATTTAATGAATACAAGTAAATAGTTATACAGGGTGATTCACTAAAAATGTTCAATCTTTGAACTGTATATCCTAGGACCTAAAATATTATGATGTAGCCCAACATCATTATACAAATATTTCTAGTTTCCGAGTTACCGGGTATTTAAAGTTTGAATATGGATTTTCATATTATATATGTACTTTTGTTCGTAGATTGCTTTACTATTTGGTTGAGGTTCTAAGTCAACAAAGAACATGGAAGGTGGATCTTTTGTTGTTCTGTGTCTAATATTCATTATATTGCGAACGTTATGCCCTGCTTGTGTGAGTTTAGCATTTATTTCATCAATAGGTACAGAATGGTGTAGGTTACGAATAACTATTCTGTATGCTCTATCTTCTTTTGTATGGTATGTGTGCTGTATTATTTCCCCATTCCTTAAGGGTCTGACTAAAGTTCTATAGTGTCGATTGTGAGTGTGCTGATTTTGACAGTTTGATTGGCTAGTGCTTTGATGTAGTACGTGTCTTCATTTATGATTTTGGTCAAATTTTTAGTCATGGTCTTGAAATTTTTCACACCATAGATGAATATCGGTGGAGGTTTTGATGGGGCAGTCTCATTTTGTTGTTTAGTTTGATTGGTCCTTTCTAAGGTTTCCTCTGTGTTGGTTTCTAGAAGTGAGAATCGGTTTTTCGTGTTTATTGGGATTGTGTTGGGTTCCAGGGTTGAAGTTTTTGGTGAGTGCGTTCTTTTTCGTTTTTTGACTGACTGCCATGTATGTTTGGCGTTTTCTGTGGACTCTTCGTCTTCAGACGAGCTACCCATGTACTCGCTAGTTGTCATTAGTTCCTCGCTAGTTTCATTTGTTGATAATGTTTGATGTGGAGATTTTGTTTGTTGTTCGGGTGGGAAACCGAAAAAACTTTGATGGTTGAGTGAGGAGGGCTTAAGCCAGAGTGTTGGCTTCTGTTGGGTTTGGTTTGGAAACATGGAAACTTATTTATTATTCACTATTCGTATTTTTTTTTTCATTTCACTGGTATTAATTTTGTCTGAAGCGCCCGGACTAATGAGGCGATAAAATGATTTATACTATTTTTTTATCACTTATCACGAATCACTTGTTTCTTTCGCTGCAAAACTTGATAACTGAGGTATTGGTAAAAACACGTCCTTCTGCTACGAAAGTCAAGAAGGAACTACTCCGTGTATATAATCTTTGGAACTACTCTCTGTATATAATGGTTTGTTCTCACACGAGTCACAAACAATCAGAAACAGTCAGGATTCTGCGCAATCCGTTTCTCCGCGTCCAAACATAAGTTTCTGATTGTTTGAAAACAGCTGGACGTTGGACAGTTGGAAAACCCTCAGTCAAACCTGTGTGAACATAGTCCAGCTGTTTTCAAACAATCAGAAACTTATGTATGAACGCAGAGAAATGGATTGCGCAGAATCCTGACTGTTTCTGATTGTTTGTGACTCGTGTGAGAACAAACCTAGAGTGTTGTATACTATATATACTATTTTTTATCACTTGACTAATCACTTGTTTCTTTCGCTGAAAACTTGATAACGGAGCTATTGACAAAAACATGTCCTTATACTACGAGTCAAGAAGGAACTATCAAATATGAACGGGAAGTTTTATTTCTACACAAACTGTATAAGAGTGACTTTAGTCCACAGATAACCCACTTCTAGTCTAGTTGGAAGATTTGATTTGAAGTTTTTTATTTTTGTTTTTTAATTTGTTATTGTAACTCCGCTTGCGTGGCGTTGGGTGGATCGCGTAGCCCAGAGTTCACGTTGCCGGTCCTAAGCCCGGATAAAGGAGGAAGGTTCTCGGGTGAGGCTAGTAACCTACTCGGGGTAAAAAGAAAAACATACTTACAGACCCGGAGAAGTGCCTCGGAACAGGAATGATTTAAAGATGACGAACCATGCAAGGAAACGGTATATGAGTTGGAAGAAGAAAAATATGATCAGAGTCGCAACATGGAAAATAAAATCAGTGAAAAATAGAGAACAAGATATCGTTGAAGAACTACGACACGGAAAGATCGACATATGTGCACTCCAGGAGACAAAGAAGAAGGGAAAGAGACAGAAATAATATAACGATTGATTACACTCTAATATATAGTGGCGTCAATAGAGAAGAAAGAGTTAAAGCAGGAGTGGGTATACTCATCCATCAAAAAATCAAAGACAACAAAGAGGATTGCCATTACGTCTCAAAAAGAATACTACCCGTGAAACTAACAGCAGAACATAAAGAACTACATATAGTATGTGTATACAGTCCCGAAGACTGTAAGCCGAAGGCAGAAAAAGAGGCTTTTTATGAGGAAATGCAAAAAACCCTAGATATTATCGCAAAAAACGATACTCTCTTTTTGATGGGATATTTTAATGCTCGAATCGGGAAGAACATCATACCAGGCATTAAACAGAGATATAATGAAGACGTGCTAAATGATAATGTGGAGTCAATGATCAATTTCTGCACATACAATGAACTACGCATCAATAACACCTACTTCCCACACAAGACACAACATAAAAAATATACAGTTCACAATACGAGGGGTCAGAAATCAACCATAGATTACATAACAACAAATAAGACCATACACCCTTCGCAAATAATAGATGTGACAACCTTGAATTCTGCGAACGTGGGAAGTGACCATAGTCTGCTTATCTGCTAACTAAAGCAGTAGTGACGAAGACAAAGGACGAATACTGGCGGGTTTTCTCATCAAGAATGGAAGCCGACTACTACGGACTGCAAAGGCAAATATGGAGATTTATTAGTACGCAGAGAAAAGAAATAATCGAATTAACAGAAACCAATAAAATAGATGTAGACACCTGAACCTCCTATCTCACGCAACTGTTTAAGACAAGCGAAAACCAGACCCTACCAGAAACTCCAGATAGAACAACCGAAAACTTAATCGTCACAACGGAGGAAATTACTAAAGCCTAAACTAAAAAACCGTAAATCTCCAGGACCGGACAGAATTCCAAACGAAATGCAGAAATACGGTGGAAACACACTAACTGAACAACTAAGGATAATTGTACAGAAAATTATCTCGGGACATACGAGTAAAATACCAAATAGCTAGCGCACTAGCACAACGATGTTGATGTTTAAAATGGGTGACAGAATTGTAACCGAGAACTACAGAGGAATAAACCTGCTCAGCACCGCTCTGAAACTGACCACAAAAGTCATAACCACCAAAATCACCAACGAAATAGATCTAGCAGATGAACAACAAGGCTTCAGATCCGGACGATCCTGTAACGATGCAATTTTTGTAGTCAGGCAAGTCATGGAAAAGTCACTGTAATACAACGTCTCGGCCTTCTGCTGCTTTATAGACCTACAGAAGGCATTCGATCCCGTAGAGCTTAACGACATAATTCACCTGTTATATAAACGAAACATTCCATCAGATACCATCAAGACTATCGAAAACTTATACAGCAAAAATAACATACAGGCCAGAATTAATAACAAACTAACACAGCCGATACCAGTGGAAAGAGGAATACGTCAAGGAGACTCATAGAGTCCGCTGCTCTTTAACCTAATCATGGATGAAATTATCCATAAAGTCAAAAATCTGAATAGAGGGTACAGAATGGGTGAAGAAACTATGTCTATAGTATGCTATGCAGATGATGCCGTACTGATTGCGGAGAGTGAAGATGATCTTCAGAGACTTCTACATCAATTTAATATAACAGCAAGAAAGTTTAGCACCGAATAAAACAAAGAGTATGGTGATATCTGAAGATCCAATAAGGTGCAAGCTGGAAGTGGACAGAAAGATAATCCAGCAAGAAAAAAGCATCAAATACCTGGGAATACAGTTACACAGTTACAGATACAGAAGCGGAAGTTGTCCAACAAATAAAGAAAGCCAACAGAATAGCAGGATGTCTTAACACACTATCTGGCGAAACAAACATTTACGGACAGAAACAAAGACCAGGATTTATAAGACAGTAGTGGGGCCAATTATGACCCACTCTGCGGAAACAAGACCTGATACAACAAGGAGAAAAAGACTGATGAAAATTTGTGAAATGAAAATAGTCCGTGATGTCACAGGAAAAACACTGTGGGACAGACAACGTAGCACAGACCTCAGGCAAAACTGCAATATAGAGAACATAAATGAATGGTCACTGAAAAGGAAAAAATAATGGTATAGCTATATTAGTAGAATGGGAGAAAGAAGACTGGTAAAGATTGCACGAGACAGATCCCCAAACGGCCGAAGGAGTATTGGAAGGCAAATGAAGAGATGGAGTGATAACCTGGATATATAGTGAGGAGGCACCCGAAGATGGAAAAGGCGCGAGCCTATTAAGGAATCAGGAAGAAGAAGAAGAATTTGTTATTGTTAGAGAATACATTTTTTTATAAAATTAAAATTCATTGAACTTTTTAGAAGCAATTATCGAGTTACATGAATCAAACAAAAGTAACATTTTTTGTAGAATTTAACGCTTTTTAAACATTTTTAATTATTATACTCATAGTTCTGAAAAGTTAATGCGGAAATCAAAATCCATATTTAAACTTTAAACACTCGGTATCTCGGAAACTAGCAACGTTTGTATAATAGTCCAGGCGCTGGATGGAGTTGAGTATGCAAAATGTGAGGACCGGCAACTATGCTCAAATTCTTTTACCTGAGACCCTAAATAATAGAAAATCACATGTTGCCGGCAGCTGTGCTGGTCCCTTTCCCTTTTACCCTTCCCCTTCACCCTGCTCGGCACGTTGCGAGTCATAGCGCTTGGAGTAGTCAGTAGAAAAGAATTTGTAGCCAATAACGGTTTATTTTTGCGTATTTAAGTAATAATATTTAAGTTTTTTCACAGTCGACTGTTTTATTAGTGTTATTTATTTAAATAAAAGCGCGGACAATGTCACTACAAGTGATAAATGTGAAGAAGCGAAAGAGAAATTAATTGTCGTGTTTGTTTTGTGATAAAACGGGTGATTTAGTGAAGAATCCAAAACCACAAACGTTTATTAGTATTAAAAAAGCAGTGGATCGCAGAAAAGATGATATTAGTAAGAAAATAGAAAGTGATACAGACTTTACTGCACACAATTGTTCCTGGCATCGAGCTTGTATTGCAACTTATATTAGTGAAGAGAAAATAAGGCGTCGAGAATTAGCATTACTAAAGCAGGAGAATGCCTCTACTTCCACCTCCTCTACAGAAGCAAATGTTTCTAGTAGCCAACGTGTTCGTCGGTCATCAAGAAGTGAATTAAAACTTGATACGAAACAGAAATGTTTAATCTGCGGTAAACAAACAAGAAATAAGAACAAAACTCTTTTTTTATGTTCTGAAATTTCAGCAGCGGAACAAATTTTAAATACTGCCCGAAAAAAACAAGATGATGTTTTCACAAAACAAGGTTCTTTATTTTTTGAAGTACCTGACCTGAATTCTAACCATTTAGAAGCGGATTCAAGGATGTTTTGTCACATATTTCACGCAGTGAAAATCAAACTTGGCCATATCATAATCATTAGTGCTGATACAGATGTTTTCATTCTCGGAATTTACTTCTGGAACAAGCTTGCACGTCTAGGCTGTTTAGGTTTATGGTTCGACGGTTCCTATAAGAAGAAATTCATTTCAGGATGGCGTTTGGCTGCTCAATCCCTTGTAGAAAATATTTGTGGTATTTTGCCAGCATTACACGCTCTGAGTGGTTGCGATTCGACTAGCAGATTTGGCTGGAAAAAAATGCTTTAAAGGCTGCATCGTTGGATTTTGTACAAGAAGCTCTAAAGCATTTGGGAAATCCATACCTAAGTGTCGAACAGCTAAAAGAGTTGGAAAACATTTGCACCTATCTTTTTTCAAAAAAAAACTTAACAGCTTATGAACTTCGGTATAAGTTAATTTCCCAAAATATCAGTTTCGGCTTAAATTTATTAAAAGTTATTTGCACATCAGATGCTCTACATTTACATCTATTAAGAACTTCAGCACAAACATATGTATGGATAAATTCTGACCAAACTCAACTACAGCCAATTGATTACACCTTCTTAGGCTATGAAAGGAAGGATGGTACTTTGTAACTACGACAAATGACCAAGCAACCACTGCCGGAATTGTTGATTCAACCGTGTAAATGTGCATCCAATTGTAAAACAATGGCTTGCTCTTGTGAAAAATTACATATTTATTGTATTTCTTTATGCAATTACATAAATAACGATTGTCAGAATAAAAAAGATTGATAATTATCATTTTTTCATTTATAATATATTAAAATTTGATTTTGTTTAATTAAATTTTTTTTTATCAATAATAATTTTTTATTTTTAATTTTCCTGTTGTTTTTTCACTTGACTAGCTGTAAGTATCTTTAATCATAAAAATCAAATGGATATTCTCACTAAAACAATCGTTATAATGATATCAAAGTATGTGTTCAGTCCAGTTACTAGATGTCTAAGGGTGTGCTGGTGTAAAAAAAATGGACCAATATGGCTCCTGGCAACATCCAGAATCATAATCTGCATGCTTTTCTGAGTTCAAAACCATACACCGAATGCGGTCCTCACATTTTGCACACTCAACTCCATCCAGCGCCCGGTCTATAAGGCATGTTGGGATAAATCATCAATAATATTTTGGGTTCTGGACATTTTTAATCAATAACCCTGCATAGAAAAAGTCTTGGCACCGAGGATACCCCTACAGAAAAATATTTGGGCATCTAGGATTACCCTACTGGAAAAAAGTTGATTTTCCACTTAAATGTATGTTATGTAGGCAAAGTGCCGTAAGAAATAGTATATTGTGCAACAAGTGGGAAAAGTTCAACTTTTCTAACGAGTGTGGAAGTTTGTGGCACGAGCCAAGGGCGAGTGTCGCAAACACACGAGTGAGAAAAGTACTTTTCCCACATGTTGCACACTATACTTTCTCTACAACTGCACACATTTAAAGAATACAAGTAAATAGTTTTGTAGAAAAAGTCTAAGCATCGAGGACCACCCACCGAAAACGGCTGGGCATCGAGTATAAGTTTCTGAAATTGGCTGGGTATCGAGGATCCCCTACTGGATTCTCCATATAAATGTATGTAGTGTGGGCAAAGTGCCGTGAGAAATGATATTTCTCACAGTGTGAGCAATATATGGTTTTGAAATTAAGTAAGCTATGAGAAATATGCTACTTTCCATAGCAGTTGTAGAAAACAATATTTCTCACAATATTGAGCAATAATTGGTTTCGAAATTAAGAAAACTATGAGAAATACTCTACTTTTCATAGAAGTTGTAGAAAAATGTATCTTTCTAACGCTGCCGACGCAACGTTTAATAGGGGTCGCAAAAATGTTTCTTACTTTGTACGGAGACATTGCGCATGTGCTGTACGCTCTCGTGTAATTCTCGAACTTGTTGCAAGCTGTCCTCCAATACCGGATAAGTCTTGTTGGCGGGTGAATGGGGCGTCACGCTGATGGTAGGAAGAGGCCCACCGGCTCCAGGTCGAGGCAGCATATCCAACACCGGTATGTGGTAATCGGTGATGACGTCCTCGTCACTATCCACCTCGCCTCCGCTCTGGCCACATTCATCTGTAAAGAAGCAATATAATAAATATTTTATATCGAATTTATGTAAATTATATTGTAATAAATCAACCATTGGTGGCATTCTTCAGAAATATATAAAACAGTAACGGAGAAGAAAAAGAGATACTAGAAAAAGTTAGGTCCTCAAACGTCGACCATTAAGACACAAAAGTGCCGTCTTAACTTCTAGTAGAATTCGAACACTTGGTTCAGTCGAGTAGTTGAAAACAAGGTCGCGCGTCATCAAAATAAATATCGTAAATATAAAATAAATAGTGTAAGTGAAATTAGTGATAATTGATGTAAGTCTCTTGTCAACTATAATATACCAATAACATTAATAATTTGCAATAATTTTGTCATAGATTTTCGAAAGCGTGTTGCTTGGTAACAACCCGACTTATCTCAAAGCAACATGCTTGAGGAAAGCTATGGCAAAATTATTAAAATTTGTCAATGTTCGAGGTAGTGTTTGGATCTAGTAATAGTTTCGACTGATAATTTAAATAAATGTAATGTTACAAAGGAACAGCTTCCATTAGTTACGGAGGACCAATTTCATCCCTCTTTACATATCACAGTCAGGTACCAAAAATTAGTTGAAACCTCATCAAACAAATTATCAGTGAGTCAATATAACTTTAAAAAAGCAACAGAAATGTTAAGGGATGAGACTTGGGAATCGGTGACTGGGGAATCTAATGTTGATACTGCCGTAGACAATTTTACCCGTGTGAAGTTAGCCACGGATTTTTTTTACCATCCAGAAATATTTTTTTACAAAATAAACTGTACCTTTGCAAAAAAATATTAATATAGGAAACATATAATGACATTTTAATAGGCTACACAGTTTTACTGCCAAAAATTTAAAGATTAAGTGAATAAAAACTTTTCAAATAATTGTTCCTGTACATATTTTACGATTCTGAATCGAAGATCCAAAAATAAAAAAAAAATTTCAACTATTACAAAGAACATCTAATTAGAAACCAATTGACAAAAAATTGTGATGTAAGTATATTTTATAACGATAAAAAAAATTATTCATAAAGATTACGATTTTGCGTCGACGCGCATCGATCGTTTTGAACTCGAAGCCCCAATTTTTTTTCAAATTTTCTTCAACTATTTCAAAGAACACTTAATTAGAAACCAATTGCCAAAAAATTGTGATGTAAGTATTTTTTATATCGTCAAAAAAATCATAAAAATTACGATTGAGCGCCGATGCGCATGGTTCGTTTTGAGCTCGAAGCCCCAAATTATTTTTAAATTTTCTTTAACTATTTCAAAGGACACTTAATTAGGAACCTATTAACAAAAAATTGTGATGTAAGTATTTTTTATAACGTCAAAAAAAATCATAAAGATTACGATTTTGCGCCGACGCGCATCGATCCTTTTGAACTCGAAGCCCCAAATTTTTTTCAAATTTTCTTTAACTATTTCAAAGAACATTTAATTAGAAAAATATAAAGATTACAATTAAGCGCCGATGCGCATGGTTCGTTTTGAACTCGAAACCCCAAATTATTTTTAAATTTTCTTTAACTATTTCAAAGGACACTTAATTAGGAACCTATTAACAAAAAAATATGATGTAAGTATTTTTTATAACGTCAAAAAAGATTACGATTGTGCGCTGACGCCCATTGTTCGTTTTGAACCCGATGCCCCAAATTTTTTTTTAACTATTTCAAAGAACATTTAATTATAAACTAATTAACAAAAAATTGTGATGTAAATATTTTTAATAACGTCAAAAAAATTCATAAAGATTACGATTGAGCGCCGATGCGCATCGTTCGTTTTGAACTCGAAGCCCCAAATTCTTTTTAAATTTTCTTTAACTACTTCAATGGACACTTAATTAGGACCCTATTAACAAAAAATTGTGATGTAAGTATTTTTTATAACGTCAAAAAAATTCAAAAAGATTACGATTGAGCGCCCATGCGCATCGTTTGTTTTGAGCTCGAAGCCCCAAAAATTTTTCAAATTTTCTTTAACTATTTTAAAGAACACTTAATTAGAAACCAGTTGACAAAAAATTGTGAAGTTAGTATTTTTATAACGTCAAAAAAATTCATAAAGATTACGATTGTGCGTCGACGCGTATCGTACGTTTTGTACTCGTTAGTAGGTTTCTAATTAAGTGTCCTTTGAAATGGTTACTGAAAATTTGAAAAAAATTTGGGGCTTCGAGTTCAAAACGAACGATGCGTATCGGCGCTCAATCGCAATCTTTATGAATTTTTTATACGTTATAAAAAATACTTATATCACAACTTTTCGTTAATAGGGTCCTAATTAAGTGTCCATTGAAGTAGTTAAAGTAAATTTAAAAAGAATTTGGGGCTTCGAATTCAAAACGAACGATGCGCATCGGCACTCAATCGTAATCATATGAATTTTTTTTTGACGTTATTAAAAATACTTACATCACAATTTTTTGTCAATTAGTTTATAATTAAATGTTCTTTGAAATAGTTGAAGAAAATATGAAAAATATTTGGGGCTTCGAGTTCAAAACGAACGATGCGCGCCGGCGCTCAATAACATTCTTTATGAATTTTTTTTGACATTATAAAAAATTCTTACATCAGAAGTTTTCGTTAATAGGTTCCTAATTAAGTGTCCGTTGAAATCGTTACTAAAAATTTAAAAAAATTTGGGGTTTCGAGTTCATAACGAACGATGCGCATCGGCGCTCAACCGCAATCTTTATGAATTTGTTGACGTTATAAAAAATACTTACATCACAACTTTTCGTTAATAGGGTCCTACTTAAGTGTCCATTGAAGTAGTTAAAGAAAATTTAAAAAGAATTTGGGGCTTCGAGTTCAAAACGAACGATGCTCATCGGCGCTCTATCGTAATCACATGAATTTTTTTGACGTTATTAAAAATACTTTCACAATTTTTTGTCAATTAGTTTATAATTAAATGTTCTTTGAAATAGTTGAATAAAATTTGAAAAAATTTTGGGGCTTCGAGTTCAAAACGAACTGTAATAAACACGAAATATGGCAAAGGGAAATTTAAGGACACCCTATATAGATATAATTTTCTTTATAATAAAATAAGTCGAATTCAATTTAATATAAAAACAAAAGTTGACCTAGACAGAAAAGAATTTAAACAAACAATTTACACAACCGACAAGGTCGATGACAAAACACACGATGGTTTGTTTATAAAAAATATAGACAAATCTTGCAACTTAGTATAAAGAAATTAATTGAAAATTAACCTTCAATTACGAAAATAAAAAATACAAGGGCAACACGAAGGAAATTAAATAACACAACTACACTTGATGTTTTTAATAACAATCCTCGTCCCAAATCTTCCGAAATAAATAGCAGAAAATTTGGTAACAGGGGCAGTGAGGAAGTAACCCTCATAGAGTGATCAGGTACCGTATGGCCTGACACTCCCCCATCTTCGACGGCCGTACGTGAACAGTGATATTGTTTTGTTGTGATTTGTGATATTTCAAAACGTAAGTTTTTTCTCTGTCATATTTTTTTTAACAAATATCGTATTGACATATTTGTTCAAGTTTTGAATTTTGAAGTTTCTTCTCTGTCATTATAATTATTTTTTTTGAACAAATACGGTATTGACATTTATTTGATTTGTCTGGGTGTCCAAAGATACATTTCCTGGTCATATTAAGTGCACTGTTGACATTTGAGCCCCTCACCTAACATATTTAGGAAATAGTACGATTTGCAATCGATTTAATAATCCAGGGGAACCCTTAATTTTAGTCAAGGGAGTTTAAAGATTATACAGGGATATTCATATGTAAGAAATTATCTTATTTATATCATAACTAGGTCAGATTACCTTCAGATTTCGAAAGACTTTTTTCACTAGTCCTGATAGTTACTTTCTTATATTATACAGGGATATTCATATGTAAGAAATTATCTTATTTATATCATAACCAGGTCAGATTACCTTCAGATTTCGAAAGACTTTTTGCATTAGTCCTGATAGTTACTTTCTTATATTATACAGGGATATTCATACGCCAGATATCTTTCATTTATGTCATAATCAAGAAAGACTACTTTCAGATTATAGAAGACGTTTTTCCCGAGTCATATTAATTTTTTCTCATACCTTATACAGGGATAGTCATATGCAAGACATCTTTTACTTTTGTCATAATAAGGAGAAACTACTTCCAGATTATGAAAGACGTTTTTCCCCTAACTAATTGCTAATGTATTGTACCGGGACATTCTCCCCCGAGTAACTTTTATTTTGTCCCAACCAGGGTTGAATTTCTGTACTTAATTATTTTTGTGTTTGTAATATATATGTACATATTATCCACCCAGTATGTTTCCTTTATCAACAATCCCTACCCTCGGACCAGCAGGATTGAACGGGTTGACGCGACCTGCCTTAGAACTCAGGCTTGGCACATTGTATAAGCCCAAGAGGTCCCACGGAGACCTTGTCCGCTCGTGCCAGGAAACCACCTCCACCGAGGTTACCCACAAGGGGATTTCTGGCTCTAATTGTGCCATACGGCACTCGTGACAGAACGCTGCAAAATTCAAGGAAATAGGGATCCTAAGGTTGTCATACACTGGTAACGGAGGGCTGTGAACTCTAAACGACAACAGCGGTTATTACAGTGGTGACCAAATATTCATTACACTGGTGACAGCGGCCACTGGAATATTACAATGGATTTTACGGATTCATTACAGAACGATGCGCGCCGGCTCAATCGCAATCTTTATGAATTTTTTTTGACGTTATAAAAATTTCTTACATCAGAATTTTTCGTTAATAGGTTCCTAATTAAGTGTCCGTTGAAATCGTTACTAAAAATTTGGGGCTTCGGGTTCAAAACGAACGATGCGCGTCGGCGCACAATCGTAATCTTTATGATTTTTTTTGACGTTATAAAAAATACTTACATCACAATTTTTCGCTAATAGGTTCCTAATTAAGTGCTCTTTGAAATAGTTAATGAAAATTTGAAAAAAATTTGGGGCTTCGAGTTCAAAACGAACGATGCGCATCAGCGCTCAATCGTAATCTTCATGAATTTTTTTTGACGTTATAAGAAATACTTACATCACAATTTTTTGTTAATAGATTCCTAATTAAGTGTCCTTTGAAATAGTTAAAGAAAATTTAAAAAAAAATTGGGGCTTCGAATTCAAAACGAACGATGCGCATCGGAGCTCAATCGTAATCTTTATGAATGTTTTTAACGTTATAAAAAATATTTACATCACAATTTTTTGTCAATTGGTTTCTAATTAGATGTTCTTTGTAATAGTTGAATAATTTTTTTTATTTTTGGGTCTTCGATTCAGAATCGTGAAATATGTACAGGAACAATTATTTGAAAACTTTATTCACTTAATCTTTAATTTTTGGTAGTAAAATTATGTAGCCTATTAAAATATCATTATATGTTTCCTATATTAACATTTTTTTTGCAAAAGTACAGTTTATTTTGTAAAAATATATTCGTGGACGGTAAAAAAAATCAGTGGCTAACTTCACACGGGTAAAATGGGAGCACTGAAGCTGTACTTTCTTACCGCTCTAAAAAAAGAGTCAATGTGGATGAAAATCCTCTTAAATGGTGGAGTGTTCATCGAGAGGAATTTAAGATATTATCACCGATAGCACAAAGATTTTTATCCATTCCGCCACGCAGTGTTCCTAGCAAACAATTATTTAGTAGTGCGGCTTTAATTTACAAACCTCTGCGTAAACGCATTGAATCAGAAAAGGCCGCAATATTACTATTTATTAAGTATAATGCTCTTATTTTTAACTTCACTTACTAATATGAAAATTAGTAAGTAGAGTTTGAAAAAAAAATAGGATCATTATACTAATTTTCATTAATAACAATGTTTATAACTACTTTATCGATGTTTTAATTCTTCACTCATATACTATATTTATATAAGGTCTTAAATATTCGCATCCGCGGATGTGAGCCTTCAAAAATCAGTATCCGCATTCACATCCGCGAATGTGAAAAAATCGGCATCCGCAACATCCCTGTCAATTTCGTCAGGTTTAAATATTTGTTTTGCAACAATGAGTTTGTTCACAAGTGATATTGCTGTACGCATTCCTCCGCTACTGTCGACGATTTCCATCCGCCGTGTCGTTTGAGCTCTAGTCACAAAATACGGACCATAGAGCAAGTAATAAGAGAGTGTTCGTTCCCGTACAAACAGTTGGCATCGCGTCGATCTGAGCGCACCCCTTGCAGGGGGATTATTGGTAGGTAAATTTTATAGTTTGTCTTAAAATTGTTTATTATATAATTATTTCATTTCAAAAAATTATTTCATTTTTTGTAATGAGATAATTATAATAAACAAGTTTGAGACAAATAATGTTACGAAATAGCATACTGGTATAGACCCTAAATCCGACTCTGTCTAAGCCAGGTATAAAAGTTAAAATTATGGCGGATACGCAGTTATGAAAAACTGTTTACGAGTTTACGACTATCTTATGGAAACATTTGTGACCAGAGTAATCTAGAAAAGGCCCGAAAAATTATTTGTGTCTCTGTAAGCCGCAGCCCGGAATTTTCTAGTAAGAAAGGCATTAATATAAATAAGGACCGATCAGCGGAGGAGTTAGTTGAAAAAGTGATCTTGACAGATAAACAAGTAAATAGGTGAATATAAAGTGTTTATATGAATTAGTTTGAGTGAATATACAGTTAATATAAATTAATAATTAAGCGATTAGTTAAGTATATATAAATTAAATGTTAGTGAGCTAGTGTTTAAATAAATTAGTAAGTAGCCATACCGAGTGTTTAAAATGTATCCCAGCCGTTTATTGTTTAAATAAATAACAAAAACATTACAATAATTTAGATAAATAAGAAAACAGCAAACATTTAAATTCTTCATTAACCTGCACATAATATAAAAAAATTATTAATCACAATTACATATTTCTACTAAAATTACATTACATTATATTTAAGAAAATTAATCCAATATCACATCAAATTGCACATTGTTATTTTAAAATTATTGACAACAAAACCAACCATTTTTTTTTATTGATGCCGCATATTACCTTTTTAAAGCACGCGTCAGCGTGTTTAAATCGAACTTTCAAACACGCGCGTTTTTTAAAGTCCCCATGGTAACAACAACAACTTGAGAAACGTAAGTATCAATGACAACTTTTTTTATTAGTTTTTAAATTGTATATTATCATTGGGAACCAATGTCTTATTTATTTTTTTCTGCAAAATGTATTTATATATTCATATATACATTGTTTCCCTTTAAATATAAATAAAGAAACTTTTTGATTATTGATCTGACAGCCCGTAACGTCAACTAAAAATAAATACTATTTGACGTTCACGAAACTTGGCTGGGCATCGAGGATGGACTTCCATTTTTTTGTAGTAATAATATAATAATAATATTTTATGATTCCAAAGTGCACCAATAAAAAAAAATAGCGCAAAGTATTCGTGGATAACTGGTCTTTCAAACACTTGCTCTATTTCGAGCACTCGGCTGCGCCGTCGTGCTCGAAAAATCAGCGTGTTTGAAAGACCTCTTTATCCACTTATACTTTAATATACTAAATAAAAGGAAGTTAAAAACTAGATTCTCCATATCCATGAAGACAGGAACAGGTCTGAAACAAAAAGTAAATTAAAAGTAGTACGTTTTAAGTAACAAAAAATATTTTTGTTTGTTAGTCCTCTTACCATCATTATATTTTTCAATTAATAAGGGAACACAAACTTTTATGAGTTGAGAAAATACGTATGATTTATGCTCTATACAGATGAATAAATCAAAATTTATATGACCTTTTGCAAAGTGTTATTTTTTCAGTAATATTTTCTACATGAACGAAAAGTGGTGAAATATGATAACAAAGTCATGCAGTATTGAAAGAAATTTAACAACTTCTCTGTACACAAGTCAGACGTATTTGATCATCATTTTCTTTGATGGAAGTGAAACCACGGTGGTGAACAACTAAAACATCTCTTTGCAAATTAGCCTTACATAGCTTATGATGAAAATTTGAAAAATGTTTTGTTCTTAAACCCAAATTGCGAAGTGGCCAAAAATATTTACTATTAACAATTTTTTACAATACAACAATGACGATTTATACCTGGTAATGACATTTTAAAGGTTCACTTACTTTTATTTACTTTATTGGAACGGGAAACCTAAATAAATTGAACAAAACTATACTAATTTTACTCATCCTTAGAACTTGTAACCATAACCAATATAACCATATTTTTAGTTTTGACACTTCACTTTAACAAACACAAGCCGTATTCACACAAACCAATGTAAGATTGATTTTGTATATTTTCATTTTTAATGACTTAAAAGTTAATATACTAGGATATTTTATAATATTTATTCACGATAAAGGCAATATGTTGAAATTCATTGTCATTTATAATATTTTAAATTGTTTTATTCTATTTTGTTTATGTAAAACAGTCTTGTAGTTCGCGCGACTGTAGAGACTCCATGCGCGGGTGGCGGCGCAGAAACGTTGTGCCACTTGCCACCTATGCATCAAACCGTCTATTATATTATTTGTTAGGCGTTCCCGCGAAAACCTAAGAACTTAGAGACACAACCACTGGGCGCTGAATACAGTTGTACTTATACTATTTTCTAGTATAGGGTATTATATAAAAGAAAACTTTAAGTAATAAACCATTTTTTTCTCCATTCTCGTAAAGGTGTCAGTGTTAAAGTGGGCTGTGATCTGTGACAACATGAATTATGACTAATAGAATAATGGTGTATTCTTTTATAGAAGTAGAAGATAATATTTATTTTGAAATCATTTTTATAGCAGTGTTTGCAGTCTTTTTAAATAGTAGTTATATGATCTGTGTTCGCAGTGATAATTTTTTGCACACAAATTATATATTGTTTTTTTTTTTATATGGATGAAAACTATAAACCCCCTTTAAAATTAAGAAAATGTTGTGTACCGGGTTGTGACAATCGCATGGGTAAAATGCATCGCTTTCCCAAAACTGTTCCGAAAGTATATGGAATGTGGCTAGAAAATATACGTCCGCAGAATTATGATATGTATTCCGTGGAGGAAGTATATAAAAAGTACGTGGGGTGTGAAGAGCACTTTGAAAGAAGTTGTAAAGTTGCAGGTACGAAAAGGGGCCTTACTCGTGACGCAGTACCGACGTTACATTTTGCCAGTAATCTGGATCCTACCCCTGGATCAAGCTGGAGAAAAGGTAGATATTTAAATACTCTACAGAATGTTATTGGGTTTTATTGATCAGGAACAAAAGTTTTCTTTTTTGTATTAATAGATTGTTAGTATTAACATAACCTAGGAACTAATCGCTAACAAGCTGAGACATAAAAGTCCAAAAGTCGTCTATAAAATGTTACATTCATTAAACTGATCATACAGTTCTGTCCACATTTTGTGTTTAATTTTTACAGACTATCAGTTTTTAAGGATACTATCATGTACGAATTGTTTTGAATGCTTTGTGTTAGTTTTTCGGAGCTAAATAAATTATCTACACTCAAGAACAAGTAAAGTGTGCAAATAACACTTGAAAACGGCTATACCTATTTCACAGTTTTGACTTGTTATACATATGCTGTGGTAGATCTTGTTATCAAATTATATTAATAATTATAGTAACAGAGTAATGTTACAAATTACGCTTGTTTGCCTATAAGAAAGATGACTTCCTCTATCTCGGGTCTCATAAATGTAGGCAGGAGATTCTTATTCAAATCATTCAGATAAGAGCCCTGTTTATCATCTTTAAAATGTCCAAGCATATCCTGCCCCAGTAGTAAGTTAACTGTTTAAAGTAGGTATAGCCTTTGTAGTGGAAATACAAGAATCGAATCTGTGGGGGCTGAAATGTCGCTGTAACTAGCAGTAAAAACGTGTTCTGTCAACGGTGAATATTTTCAAACTTCCTGACAGCACAAGCCAAATGTACACAAGCTGGATCCCAACAGTATAGTTTCTTTGTGGGCTGCTGGGAAGTTTGGATAAGTTCAACTTTTATGTAACTCAACATCTTGAGGTGGCCACACCATCTTTTCAACATTTCAACGTTAATATATCTTAATTATGTAGGCTGAACTATAGTTTTTATGATTCTGTATACTTGTTGCAATGTGAACATTTTCCGTTATAACTATTATTTATATTATTGTCAGTGTAAGAAATGTTTTTATATTTTTAGTTGAAGTAAGTTTTATGTACTTCTCAGCAACAATAATTGCCGGAACAGTTCAGTGGGATGGTACAATTACCTTCAACAGGTAGGTTATTTTGTATTGTGAATGTAAAGAGTTGTTTATTCTCAGAAATGCAGACAGAGTTTGTTTCATGTTATACACTCCCAGACTTATACATTTTTTAATGGTTTCATTATTTTTTTGTATGTATGTATGTATATGTGAATAAATAAAGCCCCCCAGAAGGCCTGCCTTATTAAATATTATTTCTATCCATTAACAATCATTTTACTTGCTGTTGTTATTTGAACCATTTAACAGTATTTTCCCCTATTTAACCCATTACATACCAGTGATGCATTCGCGCAATGCCTTAAATTATATTTTTTGTAGGATAGCATAACATATTTATGAGATCATTTTACATGTTTTTTTACGAAATTAAGACTATAATTGAACTAAAAGATATTTAGTTTAATTAAGGTATTGTATAAAGGTTCAATAAAACTTTTATTACTTTTTTATTATTTCACCACTTGATGAGTAATGGGTTAATATTTTACAAATAAATTACTTTGATTGTTATTGAAAGTGCTAATATTTTCTCTTGTTTAAATAGCTTCTGTTTATTTGTAGCATCCTTTAATAATTGAATCTATTTTAATGTAATAACTTTAGATTCTTTTTAGATTAGATATAAAATAAAATATATGTATCTATAATTTTTTATGTTCATTATTGTACTGTAATAAAAAAAAACATGAATTTGTATTAATAAATTTATAAATAAACCGTTTTTTATTCCATCTTCACTTCAGGGTGTAAATTTATTATACATTCAAAAATAAGGCAGTTAATAACAAATGCATTTAGTTGGATAGCCCTTTATTGCATTTTTCTTAATTTTGATTGTATAATGGAGAACTACCTATATTTCTGTTGCACCTCGCAGGTGGTAATTTACATTTGATTCGAATTCTGAAAGTTCGAACCATGTTCTGTGGTTTGAGCTTCAGAATTTGAATCTAATGTAATTTACTACCTTTGAGGTACTGGCAGTACAATAAATATCCGCTTCTATTTACCGCTAGATGGCGGCAGTATCGAAAAATGGAAACTGTAAATCTTTGTTTAAGAAATCTACATTATCGGCCTATTTAGAGACACAACCGCTGCAGTAATTGTTGCATTAGATTTCATACTCGACAAGAGAGCACTTTTCATTCCATCCTCGGGTCTGTTTTCTGTGGCTCTAGTATATTTGCTTCGGTATTTGCAAGAAGTGTTGCAGAGGATCTTCTGAAGCAGCGCCCTGTATATAGTTCAGGGTTCTCCAAATGCAGAAGTTTTGCAATTTCATATAGAATTTTAGCAATCGTGTTTACACCAACAGCTTGGGTAGTGCACTTTTCATTTCGGTAATTAAGAAAAATACTATGTAAAACATGATTGGGGCATAATTTCGTGTATTTATGATATAAATCGATCAAATTTAATTCTTTTTCCACCTCAACTCTAATGACAGACTCAGTATTTGACAGTGGCACTTATAGAAGTAGGTTTAATATTAATTGTACTGCTGCGCCTCGTTTGCAGAAAACGCTACTTTCGTCACGTTAGACAATATACTATTATCATTTTTTTACCAATTTCTACCCTGCTAAATCCTTTCAATATACTATAAACACCGCTGCTCTAAGCTAACGACATCAGCTCAATTCGATGTCAGCTCTACTTCGAGTTGACGCAACAAGTTTATAAACCAGGATTTTCAGCGAAAGGCGATTACATCCAGATACGTTCAACAGAGTTTCATGACGTAATTATTTGGTATTGAAAACGAAGCGAATCCAATTAAATGGAAGTCTGCCAATGAAATCTAGATATTGTAATAATTAACAATCGAGTAATCAATTAATTTCTTAACTTTTATTTGATGTTAGTGTGTAAACTGAGCTTTACAGTTCTTTAATGATCTATTAATCTTTCTAGATAGGAAACAGAGTATAGCATGTTTAGTAGTGATAAAAACAAATATATTTAAGGTAGAGAAACACATATTTACGTCTTAATATTATTAATTTAAACAATTATAGAAATATAATAATACCTGTTTGAAAGAATCATGTTTTTTGTGAAGATAAATAATGCAAAAACATTATACTAATCACTTTTATAATAAGAAATGGGGTAAACAATCAAAAAATTTTGATTCAGAAATGTATAGCAAACGCTAAACCCGGTGGCGAGTGGTCGCGCGGGTAGAGACCCTCCATGCCAATTACCACTGGTTCGCAATAATCCGACTTGTCTGGCAGTGTCGTCCTCAATTTAAATCAGGGTAGCAAATGGGATATGATTTTTTTCTTTTGTATTGTTTTGTTTGTCTTTGGACGCACTCATCAAACGCATTATACAGCTTACCGTAAAAGTACATACAGTCATAATATGAACTGCCGAATCATCATCATCATCACCACTTAGCGCTACAACCCTGGGTGGGTTTTGGCTGACTGCACAACTTTATTCCAGGAGGCCCTGTCTTCCATCAACCTGTAATCAAGTGGGGTGTTCATTTTTTGGAGGTCTGATCTAATGTTGACTCTTCAACGCATTCTGGGGCGTCCGAGTGGTATTTTGCCTGTTGGAGTCTCTTCCCATATCAGTTTTACAAGTCTTTCGTCGTGTAGCCTCTGCACGTGTCCTGTCCATCTTAAACGCTGGGATTTAATCTACTGGATAATATCGCTATCTTTGTATAGCTCTTGGACCTCTGCATTAATTCTAATGCGATATCGGTTGGTCGTCGGATCGTGGTAGGGTCCAAATATCTTTCTGAGAATCTTTCGTTCGAAGCATCTGAGTTTATCTTCGTTTGCTTTGGTTATTGGCCACGTTTCGTTACCATATGTTATTATGAGTGCAAAAAGACAGCAGGTTGCGGACTGGATTCTACCTTTGATTTCTTCAGTGACATCGTTGTCTACTATAATTGTGGCACCAAGGTATTTCGAAGTTGAAATTGTTTATTGTAACGTTTTGTTCTAATCTATCTCTTCGTGTCGTTCGATTTACGTACATATTTCGTCTTTTCCTCGTTAATTCTTAGTCCTATTTCGCTTGTTGTTTTCTCGATCTTGTTGAAAATGTCCTTTATTGTTACGACAGAATCCCCATATGATGTCGATGTCATCTGCGTATGCTAACAGCAATTTGGGACCTTTCGTTGTTAGCAGTTCAGTTTTTATCTCAGCTGTTCTCACGGCTCTCTCTAGGACGAGGTTGAACAGTAGTGGCGAGAGGACATCGCCTTGTTTTAGTCCGTTATCTATTCCAAAGCTGCTTGATAGGTTATTGTTTACCCGTACCTTTGATACTCCTCTCTCTATGCAAATGCTTTTTTGGAATTGAAAACTCTGCCATTACGTTCCATACTTGGCTTCTCTCTATGCTATCATAATCCTGTCGAAAATATATGAAGAGGTTATGTACTGTTCTATTATATTAACAAGCCTTTTCTAGAATTTGCCTTAGTGTGAAAAGTTGGTCTATAGTTGACCTGTATTTTCTGAAGCCGGCTTGATATTCACCTAGGATGTTTTCTTCATATGGGGTTAATTTATATAGCAGGATGTTTGAGAGTGTTTTGTATGCAGTGTTTATTAGTGAGATTCCCCTGTAGTTGGCGCATTTTGATTCATCACCCATTTTATGAATGGGTGCGATAATACTTTCTTTCCATTTTGTCGAATGCTTGAAGGAAAGTCCAATCAATATTTGAGAGACGTTGATACAATAGCCAAAAATTTGCTTTTCAGAAGTAATATTCATTGCAGGATATTGTTGGAAAGTTCCGATTTAAAGTGTGGTTAAAATTTATCTTACTTAAAACATGATGATTCTGATCTTGAGCAACTCATAGATATTTCCAGTGTAACATGTCGCTGAGACATGTTACTATTTTCATCAATTATTTTGCAGCGTTACTTATTCGTCGGATACTCCCACCTCTAATTCCAAATCATTCTATTTCAAATATTAGGAACGTATCGGTGATAGTTTTTACCATCATTAAATGGCTATTTAAAACTACGATTCAAGGAATCATCGCTTGTTCATTCTTCGCTAAGAAGCAATTTTGCATTCACTTTTAAATATTACTTGTGTGTGATTTAATTTTCCTCATTGGTAAGTTATCTATATATTTTCAAATTGTAATTGTGTGCTTACAAATCATTCTATTTTGATTTTTCTGTTTAGTTAAAATATTTCGTTTTTAAAAAAACATTGTTTTCGTCATCAGTTTTTCTTCGCCGTTATTATCTTTCCTTAAAAAAATCTGGTGGCGTCCAAAGTTATTTTACGAACGAATTTATAACAGATTCTCTATATGGTTATTTTCCACCGATTTAAATTTGCTTTTTCTGATTATTTTGGGAATAGGACGGATAAGAATGAACAGATTTCTGTGGTTTTATTTTGAAAATTAAATTCAATTTCTGTATGTATTGGAGTATAAGCTCCTACCTGTTCATTTTATTCCTCCTTTCCAATTTTCAATTTTCTACTGTTTCTCCTGTTTTTTTATTTCTTCCCTACAGCTCTGCAGCCTGTAAGGACCTCTACGGACCGTTTACGAACTTTACCTCTTCGGACCGTTTACGAACCTGACGGACCCTACAACGATCCACTCATCGGACAATATCGTTCAAGAGTCCAGACAACGACGGCTCAAGAACCCTTGACTACTGTTGCGAGCTGTACGTCCCGAGTCTTCCCAAGACTTATTTTTGGCATATATAAAATATTGAGGACAACAGTCATTATTATAGAGCACAAGATCGAGAATATGTTCAAAATATTTCGCAATAGTATTGTATTGACTTAAATTAAAAATTAGGATAAAATTGGTAAGGGCAGAAATAATTACATCCTCTAAATTATTATGGAGATGTGCGGCATAAGCAGATATATTAAAGTCACCCACAAATTATTATTATATTCTATGTTACTAATTGATTCAAGAAGGTTTAGTGTATATTTCGCCACTAGCAGATGGAAGAACATAAGCATCTAGTACATAGACATGACCTGAGTCAGCAATATTTTGATCACGACCATATCCACTGAATCTAGGGTGGGGAGAATAAAATTCTCTATATTTATTTCACACGACGGGAATTCATTGTTTACAGCTATAAGAACACATCCACTCCTCGCGCAATCGCACTTCTCGAAACTTCTATCATCGTCAGCCCGGTAAATTGAGTAGTTCAGTTCACAGTTCACCGTTAAGCCATGTTTCAGTTAGTGCTATGACCTTAAAATTTGTCGTAGAGATTGTATTTAAAAAATTCCAATGGCACAAGACCAATTGGACAGGCTTATTTCAAGTAACATTTTTGCATCAAATCAAATCGAGTTGTTCACGTAAGCGAGAGGACGATCAGAAGCAACTTGTTCAATGACAGATGACCCAGAACTTACCAGGCAGCATAAAGTCATCAGACTGTCAGTCGATTACGCAGATGTTCATTGGAATATAGAACAGTGGAGCCAAGTACTCTACACAGATGAATCCCGATTTTGCTTACGAGCTCCAGATGATCGCCACAGAGTTGGAGGACGCCTGATGAACTATATTCTGAGTGTAACATCGTTCCCAGGTTATCATTTAATGGTGGTTCGATTACGTTGTGGGGAGGTATTTCTGCAAACGGATGCGAATAGATACAAAGAAGAAGTTCTTCTACATCATGTGGTACCTTTAGTTCCATTCATTGGTATTAACTTTGTGTTTATGTATGATAATGCTAGACCACACATCGCCAGGATTGTTACAGCGAGCATGTTTGGGATATTTATGATAGGCAGATAATTTTAGAGCTCGTGTCCCAACCCCATCCACCTTAGCCGTGTTGGTTCTTGTTCTTCAGGAACAATGGGATCTTCTTGAAAATTAAGTGATATTGAACTTGATTGAGTCCATGCCACGACATATGGAGGCTGTAATTCGGGCACGAGGTGGCAATACGAGCTACTAACTCAGTAAAGCTGCTGTAATTCGGGCACGAGGTGGCAATACGAGCTACTAACTCAGTAAAGCTGTTAAAATTGTGCATTTTTTGTTTTGTTTAATTTTTGCTTATTGTATGTTATTTAGTAAGTAAAAACTTAAATAATAATTATAAATTAAAAGTTAAAACAAATTTATTTTAAGAGACAACGAATTATGTACTTAAAATTCACAGCCAGTAGCTTTTTGCGCCGGTAAGTGTATGTATTTACAATTATCTCTGAAGTAGAGTTAAACTTGGTAACATCGTTAAATTTATTCGTTCCGTACTTAAAACTCACTCTGTATTGCATAACAATTCTTACAAAATTCAATGGCGTACTCATTTTTTTTACATGAAATCTCTGTAAATGGACTTTTTTGTTTAGTAAAACTGCATTACACTAAAAAATTATGAAAACTGTATATAAATGAAAAATTTACAAGAGGTGATAGCGATTAATATACCGCACATTTTGCCGGAAATAAATTCCTAAATATCTAGTTGAGGAAGTGCTTTGACGTGAAAATATCAGCTATTTATCATAAGATAATTATATTCTTCATTGTTAGGAGCACTAAACAATGGAAATTATTATTGGTTAGTTAAGTTTATAACCCCTTAAAAATTCTTTAACGTTAGTATCTCTTTCGAAAGTGTTATTGTTTCAGACTCATTAAATTCTGTTATTCGGTTAAATATAGATAAAGTCCACTTGGCTGTCGATAAAAATAAAATTTTATTTTTCGATGTTCATGTCATGTGAAGTTTAAGGATTCTACTTCAAATTCAGTTTAATTATTAATTCAAACGTATAGCGTTTTAAGGAAGGAAGAAGAATAATGTATGTGTCAGTCGAAAACTAACAGCGAGTTATAGAACTAGAAATTTCTATAAATAAATAAGAATATTATGTTACTGTAAATAAGATAAGAAATGCAGAGTTAGCTTTCATTTTAATATATTGTAATGTTTTTCTAATTTATTTAAACAGTAAACGGGTGGGATAAACTTTAAACACACGGTAGGTTCACTTACTTAATTTATTTATTCACTACACTATTCACTAATTACACAGTATATTCACTTAAACTAATTTATATAAACACTTAACTAATTTATATTCACTTATTTACTGTTTGCTATTTCGGTGTATTCCTGTTTATTTCACGAGATCACTTTATCAACTAAACTAACTCTTCCTGGTCGGTCTCTTATATATTAGTGCCATTTTCACTAGATAATTTTAGATTGCGGCTTACTCAAAAACAATTGGCTTTCTGTCATTTTCAAGATAAGACTGGTCACAAAAACAATGTCTTGATAAGATGGTCAAAATCGTAAACCCTGCGCGTCCGCCATAATTTTAACTTTCATACCTGCCGACAGAGTCGGATTTAGGGACTATACCAGTGTGCTGTTTCGTAACAGTATATTCATATCCATTATAATTCAAGTTGTTTGTTGTTGAATATGAGTTGTTGAATATAAGTTGTTGTTTAGGTTGGTTCATTATTAAAGTAGTTGTTAGACGTTGTTGGTCAAATTAATTAGTTAATTCTTAGCATTATCGATTCATTATTAGCAAGTATTGTAATTTTAATTATATTGTAAAAATAGTTCTCGACGTTAAAAAGTTATAATTGGCGCAGTCAGTAGGATCTGTGCGGTCGTGAAAAACTTTGTCGAATCGTTCGTATAAAGAACTCACGGACTGGAAAATTGATTGGAAACATTCAATATTAAAGAAAATAATAAATCTAATAATAATTTTGAGAATTCATTTTCATCTGTGAATATAAACGAAATGGCTACTGCTCCTGCCAAAACCCTCAATTGGGAATTATTTAAATTAAAATTAGAAAATATTAAACCATACGATGGTAACAGTAATACGTTAAATTAATTGAAACATATGCAATATATAATGATGCAGAAATAAACAACCCTATATTGGATTGTATACAAGAAAAACTCATAAGTAAAGCTGAAGCCATGGTAGGAAATCGAATGGAACTAAACACATGGCAAAATATTAAGGAAGCCTTGAAACAGTGTTTCTCAGATAAACGAGATTTGGACTGCATCGTGCAGGAATTAACACGAACAAGGCCACTTAAAAATGAAAATTTAAACGACTTCGGGGCTAGACTTCAATTGCTAAAAAGCAAGATTATACAGAGAATCAGTAATGAGTTTAGTCTTATTGAAAATGATAAGAGATGCAATATAAATCATTATGATAAGACGGCACTTAACACCTCTGTATGTACCGGTGTCCTTAAAAACAATATGCATTTAAAAAAGCCCAACTCTTTAGAGGATGCGATGTCTTATGTCGAAGAACTTGAGAATTATGAAAGATTATACGGTCATTTGAATGAGTCGAGATCCTTCAAAAATTCAAATAGCTACAGATCATCAAGTAATAATTCATATAATTATAGTAATAATCAAAATCAGAATGATAATTATCCAAATTATTTTAGAAATAATTATAACCATCATTTTCAACAACGACAAAATTTTCCAAGCCAACCAATTAATATAAAACCACAACCACAACAACCTCGACATTATCCGATTAATGCGCAAGTATTTGGTCCAAAACGAAATGTTTTCAGGCCATCCCAAATACCTGTACATAGTTTACCTAGACCGGAACCTATGTCGACAACGTTGAGAAACTTTACGGATTCTCCAAGGAGAAATAATAATAGTACTGGTAATAAAAATAATGATAATAATAGATTCAGAAAAACTAACAACAATTACTTCCAAAATAACAATCAAAGGTCAAAATTCATATCAGAGGAATTATACAACAATGATTATGACGAAACAGAAGAAATGAAAGAAACAGTTAATCCGTTAGAGGATTTTGAAACTTTCATTTTTACAGAAGAAAATGATGATCAAGAACAAAATCAAAATTTTCGGAAGGCTCCTCAGAGGTAGCAGAAATTAAAATTACTTTAAATAAACCGCCAGAATACATAGAAATAAAAAACCTAAAATTAAAATCTTTTCCAGATAATAAAACAAATAGAAAAAATTTAATTAAAGTTAAACCTGCGATTGATTCTTTATCAAGTATAAAATCAAATTATAATGCAAATGAAATAGATTTTGTACCTGATTTGTCAAATTTATTTAAGATTGAAAATACCATAAAAAATAACGAAATTGAGAATAATGAAATAGATTTAGTACTTGATTTATCAAATTTATTCAATATTGAAAATATTGTGGAAAATAATATAATTAAAAATAATGAAAATGATATTAACAACATTTATATATCTGATATTCAATCACCAAATAAAAGTTTTGCATCGAACGACACCAATTTAGAAATAGTTAATACGTCCTTAGAAAATACAATCATGGAAATAAATGGAAATACAAGAAAAATGGATAAGGAGATAATAAAAGCAAATAAAAATATACAAATGATGGAAGAAGTAAATCAAGTGAATGGAAATGATATGAAAAATGAAAACTTCAACAAGAAGATAGAAGAAAACAATCAAATTATAAATAATGAAATGGATGAAAGAAACGAGAATATAAATGAAACTATAAATAAGAAAATAGAAGAAAGTAATAAGCAAATGAATGAAGATATAAATAAGAATAGAAATAAGAAAATTGAAGAAAGTAACGAGAAAATAAATGAAAGTATAAAGAAGAAAAGAAATACAAAAATAGTTGATAGAAGTAAGAAAATAGAAGAAAGTTCCAAGAAAATAAGTGGAAACATAAAGAAGAATAGAAATAAGAAAATAGTTGATACAAATACGGAGATAGATGAAAGTATACAAGTAAACAAGAAAATTCAAAATCAAAAGATAAAATAAGAAGACGAGAGGATATTCAAGAATTGCAAGAGTTTATAAGGAAGTTATGGGAACACTTTGCATTAAGGTGGTACTCAATACAAGAAGTCATCAAATGGTATAAAACATATGGAAGTCCTATGTAATAGTAATTAATATCATAACAATAATAATTTTCAAAGCTAGAAATAAATAACAATAAAATAATTAAACGTAGAAATATATAAATAATAATTTTCAAAGATTAAAATAGATATAAGAATTAATGCTATAAAAAGAATAACGAAAATTTTAAATAATTATTATTTAGTTCATAACATTAGAACTTGTTATTAAAAAATAATACGATAATTATACATAGAAGTATATAGATATGATAATACTTTTAAAATAAATAATACAGAATATTCAATTCTTTCGTTTAATGATTTTATTCATTATTATTAAAGTAAATAACAATAGAACTAGTTATTAAAAACAATAATATACATAGATATAGGAATATCTATCATAATAATTTTCAAAGTAATAATATGAAACATCCAATTTTCCATTTAAAATTCTATTCATTTTGTTAAAATGGAAATTGAGGATCTTGATTCGATAATTCAAAAAGAAATTGATTATTTACCAGATTTATTATATTCAGATAACTTCTAGGAAATGAATGAAAAGAAAATAATAAAAAGAAAATTAATATAATATCAGACATTCAAATAAAACCACCAAATGATTTTGTACAAAACGATTTTTTTTAGATTTGAACTAATCCTTTTGTCATTGGTCATCCAGAGACCAATTAATACTATCTTACTATATACAAAATCACAAAGAATTCTCCAAGTTATACAAATAAAATTTAGATATAAAAAATTACCAAAATATAAGAAAGCAGAAATTATTAAAGATTCAAAAATAATTTTAGAAACTAATAAAATATAATTAAAATAAAATCTAAAACTGATTCTAGCAAGTTGTTACAGCAAAATGAAATTGATGATAATGGTAACCCTGTTCCTGGTTTTTCATACCAAATGTAGAACCAAAGATGTACAAGTTACCAAATTGAATAATTTAATACTACCAATTAATATAGCTTAGCTTATTTATACTAAACGTACTTTCATATATTATATAGATTTAAAAGAAATAAGTAAGCAAATAGAAACAGTTAAACAATATTTCTACAAGTTAAGAAATAGTTTAGTAGAAGCTAATGTGACAAACCCTATTTCATACCATAATTTGGTGAGCAAATGATGGAAAGAACGAAGAGTTTAATCAATACATTGGATAGAAAATCAGAAAATATTTACCCTCACATTAGAGCAAAAAGAGGATTAATAAATGCTGTTGGAAAAATTGATAAATGGCTTTTTGGTACTCTTGATTCAGATGATGAAGAAAGGTACGATAACGCGTTAAATATATTACAATAAAACAAAAAACAAATAATTCACGAAGTTGATATGCAAATATCCTTAAATAAGAAATTAATCGATCATTATAATAAATCATTAACTACCTTATGGCATAATCAACAGAAATTACAAGATAATTTGGAAAAATTTCATATATCAATAGAAAGTAAGATAATAACTTTAAATAATTTTATCACCTTTTATAGCACAATTTCAGAGATTAATCTGGATTGTCAAAGTTTAATCACGTTAATTGATAATATTGAAAATTCCATTACATTTTCCAAATTAAATTCTATTCATAGCTCAGTGATTTCAAATCAAGAAATTGTAGAGATGATAAAGTATTTGCATACAATATATGAAGAAGAACAAGTTCCAAAATTTAATAATATTTTCACCTACTATCTATTTTTGGGTTCCCAAGTAACTTTCTCCAAATCCAAAATAATTTTCTATCCATGTACCCATCCTGAAATCCAAAACTGCAGAATTTTATCACTTATACTCCATCATTGAAAACCACAAAATATTTATCCCATTACAACCTTAGCAAAAACTCCGGAAGAAAACATTTCAATAAAAGAAGAATGTCCGATGTTAGAAGAAAAATATTACTGTCAACAAGAAATGAAGTCGAGAGACAATTATTGTACTATGGAAATATTAAACGACCATTCTCCTACGAACTGCTATGCTAACGATGCTCACCTCAAGAAACCATAATAGAACAAGTTACTAATAATGAAGTTTTAATTATTCCAAATTCAGCAATAAAAATATTAAGAAAATGTACTTCTGATCAACATTTGGAATAATAAGATTGCAAGATTCAAGTTGGAGAAGAGATATTTTCAACCAACATCCAAATTAGAAAAGGAAAATCAATAATATTGCCGAAATTAGATTCAAAATTTTTAGAAATTCAAACATATAATTCACCAAACTTAACTAAAATAGATTTTGAAGGATTATATGAAATTAATAAAATTGCTAAAAATATAAAACCTATTCAAGAAATAATAATTCCAAAACAACGTACAACAATTAGTACATTTTCAATAATTTTAATTATTTGCATAAGTATAATAATATTTTGGTTCATACGAAAATTCCGAAGAAGCAAAAGAAGAAACAAGAAAGAAGATATGAAAACAGAAGATATTGAATTAGAAGAAACAAATTCAAAGACGAAAAACAACTCCATTATTTTTCGATCTTAGGGATGGAGGAGTTATAGAACTAAAAATTTCTATAAATAAATAAGAATATTATGTTCCTATAAATAAGATAAGAAATACAGAGTTAGCTTTCATTTTAATATATATTCATATCCATTATAATTCAAGTTGTTGTTGAATATAAGTTGTTGTTAGACGTTGTTTGTCAAATTAGTTAGTTTATTCCTAGCATTATCGGTTCATTATTATCAGGTATTGTAATTTTAATTATATTGTAAAAATAAAGTTTTTAAAAATAGTTTTCGGTATTAAAAAGTTACAATTAGCGTTAGAGTGAAACTGAAAAACCAATCGAAAAGTCAATCCATACTTTTCCATACTTAAGGAGGGAGGAGTTATATACACCGCTTATCAAGAAACCATATATGAAAGCAGAAAACCAACACCATTCTGAGAATGATTATCATTTATTTTCATCGAAAAGAAAACGATGCACTTGTTATCAAATTAATCATTTAAATAATAATTATTGAAAAGCAATGTTGCCACTTTGCATTATTTAAAAATAGTTTATGTTATTATTTTTTAATACGTAAGATAAATTATTCTAGATTAAAAAAAGAAAAGTATTACTACTTACTTATTATTGAAAATATGTTTCAGAAAAGAACCAAATTTTCCTATCAAAAGCATACCCTCCTTTGTTTTATCTTTGAAATTTAGAAATAATAAAACATTAATTTTTTTGGTATTAATACATTAAAAACTACTAATGTCGCTGTATTTAAAATGAAATATCAATTGGTTTTATATGATGAAAATATACAGAAGATGCCATTTGACATTAGTTTTAAAAAAGTTTTAACCCTGGAGTGGACGCCTCGGGTCCGTCCGGCCCACGGAGATTTTAATATTGTTAATGCTTTTGCCAGAGAGGGCGTTGAGGTCTGTACGCCTCAGTACCTTCGAGTTAGATTAGAATGTATGCTAATTAGTAGTTTCAGCGCTGTGAAGTGAAAAGCATCGATTCTAGGACTGATTTCGGTCTATTGGACCCAACGCGCCTGTTTGTGTAAGTTTTATTTTTGTGCACCAAAGTTATTCATATTATAAAATAGCTACACGCAGGTACGATAACTATTTTTTTCTTTAGAATAATTGATCCTTACGTAAGATAGGTTGAGAACATTGTTTGAAGAAGTAGAAAGTAACGAAGCTTTTTCGGATTCAGACGATTCCGTAGCTGATGCTGATATATACCTCAGTGACCACATATCTGACAGTGAGATTGAACCTGAAGATGATGCAGTAATGCAAGAATTACCTGTTCATCCAAGTGCTGGGAGCCGCAGTCATTTATACTTTAATTCAAAAGATGGTACAAAGTGGAACAAATATTGTTTTCCAAAAAATGTTCGAACTCGACAGAATAACCTAATTGTTAGATTACCTGGAGTTATAGGACCTGCTAAAGATGCTTCGTGTCCGATACACTGTTGGCAACTGTTTTTTGATGATACTACACTAAATGAAATTGTACTATACACCAACATATATCGAAAGCATTCAAGACCGTTATGCGTAAAAATCCGATGTAAGATCGACAAGTCTATTAGAAATTAAAGCTCTGCTTGGATTACTCTACCTCGCTGGTATATATCGTGCTGGAAGAAGGTCGATTTTTGAATTTTGGTCCACTGACGGTACAGATATCCAGATGTTTCCCGCCACTATGGGACTTAAAAGATTTCATTTTTTAATGAGGTGTTTACGAATGGATGATATTCGAACGAGAGAAACTCGGAAAACGGAGGATAATCTAGCACCAGTCAGACAATTATTTCAAAATATAAACGAAAAATGTCAGAAGCACTACACAGGGGGTAGATCTGCTACTCTTGATGAGATGTTATGGGCATTTAGGGGTCGCTGTAGGTTTAGGATGTATATCCCGAACAAACCGGCAAGATATGGAATAAAAGTTTTTTCATTAGTCGATTCGCGCACATTTTATACATATAATATGGAAGTCTACTGCGGCACACAACCAGAAGGCCCATTTGCAGTTAGCAATGCCACTACTGATGTTGTGAATAGAATGTGTTCTCCCCTCTCAAAATCCAGGAGAAATATTACAATGGACAATTGGTTTACATCTGTTACAGCTGCCAATGATTTATTGAAAAATCATGACTTAACCATAGTCGGGACACTACGTAAAGATAAAAAGCAAATACCATTCGATTTTTTTACCAAAAAGCCTCCAGAATCCAGTATGTTTGGTTTTAAAGAAGATAAAACTATTGTATCCTACATTCCAAAGCCAAATAAAAATGTAATTTTGTTGTCCACTCTACATCATGATGATTGTATAGATCCACAATCTGGTGAGTATGCCAACCCAGATATAATTACATTTTATAACTCCACAAAATGTGGAGTTGATACTGTTGACCAACTGTGTGCCAAGTATAACGTTGCTAGGAATACGCGTCGATGGCCAATGGTGCTTTTCTATGAACTTCTCAACATTACTGGAATAAATGCTTTTGTGATATATAAAAGTAATGCTATAAAACGTGAAAACGAAGAAAATACATTGGTTGAAAGACGAATATTTTTGAAAAATCTTGCCAAATCATTATTAATGGACTACATGAAAGAACGAGTGCATTGTAATTACCTACCAAGAGAAATTAGACTAGCTGCAGGGACATTTACTGGAACTGAAATGGTGGTGCCAGTGTCAGTGGTGGAAAATAAACGTGGCAGATGCGCATTCTGCAAAGATCGCAAAACGCGATACAAGTGCCGTATTTGTCAAAAATTCATTTGTTTAGAACATACTGTATGTGTGTGTCAAGTTTGTGCAATGGCGTTTGCGGAATAACATTTCTACAGGCTGTTCAGTGCAACCTTACCAAAAAATATTGTTTATGTGAATCTTGGTTTAATTTTTTTTTGAAAAATCAAAATATTTTTATTTGCAGTTATTTATGTTCTTTTCTAACTACATTAAAACCATTTGATACAATTTTTTAAAAATATCTTTGATATTGAGAAATATTAGGTTTTTGTTTTTGGGTATGTGGGACCCAACGCGCCCCTTATTGTAAAATATTAGCTTTGTTCGCGGGTCAAAAATAGAATCGATTACGAACCAGTTCAGGATCGTTGTAATACGCATGCGTGATTAGGAACCGATTCAGGATTTTTATTTACCGCGAACGATTTAAGGACCACAGGAAAAGTTTATCTTTCAACAAAGGTTATCTATGCTTTCGACTGTCTTACTGATGTTGAATAGTGTAATAAATCTAACCAAAAATACTTAAAAAAAATGAGCAGTTCTAAGTAAACAGTTATTTTTTAAGTTCAATTTATGCTTACACTAACAAGATAATGTAACACGGTCAACATTAAAAACACCCTGTATATAGATTTGTGAGAAGAAGTACAATACTATGTCGGATCATTCATAGGTTTCAATCACAACGAAGGAATGTGATAAAAACATTAGTTTTTGGGTTGAAATTTAGATTCTTACGAAAGTGAAAGACAGATAAAATTTAACTCTTAGCAAATACGTTTGATTAAAAAGGTATTTTCCGTGAGACGGCATGGAAAATAACCCATGAATTAATTATTAAATTTTTTCGTTTGCTTTATTGTTGATAGATTAGAATATATCTGAATTTTTAGTGTTTCTTCAGAGGAGGAATTTTAAAAATGGACTCGTAAATGCATTCTATACACATTACTCGTCTAAACGGGAGCTTTGTACTTCTTTATTTAACTACAAATTACAAATTTATACTTTAAACTTGACTGGAACAACCATGTAAAACAAACTCGCTATCAAATAACAGCTGATGCCAGTTTACTCTGACGCCGACTATTTGGTAAAGCGCATGAGCAACCGAACCGAACTTTTAGTTCTAACAAAAACCCAAGAACTGCTATAACCGATTAGGAATCAATAATTAACCGAATCAATGTGACCCGCGAACACGGAACTGAACTAAAAATTCTGAACTGGGTGAACCGCGAACGACATTTCTGAATGTGCGCATGCGGCCAGTCCCTAGACTGGTTCGGAATCAGACCCGCGAACAAAGCTAATAACACGCGTCCACTCCAGGGTTAATAATGTCATTTGAAGGGTATTGAGATACCAATAAAAACAGTTTTAATTTATGATTTTATCTTTTCAAATAAGCGAGGTATCGGATGTAAACTATAACTAGGGACATCCTGTATATGCTTTCGCCTGGTACTTGCCTCAATTATGTCGGTAACGATTTTTATATACTTTCAATTTCTTTTGTAAAATTTTCACAATCTTTCTATAGAAGATAAGAAACGAAAATTCTATTGTTTTTTTTAAACATCCTTCCAATGAATCTATCAAAACACAATTCAATGTTATCGCCACTATATCTAATCGTTCGTATATTTCCTGAACGTAACCATCATTCATGTCTTCTGCCAGGATATCCAATTTGAAATATATTCATTCAAATCAATAGTGCTATATATAGTTTTATCATAGAGAGAGAAAATGCTGGAAGAATTTAACAATATTATATGTCCAAAGCCATTAAGATAGGATTTTCCTGTTATGTTCCGCTTTTGAAATGAACGTCAATAAGAATAATTATTCAATTATCTACGTGTTGACTTTCCGACTAATTCGAATAAATATGTGTTTATTTGAATTGGCGTTATAAATAGAAAACCTAAAACTTTTGTACCCTCCTCGTACCAGAACAAGTTGATTGAAATGTTTACTTCATTAATTAACTTTTTTTATATACAAATACCGCCAAAAATTCATAGTTCCCTCTTATAATTTTCAAAGGAAAGCCAGTTGTTTTGTACACTTTTATCATAACAAAAAGGTTTCGAAAATAGAAAAAACTACTACCATTTAATGAACAAAATCTTCAAAAATGTTAGTGTCAGTCGAAGAATGCTTTTGATAGAGCAAGAATTGTAGCATTTTATGATAGACTGTCAAATCGTGCCAGTAGACATTCCTCGAACCTTGAAGTTCTGTCATTCGAATAAGTATATTTGACTAAAAGTAGGAGAATAGTGGATCCCGATTTTAGCACTATTAATGTATTTATTTATTAATACTTTTTTATTTTTATTTACGATACCCAACAGTCCTACGGCCAATTAATGGGTGGGAGAAACATACATTAAATTAACAATTTACAAACAATATAATTTAGTGAAATGAGCTGAATCATTCGGTTTAACCACAATAACGTTCGAACTAGATTGCTTTAAGTCAGCTGAATAAGAGGGGCTCTATTTATATTAACAGGGGTAGAATCACGTGAGTTTCTTATAAAATCTTGTAGTTCATGAACTTTATTTTCGGCCATTGTTTGCAGGTTGATGACGCGAGAGAAATATTATTTTTTATCTTTTTCGTTGTTACAAAAACTGTAGTCATTCGTATGCTGGTAGCCGACGAGTAAACATCGCTTATCGGTAATTATACCTCATTAAATTCAAATCAAAATACGAGTTCTTTTCTGTGTATTGTAAAAAGTAGTAAATAATTAACAATCATCATGTAATTTTTGCTTGTGATCGATGCTATGAACAATTGAACATAATTATTTCCAAAAGTATTAACAAGTGAAGACATTTTATTTTCATCAGTGGCGTAACATCAAGTCAGGTAATTGTTATTTCCTACAAAATATTTTCAGGGATCCATTAGGGACCCTTGTCTTTCCTTTTTATTTGTATTGGCTTTGGTATCGAGGGCCACTTACAAAATTAATAATTATCAATCCCAATCAACTTCAAACTCTCCTCCCCATAATTTACCTAATGCTACAAAGTCGTATGTTGCTGCTGCACAAACAAAACCTCCCCCACCAACCTTCCCTAAAATAGAACAAACAATCATCATGCACGCCATAACCAATACCACTCTCTTTGAGTATATAAAAGCCGTAGGAGAAATTGTAACCGCCAAAAACGTAACATTTGCCTCTAGACTCTCAAACAACCGCATATGCATCTATTTAAGCTCCTACTGCTGTTGTCGATAGACTTCTTAATGAACACGATAGTATATATATATATATATATATATATATATATATATATATATATTAAATTTAACAATATACCTATTCGAAGGCTTATCACACCTGCCAAACGAATTCTGATTTCCAACGTTTCTCCCACTATCCCTTACTCTCTTATAGAAAAAGCTCTAAAAGACATCGGCCTACAGCTAGCCTCTCCCGTTTCATTCGTGAAATGTGGCGTACCGGATGATAAATATTTTCATATCATGAGTTTTCGCAGTAACATATATTATACCAGAAAACGACAACTTCACTCTCAAAACATCCCTTTTAATTACTTTCGAAAATACTCCTTACAGAATCTTTGTGTACACGGATAAACTGGAATGTTTCTTATGTAAACTCCCTGGACCCACCGCCGATTCTTGCACCAACCCACCTAACACTGAAATTCAAAATCCTCCACCCCCATCTCCAATAGTGCAAACAAGTACTACACACTCTGACAATCTTCCTGTACCTAACACTCAGAGTATACCTGTCGAAGATGATCAACCCAATCTGACACTTATCGAGCAAGTAAATTTACCTGTAACTCAAGGACAAAAGAGAGGTCTATCTACGGATAGCAACCTCGAAACTTCCTCTCAGCTCTCACCGATAGATACTCCGACCGACAACCAAATGTTCCCCCCTTTATACGCAATACCCCAAAACTCAATCAAACAGCATAAGAAAAAACCTAAAATGACCGGAAAAGAGGATTTTGAAACCACACCCACTACTTGCTCTACTATACAAGAGCTATGCAAAAACACTCACCTAACACTGACTGAAACACAACTCATCGCCTTCCTAGAAAATGCATTTTGATTGTCAGACCCATTGAACGACGCTCTCTCTTTCACAGCAAATATACAAGGTCTACTAAATGACTTAACCCTTGTGTACAACATAACCAAAGAACGGTCTCTTAAAAATCGGTTGACTAGATTACAGAAGAAAATACAGCATCTACTAAACCCTGAAGATTCGTCTGACGATAAGAGCTACACATCAGAAACCCAAACTGACGAAGAGTCAAATAATCCCACCTCTTAATTAGCACAGAATTCGTTAGAACCATCAGTCCATATTAACAATATCATTATATACAATAATAATCTTCAAGAATCCAATGGAATGGTGATGGATTTTTCCCCGCCTGGAAAGAATCCAACAGCTCATATCCAATGAAAACACTCAAATCCTGTGTCTCCAAGAAACAAATGGCAGAATCTCGAAACTTCCCCATCTAAAAAACTTTGAAGGCTACCATTACATACGCAATAATTGCAATAGAGCCAGTGGCGGTACTTCGATTTTTGTTTCTAATGACATATTTTCATCCCTTCTTCCCCTTAATACCGACCTTGAAGCTGTTGCTGTAACTATATGGCTCCCGAATAAATTAAATGTGTGCAGTATATATATATATATATATATATATATATATATATATAAGATCAAAAATGGATCATGCGTGAATTTAACAAAAACAAAGAGCAAACAACAAGTGTTATCATGGGAAAGCACGCAAAAATCCAGATCCCTTATTTTTGCGTGCTTTCCCATGATAACACTTGTCGTTTGCTCTTATATATATATATATATATATATATATATATATATATATATATATATATATATATATATATTCCCCCAAACCATTGTCTAAAAGAAGAACTAGCAAACCTCATTTTTCAACTACCTCATCCCTACATTCTAGTAGGAGTTTTCAATGCGCATACTAACTTATGGGGATCCAACTCAACATATGGTAAGGGTAAAACAGTGGAAATGTAATAAACTGTACAAATGCCGGCCTACTAAATACAGGATCCAATACACATCTTAACTTCTCCTCTGGTTCTTTCTCCGCCATAGATCTCAGTCTATGCGATCCTAAATTAGCTCCCACATTAACTTGGCGTACTGTTGATGATTTACTTGATAGTAATCATTTCCCTATCGTTATATCTTCCATCGCCTCTCAAAACCCAAAAATCTCAACCAGGACTTTCTGGCGACTAAACAATGCTGACTGGAAAAGTTTTACATCACAAACTGAAGATGTCCTACATTCTCTTAAGTTTTCCGAAAGCGTTGATAATAATATCGCAACATTCTCAAATTCTATTTTGTCAGCTGCTGAATTACATGTAGGTAAAACTAATATATCCCATCCTAAGAAAAGTGTTCCTTGGTGGAATTTCTCTTGCAAAGACGCTGTAGAACAACAAAACATAGCATTAAAACTGTTCCGGCAAAACAATACCCCCAAAAACCTCATTAATCTAAAAAAAGCCAGAGCAAAATCTAAATTCATTATCAAAGAAAGCAAAAAATCCTCCTGGAAAAACTATGTTTCGTCAATAAGCGAAAACACAAATCCCAGTCAAGTGTGGAAATAGATCAGAGGTATACAGGGAAACAAAACCAATAATGTTTCAAATGATACGGTAATAAATAATGACCATGAAATAGCGAAGATCATTGCTGAAAATTTCGAAGTGGGCTACACCCAAACATTGCAAATACTTATACTAATACCTCTTTATCATGTCCAATTCCATCAAATCAAGATATAGACTCACTCTACCTACCTTTCTCTCACCAGGAACTTATTACTGCGTTAAAATCGTGCAAAAATTCCGCTGCTGGTCCTGATGACCTGCCATATATTTTCCTTAAAAAACTTGATTTCTTAGGTCAACTCAGACTCTTAGAACTGTTCAACTTAATTTGGACCTCTAACATGTTTCCAAGCCTCTGGCGACTATCCATTCTAATTTCCTTGAAAAAACCTAATCAGCCGACAACCTCCCCCAAGTCATATAGGCCCATTTCATTAACTTGTACAATGTGCAAAGTCATGGAAAAAATGATCAAATAAAAGATTGATATAGTATTTAGATAAATACAACATTTTATCAGAAGACCAATCTGGATTTCGGCGGCATAGGTCAACAAAGGACAATTTGATAACGTTGCAAATTCATATATCCACCGCTCTAAAAAAAAACAACAAACTGTACATGCTACATTTGATATAGAAGGTGCATTCGATACAATACACAGAAATGTCATATCACATCACAATATCAATGGAAATATATTCTTTTTTATCAACTTTTTTATCAACAACTTTTTATCGCTTAGATCCTTCAAAGTATCTGTTAATGGTATCCTTTCCTCAACATTCAATCAAACCGACGGATTACCCCGAGGCTCTGTACTCAGTCCCACACTCTTCAACCTAGTAACAAATGATCTATGTTCTAATTTCTCTGCTCCTATTAGATGCACGATGTATGCCGATGACTTAGTATTATATTGCCACGGTCAGTCAGTGTCCACTACCTCCTCTATAATTCAATCCGCGGTAAATTCCCTGTCCAACAAGATAAAATTATTGGGACTCTCTCTATCCCCAACAAAATCCAAAGTCATAAATTTTAGTAAGTCTTCAATAAACTCTACCCCTAATATTATAATCAACAACGTCCCCCTTCAGGTTGTAAATCACTGCAAAATATTGGGTATGATATTTGACTCCCGTCTCAATTGGAAAAAACATATTTTAGATACAAAGCGCGAAGGATACAGATGACTAAACATCATAAAAACCCTTTCTCACTTCCATTGGGGCGCTGACGAAACTTCTCTCTTAAACATATACAGATCCCTTATTCGATCTAAATTAGACTATGGCTGCTTCGTATATATATCTGCATCTAAATCACATATTAATGTCTTGAACTCGGTACACAATACAGCTCTTCGCCTGTGTCTGGGGGCGTTTAGGTATAGCCTGGTAGAAAGTCTCTACTGCGAAGCAAATGAACCTCCTCTATGGATAAGACGTCAACATTTATTACTTAACTATATTATCTCGGTATCTTCCAATCCCCTTAACCCAATATACAACTTGTTTACCAATGATAGCTTACAGAATATCTCAACATCCTCAACAATAAGACCCTTACATTTACTACTAAAAACAATGCCAATCAAAATTGATATTTCTCAAACATTTCCTCTACCTCTTCCCTTAATGCCCCCATGGACGAAAAACATTCCTCATATCAACACATCTCTCACAACTCTGAATAAAAATGAAACACCAAACGATCTAATTAAAAAAACTTTTCTGGATATAATATACCGAAATGAATACGATTTAGTACTATATACTGATGCCTCGAAAGATGAAACAGGAGTCGGTTGTGCCGTAACAACATTAGATTCTCGAATCTTCTCTTCCACAATATCATCAAGTTGTACTGTACATACCGGCGAACTCTATAGTATACTTCAGACCTTCAAACATATTTCCACTCCTAATAAAAATGTCTGCATATGTACATACTCACTTGCCTCTATACACTCCATTAAAGATATATACAGTGACCATCTTCTTGTACAGAATATCCATGATTCCTACCAACTCTCCATTTCCCAAAATATAACAGTTACCATTCTGTGGACACCATCTCACATTGGTATAATGGGAAACGAACTAGCTGATCAACTAGCTAAAAGGGCCACAACTTTAAACTATTATGCAGATAACATCCAAATTGCATCCGATCTCAATCAAGTCATCAAGCATAAGGTCAAATTTCTATGGCAAAATCATTAGAACTCCATCCCGACAAAATTGCAAAAAATTCAACCCTCATTAAGCCACCCTTACTATATTGGAGCTTCAAATCTCTCAAGACCTAGCGGTGCTGAGAAGACTAAGAGTCGGTCACACTAGATTCACTCATGGCTACCTTATATCATCCAACAATCGGCCATTCTGTTCAACCTGTAACTGCATCTACACCGTTGAACACATTATTCTAGAATGCCAACAGTACACAGCTAGAAGACAACAGCTCAACCTCAAAGGAAGTCTCCAAGAGATACTCGGAAATCCAGATAATGTCCCCTCCGTTCTCCAGTTCCTGAAAGATGTACAGCTATACCACAAAATATAATATATTTATTGTATACTTTTACTGTACCTGTGCGAGTGGCCTTTGTAGCCGAGTACGTTAATTGTAATAAAAAAAAACTGTAGTAGGTTAATATTGTTGTTTTTAACAACCTCCTTGATATCACAAATAAATGTATCACCCTGTATGTGCTTTATCTTGTTATTTTACGTGAGAGAAGTTGTAGTAAAAGAGATATTGCGAAATTTTATTTTACACAAACCCTTTATGGATCCAAAAATCCATTATTTTAAAAGGGTTAATGTAAAAAAGAGTTTTACGACCAACATCCCACTTGACCGAGGACTAGTTTTATAGATTTACTTGATCTAATGTCTTTGACCCTTTTTTATGACATAAAAAACTATAAAAAATTAGATTGGTAGATAAGGATAGAATCCTTAAAGAATCACCCTGTATATACGATCTAATGCCAATTTGTGAAATTATCGTTACTCTTCTGAATGAAATTCACAACAATTATTAAAATTGAAAATTTATTTACTGTTTTAAAATAGAATATTCGTTTTATGTACAATGACTCGTTCAGTAATTCAGTAAATTGTTTCTCCTACAAACCCGTTAACTGGGTTAAAGAAAAATTTAAATTGAACGTACATTTTAGCTGTATATTGCATTAAAAATAATGTGTGGGAACTTTACCGTGTACAATGGCTGAAATCGATGGATGATTAACAGCAACTGTAGTGTTTTATAACAGCACTATTGTGAAAATATTCCCGGATATGTTATACTTAATTACGGAGAGCATCGATGGAATACTAAAGTAACAACAGTACCGGACTCATTTATTTTAATATGGATATAAAATTTATATCAACAACTTCTCTGAGTAATTGAAAAGACTCAAATATGGTCCAACCCAAAAACATTCAACTAAAGAATAGAATAGGTATCTCAGATCCAAATAGCTGCGATCAAACATAAGGTAAACAATTAATCGACGTTGCCATATTTTCCTAAATAACAATAGTTTGAAGTGTAAAATAATCCATTTGTGTTTATTTACACGGACAAAACAATCACAAAAGTTCCTAATTAGTGCATATTTAAAAATTAAATTGTTCAGAGCGCAAGAAAACATATTAATTCTGAGCCGTTTCTTCAGAATATGTTTCTTGCATTTTCACCAAAGGCATGCCTTCATCGGATACCGTGTCACTGTCAGGCTCAAGTATCTCGACCATTTTCTCTGTCTCAACACTAACGCATGCGAACAACAATGGCTTGCAGAATTTTTCTACACTATTTACAAGTAGCATTTTTACTTGTTGCCGTTCCCTTCAAAGTATTAAAATACTGCCAAACCGTATCTTTCGTACGTCCATTCATTTTGATATTATACGCTGCTTAATTTCATTTTACGCATAAACTAACGGGGAACAAAGAAACTGTGAACTCAACAGAGATTATCAATGTCAGATTGATGGGCGAATGAACAGTGTAAATCACCCAAGCCAAATGGGTTGACATTCAGAGGTAGCACAACTGTTGTAAGTAAAATAACTAGTGAGTGTTCACGATAGGCAATCCTCAAATATTATGTTGCAACTTAGCAACCCTGCTCGACATGATTTCGAAACAAGTGGGCAATTGTAACGGTAAAGTATTACTCTTCAAGTACCACAGTCTATTCAAATGCCCACAGATCAGATTTCTATACCCATTAAATTTGTAAATTTACTTATTGCTAGTAGACCACACAACCGGCTTTGTCCTGACACAAGGGAACGCATTTCGCTTAAACAGAGTCATCAAAAGATCTTCGAAGGGTCGCCTTCAGACCTTTCATTAGAAATCCAACAAGATGTACGAATAGTGCGTGACATATGAACAATAAGCAACGAATAGATTAGTGGGTATTGCACGCAAATAGAAGAAGGGGCTACTGAAAAGAGTGGTAACCGCAGACATGCATGTTTCTGGCTCACCAGCCGCCATCGGCACGGCACAACCAAGAAAAGATGTGAAACATGGGAGCAAAGGTGTTGAATGAAACATGAAAAAATATAACAGAACTCAGTAGGATAGTCAAACACAACATTTGTGTCAGTAATATTAGAAGATCTCGAATATTCGAGACAACAACCAACATAGACACGGAGGTGCATATAACACTCCCGTCTGAAACTTCCGACCCATCTTGTTATTATTTCATTAATCTGGGTCGGAAGTTTCAGACGGGAGTGTTATATGCACCTCCGTGTCTATGTTGGTTGTTGTCTCGAATATTCGAGATCTTCTAATATTACTGACAGAAATGTTGTGTTTGACTATCCTGCTGAGTTCTGTTATATTTTATCATGTAGCCCCTTCTTCTATTTGCGTGCAATACCCACTAATCTATTCGTTGCTTATTATATATATATATATATATATATATATATATATTTATATATATATATATATATATATATATATATATTTATATATATATATATATATATATATATATATATATATATTTATATATATATATATATATATATATATATATATTTATATATATATATATATATATATATATATATTAATACAGTTCTTTTCTTTTAAATTTTAAACAATTTCATTTTTATATTTTCATATGCAACACTTTTGAACAACCCAGTATTATATATGTAATCAATATGGTTAAAAAACCCAGTATATGTAAGATTTGGCACATTATTTAATTTCTGATGACATTTACATGTCACAATTGAAAGTTATATTTAAAATTAAAAACAGATGTCACTGTGGGCATTTTGCTGATAAATAAAAGAATCCAAATCTCTCTTTAGCAGGAAAATAGCAAATTTAGTTTTTTTTATAAAGAAGAAAGTGTGTAACCGCAGTGTAATGTGGTTATTTTATTCAGAAAAAAGAGTGAGTTGAATTTGTATATCCGCACGGGGAACATCTCTTTCAAGATTTCTCCAAAGATTTTGTAAATTAGTTTATTAGAATTTGAATATTGTAATTAATGATGGAAATCTGTATTCGGCAATTAATTTTCAATTCCGAGCGTGTGTGCTTCATAAAAATCCAGTGGAAGATCCTGTATTCTAAATTATATTTAGAATAGTGAGAGTTGTGTTCTGGTCCAAATTCATAGTATTGGTGAGTCCATTCAAAATTTAAAATAATGCATTATTTCATTGAAAACGTCAAGCCTTTAAACAAAATTAAATATTAGATGCATCTAAATAGTAAATTTATAAATTTGAACTCAAATTAAGAAAGAGAAAACAATCAGAAGAAGATAAAAAGTATTGTGATCAGATCTTTGACATTTCGAACTCAAGTGACATTTTAAAATTATTTGCATATATTTCGGTTGTTGTATTAGTTGTTTTAGTTTTATCTAGTTTTTAATTTGTATTTGGGGTAGATAAGGTTTTTGGTGATTTGTTAATGATAAAGGAAACTAAGATTTTGTTTTATTTGCAATTTGGTAATTATTGTCTTTATTCTTGAATTTTAGCTTACATTGGTTATCATTTATAATTATTTGGAAAAATTTGATTAAAATTAAATATATTTAATTCAACAAAAATCTTATTCTTTTTTGACAGTGACATTTAGTAGAAATATTAGTGACAAATAATTTCCATGAGATTTAGTAAATGTCAGAAAGAAAGTAAATATCCCTGTATAAACTAAACAAACAACCATACGACACTACTGGATAGATAAACAGAATCATAATCAATATTTAATTTGGACATTACTTTGAAATCATACATTTTTTATTTTTATAGCGCATTGAACCCACCCCGAGATAAGAGTGATTCGAATATTTTTACATTAAATTCATCTTTCAATAAAATAAAAAAATATTGATAGCCAGAAATTATTTGACAATTAGTATCAGTGTCAATTTTTGTAATACATAACATACGGTGTATTAAGCCGTGTGCACAATATTGCCGCAACCAACGTGAGGCAACAGGCTCGATAAATTAAAATAATAGTATAGAATTATATCTTTATAATTTTAAAATCAGTATAAATATTACAGTTCCCTTATTTTAAATTTTAAAGAATTTCATTTTTATATTTTCATATGCAACACTTTTGAACAACCCAGTATTATATATGTAATCAATATGGTTAAAAAACCCATTATATGTAAGATTTGGCACTATTTAATTTCCGATGACATTTATATGTCACAATTGAAAAATATATTTAAAATTAAAAACAGATGTCACTGTGGGCATTTTACTGATAAATAAAAGAAATCCAAATCTCTCTTTAGCATGAAAATAACAAATTTAGTTTTTTCTTAAAAAAGAGAAAAGTTTGTAACCACAGTATAATGTGGTTATTTTATTGATAAAAAATAGTTAGTTGAATTTGAGTATCCGAACGGAGAACATCTCGTTCAAGATTTCTCCAGAGAATTGTAAAATAGTATATAGTAATTTGAATATTGTAATTAATTGGTATAAAATTTTATTCGGTACACCCAATATAAATTCAGTGCGTGTTTTTTTTGGCAAGTTATTCATCATTCGAGGATAGTGAAAGATCCAAATTGCATTTGGAATTGTACGAGTTTGCTGTATTTTCCCATCCATATGGTGGGACCATTCCAGATTTAAATAATGCATTATTTCATCTAAATTACCAGACCTTTAAATCAAAATTAACAATAGATGCATCTCAACATAAATTTATAAATTTGAAATCAAAATAACAAAGAGTCATAAGTATACGTATCGAACAAACAATTAGAAGAAAATATAACAAAAATTTAGGACTGTGATCGAGCATTTGACATTTGCCAATTCTGGTGACAATTAAAAATTATTTGAACAATTCGGTAAACTTAAAATAGATATAAGGTATTCTAGTTTGTAATTTCTTTAATTTTAAATTGTATTTGATAGGATTTTGTTATGTGTTAAAAAAAATAAAACTAGTATTTGTTTCACGATTTGGTAATTGTATATACACTTTTGAATTTTAACTAGCCGTGAATTCGTTTATAATATATTTGAGGAAGTTTGATCAAAATTAAGTTTATTTACTCAATACAAATTTTATTTCTGACAGTGACATTTGGTTGATTTTTAGCGACAGATAATTTCATTGAAATATAGTGTCATAAAGCTATTAAATAGCCTGTATAATCTAGAATCAACAGTTACATGATACTACTGGTTAGAAAATTAGGAACAAGAATTATAATTCATATTTAATTTGAACAAAACTTAAAGATTATAAAAGGAACGTAAAAACGGAAATTTTTCAGGCACGAATTAATTCACTGAATCTTTTTTTAAAATTCATTCATTTAATTCATGAATTAATTCACAGAATTATTTCAGTTGAATTAATTCGTGACCACCCTGGTATTAAATGTTAAAAAAATGTTCTACAGGATATATTAAGAGTGTTGTGGAGAGGCGAATTAGGGGTACGAAGAATGAGGGTAAAAAATGAAGGTCAACCTTCACTCAATGGATTAGAGAATTCGCATCTTGGGCTCAGAATAATTAGGTGAAAATATGGGCATCGAAAATAGAAAAAGGGACTTCCTGTTACACAAAATCGACGTATGCTATCAGTTTTTCGATAGAGTGTATAATTCGATTAAAAATCGGGTATAGAAATTTCTATAATGAGATGAGGACACTTAAAAAATTACACTGGCCAAAATATGGTAGATAGAGGGTTCATATCCATGATGGGTAGTCTCGAAGGGTGCATGCACGTGGAAAAAATTGCACTGTACACTACGGGGGCTATTAAGGAAGATATGGAAGGAGAAATTGGAAAAATAGGGTCAAACACAATAAAAACCAAATAATATTTGTTTGCAATTAATTGAAATAGATGAGTTCATTAACATACGAAAGCATGTCAATTTACACCTCGTACATTTGCTTAAAAGTAATTACATACACCTCCAATAATAGCATTACCTTGTAATAAACAAGAAAATCCCATGATGGAAAACAGAATTATCTTTATTCTGGCCCACAGCTCGCTTCGGTTGACGTGGGCGGGAAGAAAACTCATCCCCCAGAGCGCATCTTTATAATAAATTTCACTTCGATAGACTCTTCGGAGTTATTATTTAGTTTTATTGTCCAATTGGTTACTATAATTGGTTTTAGATATTATTTAGAGAAAAACTATTTTGTGATTAATATTTTACATGCCGTGTCCATTAGTTCATACAGCCAATTCCTTATCATAAAATATATTTTACACATTTGCTGCAAGGGATGCACATTTAATTCAAGTCCATTATTGGACGAAAAACGCTATTTTCTGAACAAATTATAACTATATTTTAAATCTAAAGATTGAATTAAAACGGAATATATTATGTCATTACCCTCATTTATTTAATATAAACAACTTAAATTCTTGTAAAGTCAAGTACTCGGGCATGTTAACACTCGACAGTACATTACATAGACGAGGCCATTTCAGGAATACAGTTAAAGCGAATTAATAATAAATAATTAGAAGTAGTCTGCCCACTTAATTTAACTCTGTAATTAAATGTAATGGCTTGTTAACTGCAATTATTGCATTTATAATAGAAGTGCCTCTGATATTCCCCTACAACTAAGGCTGACCGCATAGTGAAGCGGCGACACAAGCGAAGAGAATAGCGACCACATTTTTATACTCCGGAGTTCAATAACTGCGTTGTCTTAAGAGATACGAAAAAAAGTTTTATAACAGAGTTATATAGAGTCAAGGGCTTCAGATTTTAAAACTATTCTGTAATATACAGGCATGGTCACGGCAAGTTTGAAACAAAAAATAAAAAGGAAGATCAAAAATCGACATATAATTAATAAATGGGATATTCGAAAGCTAGAAGATATAAAAACTAGAAAATAATATGGAAAGGGCATGGAAATATTATTGGAATACAAGGAAAAAGGAATGCAAATCAATGAAGTTCAAGACAAATGAAAACAAATAGAAGAATGTATAAATACAGCGGCAAAAGAAAATATAGGGATTAAAAAGAACAGACCAAAAAATTATGGTATAATGAGGAATGTCGAATAATAGTCTAAAGGAACCGGGCTGCTTGTGGCAAATGGGTTTGAACGACAAAGACGAAGACAAGAATGAATATGAAGCTAAGGAAACAAGTAAAAAAGTCAGTAAGAAAAATCAAAAGAGAATGGGTGGATAGCACACTAGAGAAAATAGAAACCGATAATAACAATAAAAGCTTAAAATTATTCTAAAAAAACTTAATGAACAAAATAGAGTATGCAAGCCAAAACAAATTGGAATTAAAGATAAAAAAGAAATCATCAGTAAAGGCAAAACCTGGAAAGCATCAGAAAGTGACGGGATAAATATTGAATTGATTAAATATGGATGAGAAAAACTAACGGAACATGTATACGAATTAATAAGACATATATGGACGGATGGAAAGATGCCGGGAGATAGAGTCGTCAAACAGTAACAATACATAAAAATGGGATCAACGGAAGTGCACAAATTATAGAGAGATTACACTACTTAACTCAACATATAAAATACTGTCTACGCTCATCCAAAAAAGACTAGCAATCAGAACAAACAGAATATTAGGGCAATACCAATACGGGTTTAATAAAGGTAAATCAACCATAGACGCACTTCATATCCTGAAACAAATAGTGGAAAAAACGTACGAACATCAAATCGGAATAGATATGCTATTTATATATTTTGAACAAGCCTTTGACTCAATAAATATACAACAATTAATGAGAGCACTTAAAATTATGGAGATCAACAAAAAAGTAAGAAAGATAGTCTGGATGATTATGAAATCAACAGCTACTGTAAAAACACAGAAAAGTGAAACGAACAGATTCAAAATTAACAAAAGCGTCCTAGCAGGGAGACTATCTGTCAACAATCCTATTTAATCTGGCACTAGAATATGTAGTCAGAAACGTGGACAAAGGAAACATAAGAACAAGGGGTGGGCGATTGATAGCAGATGCGGACCACTCAGTGTTAGCAGATAGATTATGGAAAAAAAATTGAGGAAGAAGGTAAAAAATGGGCCTAAAAATAAATGAAACAAAAATAATGAGAGTAAACAAACACCTAATGAAAAGTAATACCAGAACTGGCAACTTCAAATTTGAAAAAGTTAGTAAAATAAAGGATGGAGATATGGAAATTAAAGAGAAAATAATGGCGGCAAACAGAGTATTCCAGACAAATAAAAATCTATTAAGAAGTAAATCTTTAGGCAAAAACACAAAGATGAACATTTATAAAACAATAATGGGACTGAAATTATGATAATGACCAAAAAGCAACAAGAAGACCTAAGAATTTTTGAACGAAAAATACTAAGAACCATACTAGGACCCAAGAAAATAGCAGACACTTAGTGTAATAAAAGAGCAGATATTAAAATGGTTGGGACATGTTTGGAGAGCAGGTCCAAATAGCACAATTTATTCAATAACTGAGTGGAAGCCAAGTAGCGAAAGAAAATGAGGGAGGCCAAAATCAACGTGGCTACAAGAGATTATAGCTGTCATAAACAGCCTAGGAATCCGAAGCTCGAAAGAGAAAACAACAGACAGGAAACAGTGAAGGAACATAACAAAATTGATTCGAAAACTAAAAATAATTTTTTTTCAGGATTTTAACTTAGTTCTATCCTGGTATTTGATGTTTTTAGTTTACGTACTAATTTGCTGAACAATTAAAAATGCCACGAATTCGCGGCCGTCACCAATTTCGGCATGAAATAGGCTGGTTTTGGTTTCCAAGAAATTGCAAGAAGAATAAATGTGAATCCATCAACAGTGTTAGGAATTTGTTAGGAGTCTTATAGGCGTCATGCAGGGTCTGGAAGTCCTAGACTATTACGAGGCCGTGATTTTCACCATCTTCATGCTATCAGAAAACGACTGGACAGTATACGCCAAGTAAGAGATGATCTAGTTGCAGCTACGGGACGAGTATTCTCTAGGATGACAGTTAATCGATTATTGGTTGCAATTGGGTTGAGAGCCTATCGTCCGCTTTTAGTGCTACCTCTGACACCTCAACCTTTGCTCATAAGTTTTCGAGGACCCGCTACGGCTTGTCTAAGATTTCGACTTTATGGGTATTATCATTCGATACCAAGGATGGATGGCTGTGGGTTAGTCGGTCCCTAGACCACTAACCTCGGGGCACCTGGCGCACCCCGTTGTATGTAGCTTTGTACCTGCACAAGGAGCTCTGCATGTAACGACCTCTTTTCTCCTATACTCGTGAGAACAGATATGAACCAAGAGAAAAACAAACCTAAGGAGCCTATAGAGACTCTTAGTAAAAGTGATTTGGAGGATACGGAGGCAATGGAGACTACAACAGAGTCTCCAGCGCAGCCAATACCTCCGAAACCCTAAAAACAACAAGACCACAGGGAGACGCTACAGCGAATCATGTGGATCAGAAAGCTCCACGTGGGAAAGTTTCAAGTGGCTAGAAAAAGAAGCCTAAAATAATGAGGGAACAAGACATTGATATCAAGACAGTGGTGTTGCCGATTCCCTCAACATCAAAAGAGGGCTAAGGCCAGCAGACAAAGGGCATTAAGCGAACTGTGTGAGCCAGGAGCACTCCTAAAGGAAAAAAAGATAATAGGGCTAAATGTACCGCTGGTACTAGTACTATTACTGGTATAAAGTACAGTGTGGCTCTCAAAGGGATCAAGGTAGCCGTCCCAGAAACAACTGTCTCGGAATATTATGTAGGGACTATTAAAGAGAACCTGATCAAAATAATCGACGAGGTGCAGAAGGCGCCTAGGTTTGAAGCCAGTCGATACATGAACAGCTATTATGGGCTAATATGTGCCAATGAGGTGTCCTTCAACAAAACGAGGGACTATCTGGCAAGTAAAACTAACTGGAAGCTCATCGAAAGTGATGAACTTCCAAAAACACCAACGAGTCCTCGCCCTACTTCCATAGACTAAGAAAGAAGATCTGAAAGCGAGGCTAAAGAGACTCGAAAAACAAAACCTAGGGTTGAAGGTTGATCGTTGACTGATCCTCGGCTCCAAATCATCGGATAGGGACTGCATGTGAGTCTCCGGATTGATTGAAGAGTCAATGAAAGAAGTAGCCCGAGCTCAATGGAGACCGTACTACTTATTCCAGCGAGCCAGCTTTAAGACCCTGGAAAACCCGACCAAAGAGGAAATAGCGACAGATGAAGTACCTGAACAAACATCCTGTTAGAACGTTCAAGGTGCTACAAGTAAACCTGCAGCACGAAAAGACGGCCACTACTATTCTATATCAAAGAGTTGTGGTCTAATACAAGAGCCTTGAATTATCAAAAGTAAGATACGGGGGCTAAATATTAGGGAAATGGAACTGATAATGGGAACTAAGTAAGAACTTGTATCTGTTTCCAAATATAACTTGATAGGAATCATGGAAATTAGTACGGGTGACGTGGTAGCAGAAAATATTAAACTCTGAAAAGATGGGAAAGTAATAGAGACAATAATCGTCTCTATATCTCCCCATCGATTCAGAACAACCATTACCAGGGGCTAATATGGAGAACCTGATAGAATACGCTAGACGATACAACCTGGATGTTGTTGTAGGGGCTAATACCAACGCACACCACTTCAGCTGGGGCAGCAAGGACAACAACACTAGAGGTAAGAAACTATTTGACTTATGTACTACTGAACTTGATATTGCAAATGTGGGCAATACGCCAACATTTAGAACATCGAGAGGTGAATGATCAATAGATGTAACTCTTTTCACCCTACGAGTCGGGGAGATGAAAAGGTATTGGCATGTATCGGATTAACCGACTCTCTCTGACCATGGCTATATATACTTCGAAATATATGTAGAAAATTGGCTATTCGAACATACAGTGATCCTAAGAGTACCGATTGGGGATCTTACAAAGAGGACTTGCTTTCTAAAATCCGCACGCATCTGTGCAGACCTAAAACTGCTGAGGAGTTAGAGGGAACAGCTGCATGGTTGCAACAGACCATAGTGACCTCCTATCACAATAACTGTCCCATAAGGGAGAGTCGATCTTTCAGACAAGTCGTCTGGTGGGACAAAGAGATGACAACACTAGTGAAAGAAACAAGACGCCTTTTTAACAAAGCGAAAACGACGGGCAGCTGGGGATTGTATAAGGCTGAACTAGGTGCACATAATGAAAAAATAAAAGAATCGAAGAAGTGATCCTGACGGGAATTTTGTGAGGACATACAAGGTGTCCTTGACATACACTGTGTTATTAATAAAATGCGACATAGGGTTTCCTGTACAAAACTGTCAAACGCGAGCTAACTTTTTTACCAAATAGCGTTCGTGAAAAATAATAACAGATTTGAAAAGGTCGTTAAAAAATAAATTCAAGTGCACTTTTAATTTTCTTAAATTCGGTCTGGTTTAATAAGAAAATGCATGATTATGTTATTAAAAGTCGTGCGCCATTTTTATATCACTTTCGAATACAAAGAAACGGGACCGAAATGGCCGAGTTGATATTTGGTACGCGAAATTTGAATGTGGAGGATGACGGTTCGATCCCAGTTTTTTGTTTTCAGTTCTTTTTTTACAATTTTTATCTAAAAAACATTAATTTTAAAATAAAGCTATTTGTTTCAAAAATTTATTTATTCAAAGAAATGTTCAGACAATTTAGTATCAATTTTAAAAACCAAAATCTAGTAGGTAGCCTTCCAAATAAAGTTATTTTCATTCTTTACAATTTGTAATCTTTGTAATAAGTATTTTTAAAGCGATTAGATTTGTTATTTTAGTGTACTTGTGAGTAATTTCTTGTTTCGTTTGTCGATATTTTTGTAAGTTCATTTGTTGTTTTAAATTTAGATTCATTTTTTAATAATTTTTAATTTATTATAATAGTTATAATTTCATTTAAAATTGTTCGTGTATTCCCATTATTTAATTTATTTTATTGTTTATATTTTTGGAAGTTTTTAATTCTTATCAGTTAGTTATTATTCATTTTTCTTCTCGTTGTAAAATGCTTACTCGAGAAGAAACAGTGCAAATTGTTTCTTATGTATTATGGCGGTCACAGTAGTCGCGATATTTAGTCTAGTCAACATGTACCATTTTTCCTAAAATTTTTGTATAGTCTCCGAAAATTACGACCATGGTCTCATTCGATTCGGAAAATTACCTAGAAAGTTTAAGGAAAAGTTCCAAAAGGCGCCGAAAAAAATTGCAAAAGTTATAAACAATTAAGTGAAAAAAAAGTAGTGGTTTGGTTTTTTTCGAATATCTCGAAAAATAATGAAATTTTTTTAAATTTGAAAAAAGATCTGAAAAGATCAGCAAAAAAAAGTCCCGACTCCCGGAACTGTACCTCCAATATTTATAATTTTTACAAAGCCTTAAAAAATGAGCGAAAAACGGGTGATCGGGCTTCCACGCGCGTTGCGTCATTCTGACGTAGCAACAAAAAAAATTATTTAAACATATTAAATATGAATATTAAGGAATGAAAAAATTAATGTAGCATTGGGATACATAAATAAACAATAATCCATGGTCAAAAAAATTTTATCCCAATTTTTTCATAAATTATGGATTTGTTAATTAAATGATTTTTCCAAATTTAATGTTGAGATAAAAACCACGATAACTATTGAACAAAAGCCTTAAGATTTTTTCACTTCGTGGAGTTATTGGTATTAGACTTACAAATAGATCACCATAAAAAAAATTTCAAAATTACGTTTTTTCGCTTTTTTATTAACAATTGAAAATTGAAAAAAGTTTATAACAAAATTTTTTTTGTTGATATCTTGAATGTTTTGATTTCTGATGTTAAAAGCTACATAAAAATAATTTTTTTAAATTTTTTACTACCATTATTTAAGAAATTGTTATAAACAAATACATTGTTTATGAGCAAATCAAAAACGGTTCCTTGAAAAATTTTTTTGTTGCTACAATATGCGTTTGTTAATTAACAATGGTTTTTTGAGTCTAAATTTTAAAATTAAGGAACCGTTTTTTCTCTAAAAATCATAATTTTTATTGTTCTTTTAGATACATAAAAAAATGTTTTATTCGTTTTTTCTTTGTTTATTTAATAAACAATTTGTTATAAACAAATGTATTTTTTCAGTTTATTTTTTTTAGTACTTAATCCCGAGATAAAAACAGCCACGTGTTGTTTTATAGGAAAAAAATTTTTTTTTCTATTTTTACATAACTTTTAATATTATTATGCCTTTAAATTTGTCCTATTTTTTTGCTGTTATTATTAAAATTATATGAACCCCTAAGCAGATGTCTCTTCCACGTAACAAAGGAATATTTCATACAGGTACAAACCGGAATTTTAAAGTAATTTTAAAATTCGTAAGTATTGAAAATTACATAAAAGTAATTAAGGAGACTCGTTAAATTCAAATTACCGTAACGACTTAAAGCTAAAATAATTTTTCTCTAAGTCGGTGCAAATGAGAATCTTATTTATTATTAATATAAGTAAGCTACTGAAAGTGCAAGTAATGGAATACTCGTGATTTGCTGATAGATAATAGTTAGTTAATAATATTTGAGGCTTAAAAGTATGAGAAATTTTTTTTTTTCAAATTTTTTTAATAATTAATAGTTAATAATTAAATAAATAATGGAGCTAGAACTGCAATAAATGGCTTCAGTTGTTAATGAATTAATAGTTAACAAAAAAGACGAAGTGTTATAGACGTATCTGCAATAGTTTCGAAGTAATTTTAATAATAACAGCAAAAGAGCACATGAATAGGACAAATTTAAAGGCATAATAATATTAAGTTATGTAAAAAATAGAAAAAAAAATTTTTCATATAAAACAACACATGGCTGTTTTTATCCCGGGATTAAGTACTAAAAAAAATAAACGGAAAAAATACATTTGTTTATAACAAATTGTTTATTAAATAAACAAAGAAAAAACGAATAAAATTTTTTTTATGTATCTAAAAAACATTAAAAATTATGATTTTTAGAGAAAAAACGGTTCCTTAATTTTAAAATTTAGACTCAAAAAACCATTGCGTTTTTTAGCAACAAAATATTTTTTTAAGGAACACTTTTTTCTCTAAAAGTCATAATTTGTATTAATAAATAGATTACAAAAATTTTTTTTTTGATTTGCTCATAAACAATGTATTTGTTTATAACAATTTCTTAAATAATTGTAAAAAATTTTAAAAAATTATTTTTATGTAGCTTTTAACCATCAGAAATCAAAACATTCAAGATATCAACAAAAAAAAATTTTGTTATAAACTTTTTTTTAATTTTTAATTTTCAATTGTTAATAAAAAAGCGAAAAAACAAAATTTTGAAATTGTTTTTACGGTGATCTATTTGTTAGTCTAATACCAATAACTCCACGAAGTGAAAAAAATCTTACGGCTTTTGTTCAATAATTATCGTGGTTTTTATCTCAACATTAAATTTGGAAAAATTATTTAATTAACAAATCCATAATTTATGTAAAAATTGGGATAAAAATTTTTTGACCACGGATTATTGTTTATTTCTGTCTCCCAATGCTACATTAATATTTTTATTCCTTAATATTCATATTTAATATGTTTAAATAATTTATTTTGTTGCTACGTCAGAATGACGCAACGCGCGTGGAAGCCCGTACATCCGTTTTTCGCTCATTTTTTAAGGCTTTGTAAAAATTATAAATATTGGAGGTACAGTTCCGGGAGTCAGGACTTTATTTTAGCAAATTTGCTGATCTTTTCAGATCTTTTTTCAAATTTAAAAAAATTTCATTATTTTTCGAGATATTCGAAAAAAACCAAACCCCTACTTTTTTTCACTTAATTGTTTATAACTTTTGCAATTTTTTTCGGCCCCTTTTGGAACTTTTCCTTAAACTTTCTAGATAATTTTCCGAATCGAATGAGACCATGGTCGTAATTTTCGGAGACTATACAAAATTTTTAGGAAAAATGGTACATGTTGACTAGACTAATTAAACAATTTTTATTTAATATGTCCAATGGTCAGACTGATGTACCGCATCACAGGATACATCACATTATTGAACAATTTGAAACAATGTTGTGCCTAAAACCGGAACACCGACGAAGAAATCGAACAACATTATTGGAAATTGACCTGTCCATTTTATTGGCTTTTGTCGAAAACCCTTGGACCACCATTAGACGCGTGGCACGAGATTTAAATGTTAGTATTTTTAAAGTACACAGTGTTCTAAGAAAAAGCGGTTTCAAAGCTTACAAACTTCATGATGTGCAAGAACTTTTTGAGCAAGACAAGACAATTTTTCTGCGAAACTATGATAGACAAAGCCAACCGAAATAGGAATTTTTTAAGATACATATGTTTTACCGACGAGTCTGGTTTTAGATTTAGCACCCCCGATTTCTTTTTATGGGGTTTCATAAAAAATAAGGTAGCAGAATATGAACCGGAGACAGAAGATGAATTGAAGAATATTATTATTAATGAATGTCGGAAAATTAGTAGAACTGTTATTAATAATGTACGGCGACCCTTTACGTTCAAATTTAAATTTTGAATACCAAGTACTAACTCGGCCACGTCCTCAGTATTCCAAAGTTTTATAAAAATGGCGTACGACTTTTAAAAATGTAATTATGCATTTTCTTAGTAAACCAGACCCAATTTAAGGAAATTAAAAGTGCATTTGAATTTATTTTTTAACGACCTTTTCAAGTTTGTTATTATTTTTCACGAACGCTATTTGGTAAAAAAGTTAGCTCGCGTTTGACAGTTTTGTACAGGAAACCCTATGTTGCATTTTATAAATAACACCGTGTATATATCAATTGCATGGCGAGAGTGAAAGGTGGTGTTTATTCCCAAATCAGGGAAAGAAACGTACACCTAGGGTAAATCCTACAGACCAATCAGTATGACATCATTAATGGTGAAAATCATGGAAAAAGTGATACAAATGCATTTGCAAGAAGGAGTGCATCCCTCTCCACAGACTGTAATGAGCATATCAAGCAGGGAAATCAGAAGAAGCTGCCCTACATAATTTGGTCTCGGGTTTCGAAAGGAGTCTGAATCAAAAATAAATAACCCTTGCAGCACTTTTAGACATCGAAGGTGCTTTTGATAACACATATATGCCATCAATAAACAAATCCCTCAAAAAAAGAGGAATAAACAATACCACATGCAGATGGATAAGATCTATGCTAAAGCACAGGAGAATATCGGCACACATGCATGATATAACGTACACCGTTAGGATAACTAAAGGTTGTCCTCAAGGTGTGTATCACCACTATTGTGGAGGACTTGACCTACAGGCTAAATGATCAAGGCATATGGATGCAAGGCTTCGCGGACGACCTAGTGATTATTATCAAAGGGAAATTCCTGGAGACAGTCGAGAATGTCTTACAAGAGCACTAAGAATTGTGGAAGACTGGTGCCTTAAAGAGAACATTTCAGTCAACCCAGAAAAAACCAAACTAAGTTGCTTTTACGAAGCAGAGCAGAGCGAGCTCTTCCGTAGGGCATAGTACAACTGTTCAGAGAAAAACTAGAAATATCTAAAGAGGTGAAATATCTGAGAGTGGCACTTGATTCTAAACTGAATTGAAGGAGACACCTGGAAAAAATACTACGAAAGCAACCAGGCTCTTCAGGCAATGCAGAATAGTTATGGGCAAAACCTGGCGAATACGACCTGAGGTGGGACACTGGACACAACAGTGATTAGGCCAACGATAACCTATGGAACGATAGTCTGGTGGAGAAGGACATAAGTGTCCTCAGTAGAGAATAAATTAACTACAATCCAAAGACAAGTCTCCTCAGGATTACCGGGGCAACGAACAGCACGGTGACATCAATGGAAGCCGTTATTCACCTTCCTCCTCTGGATCTTTTTGTTAGGGCAGAGGCAATTATGGCGATCCTCAGAGTGGGAGGCATGTGTACCCCTAACAATGTTCGTATAGGACATACTGATTCAACTGGGATAAGATGAACCCAACTTTCAAATGGGTCTGGATAATATGATACCAGAGAATATATTCACTGAGCGAGTGAATATCCTTTATATTCACTGAGCGAGTGAATATCCTTATTCCATCTAGGGAACAGGTGATGCCCTCGGCTAATCCTGGAGACATCATCTGGTTCACTGATGGCTCTAAAACGAACCACGGTAGTGGGGATCGTATAGATGGACCTAGGAAAAGAATGTTCTTCAGCCTTGGTCGATGTACGTCTGTATTTCAGGCAGAAACAACTGCTGCTATAGCCTGTATTGATGAAAACATCAGGAGAGTTTATACCGGACAAAACATTGAAATATATACTGACAGCCAAGCCCTGCTTAAAGTTATCAGCAATCCAACCACTAAACCTAGACTGCTAAAAAACTGTAGAGTTCCTTAATAAGCTGGCAAGAGTCAACAAAGTGTCTCTAGTATGGGTGCCAGGACATGAAGGGATTACAGGCAACGGATTGGCGAACCAGCTAGCTAAACAAGGCTCTAAATGAGACTTCATAGGTCCGAAACCGTTCTGTGGAATCACAAAGGTTTGCATGAGAGGGGAAATACGGAACTGGCTAGACAAGGAACACCAAATCAAATGAAGGTTGACAGAAAGTCACCTTCATACAAAAAGCTTACTGAAAAATGTAAACAAAGAACTCTCAATCAGGTTATTGAAATGAGTAAGAGACATTTGAAGACAGTTACCGATTTGGTTACTAGACACTGCACCCTAAGGAATCATCTATACAAAATGGGAAAAATTAGTGAACCTATCTGTAGGAAATACGAACTAGGGGAAGAAATACCTACTCATATACTCTGCTTAAATAAGAACTCAGGCAGAAGCAGTTTGGAAAGTAAATTATACAACCATCAGAACTACTCAAAATCCCCCCAAATATGCTAGTCGCCTATATCGAGGACAAAGCTTTTGGAGTAGAAGTAGATAATACTGGGAATGATGCAATTACTTAGGTCAAGTGCCCGGGCTGTTGAGCACAATCCAAACGAATGAATGAATGAAGGCTCGCCGCTTGGCGTGGTGAAGAGCTAGGCAAAACTGGAATGACGAATGGAATACCATATGCTTCAGCGACGAATCCAGATTTTGTTTAGGCGGCCACGATGGTCGTATGAGAGTCGGGCGATTTCTAGGTAAGAGACGAAATATAGACGTCGCTGTTGAATGTGATACAGACAGACAGCCAAGTATCACGGTATGGGGCGCCATATGTTTGGGAAGCACATCACCTCTAGTTTTCATCAACGGCAATCTGTCTCCTCGGCGATATTTTGATGAAGTGCTGCAACCAATTTTACATCCCTGCTCGAACATCTAAATACTTTTTATTCACAGTGACAACGCCGCATTTAACATTTCTCGATTGTGCAAACAGTGTGAGAGAAGAAAAAGACTTGACTGACGACAGAAAGACAGACCGCCAAGTATTTTTTTAAAGTTAATTTTTGAATTTTGACGTCGAATATCAACTCAATAAAAATCGTACATTTTTCCTTCTATCAAAGAAAACGAACATTGTTTGAGAGGAATGCGAGTCGCGCAATTCCACATCGAGGAGCAGATCAAGTACGTTCTTCTGATTTTACGAACGATTTAAAAAACGCAAATTTCAAAGAGGCTTTAGTGAATTTTTTTATACAGCACTGGACAGTTGATTACGTAGCGCCTTTTATTGGTAATAAAACTATTTATATAAATTATTATCAGTGCTCTAAATATAAAGTAAATTATGGCCAGGTAGAAAGGACACACGTTTTATTAAGCTGTCCAGCGCTCGAAGAAGCGGATACGAAAATCGTATTCCACGTCTGTAAAATAGATTACGACGCACATGTCACAATAAGATGCTCCGATACAGACTTGGCCGTTATAATGCTGTCCAACATGAGTGAATTAAGTAATACTAATGTAAAAGATTCAATGGAAACCGGAGTTGGCAATAATCAGCGTTTTATTAACATTAGCAAATTATATGAAACGTTAGGCCCTAAATTAAGCGCAGCACTTCCGGCTTTTCATGCTCTAACGGGTTGCGACTAAAATCCGTCGTTTTTCAAAAACGGAATAAGCCGTCCCTTAAAAATTTATACATAATTCGGAAATATATATGGACGCTTTTATCAAACTGAGCAACCCACCTGACGACGAGTTGCAGAGTACATTTGATATGCTAGAAGAATACGTACTCGTTGTCGTATGTATGGATACAAAAAAATAAATAAAGTTAATGAAGCACGCGTAGCAACATTTTTGAAGACATACAATATTTTGCGAAATGACGACATATTCCGTTTACCGAAGAATAACATCGACGGATCAGCTATGCTCCCTGCAAAATTGAGTTGCACCAACATTTGCTGCGGACAACTTATATTGCAAACATTTGGGCGCAGGCTCATCTTCGGGTTCCAATGGAACTGTATCCAACCGATTTTAACTGGGAAGAGAAGGACACGAAATTCCACTTCAAATGGTTCGAGGGTGAGCAGCTACCTTCTTCTTTGGGAGATATAACGATTGATGATGATAAACAAAGTACTGCAGGTTAGAATAATATTGATATATTACTCACATTTGTATACAATTATTATTTATGCCTTTAAATATATTATTATTATATATGTTTGTAGATGATGACGAAGATATTACGAGGGTCGACATCAATTGCATTGATAATGAAAGCAACAACGAGTTCGATGGAAATGAATCCGAAGATGGCGAATTCTAATAAAGTTATTAACTTAACCCCTTAAGTGTCTTTGGTAGCTGTATATACCAGAAGCCATTAAAGCACATAATTCAAAGGGCGGTCACGCAATTCTGAATTTTATGAAATTAATCGTAGTTAGAATGGTTACTGGTAGGTATAGATGCCAACTACCTACTACTAGCGCGCGCATTGCGATTTGGAATTGCTGTGGTATCATCAGATATCAGTGTTCATTACCGATACCATCGTGTCGGATTTCAGTGAAATTTTTGTGTTTTGATTGTTAAAATTTTATTGTTTACGTCTGTATATTGGCAGTTTGAATTAGGTAAGTTATTTATAAATGTTTTTGCTAGTATTGTAATAATTATCTTCAAATTTTTGGATCTCTAACATTTAAAAATTTTAGATTTATTTTGTTACTGAAACATAACCACAAAAACAAGGTGTTTTATTTTTGTTTCGCCAAAATTTCAAACTTCGTTTTATAAAGGTTATGTTGGTTGCAAAGTAATGAAAAACATGTATACTTACGTTCCTAACAAATTTTTCGCAAATATTTTAGGCGCTAGGAAAATACTGGGTGTCCGATCGGAAAATTACCATTATATTTGAAAGATATTTTTTTACCAACAAAACTAAATGTATTTTGTCTTATTAGGTGATCGCAGTCCATATAGTTAGTATATTTCATGAGGGTGTTTTGCTTTTTTTCAGCATGTCCAACCAAAAACCGCTAACTCAAGCCGAGTTAGATGACATAGCCACAAATCTTAGCGATATAGACTATTGCGATTCAGAATTCGGAGGTGACGATGATCTACCTTTGGAGTCTCTACCTTTATCGTCAAGAAACTCATCTATTGCATCTTCACCCTCATCGGTTGATGACGCTGAGCCCAGCACCTCCTCAAATTTTACATTGAGAAAAAGAGTCCTAAATGCTACTTTACGTGACGAGAGTGATGACGAAGAAGTTTTTCATAACTCAGATCCTGACCCCGACTTTGAACCAACTGATGAGTTTGTTAATCCACCGAACAAGCTTAGAAAGCTATTTTCTGCATATAGTGAACCGTCTTCCGATGAAGAACAGCCAGAAGAATTAGCTGCTTCACAAAAAATAGTTTCTCCATTACAAAGCAATTCTACAAGTAAACAAATGTATTCTTGGTAAAACAAAAATGTTCAGAATTTGAAATTCAATTCATTCAATTATGCCGAGTCCTCATCAGTAAACATTACGGTCGATTCCTGTAAACCAATAGATTTTTTCAAGCTTTATTTCAACGACGTAATATGTCTAACAATAGTTGATGAATGAAATCGATATGCAAATCAACAAAAAATTGAGTTGGGATTGAGTTTAGAAGAACTCGATGCATTCTTAGGTAGACTGATAGTAATGAGCTTTCACAGTCTTCCCACAATAAAATCATATTGGTCCACAAATATGAACTTTTACGTAGAACGTGTTGCAAAAGTGTTTAGTCTAAAACGATTTTTAAAAATCCTTAAATACCTGCATCTTAACGACAATGAAAGCATGCCTCAACCGAAAACCCCTAACTTCGATAGGTTGTACAAACTGAGACCATTAATAAATCATCTTAAAACTTCGTTTTATTCGGTCTTTACGCCATATAGACATTTATCAATAGACGAAAGTATGTGTGCTTTTAAAGGGCGTACATCGCTCAAACAATATATGCCTATGAAACCCATCAAAAGGGGTTTTAAAATTTGGGCATTGGCATGTGCTAGAACAGGATATATTCTTGATTTTCAAATTTATCAGGGAAAAGCGGAATCGACAGAAGAAAATACGTTGGGTGAACGTGTAGTACTAGAGCTGTCTGAAAAATTCCAAAACCGTGGTTACTGCTTATATTTCGATAATTTTTTTACTACAATTCCACTTTTGCGAAAACTTTTAGACAGAGATATCTTTGCTTGTGGTACATTGAGGCAAAATAGAAAGCATTTTCCGAAACACCTGCTGAGCATTGATAAGGTTTATTCTCATAATGAATCACAATCAGTTGCTGCTGGTGATTTGTCAGTATATAAATGGAAAGATCGTGGAACAAAATGCGTATCTCTTGTAAGTAATAGACACGATTTCAAAGAAAAAACGAAAGTCCTACGAACAAATAAGACAGGACAGAGAGACAATGTTCCGTGCCCCGAAGCTATTGCCGATTATAATAGGCATATGGGAGGGGTAGATCTTTATGATCAATATCATGCCAATTACTCGATCGCTTGGAAATCTGGACGGTGGTGGCTGAAAATTTTTTATTATCTGGTAGATGCTGTAATAGTCAATAGCTATGTGCTCTATAAAGAGTCAGTAAAAAAACAAAATCCCAAAGCTAAACCGATGACATCTCTGCAGTTTAGAAGTGAACTAGCAGATCAGTTGATTGGAACTTTTTTGCAAAGGAAAAAAAGGGGACCTCCACCGAAGAAGTCCTCAATTGCAAACATCGGCTCTCATTTACCCATCAAAGGAACCTACCGACGCTGTGCCCTCTGTAGCTCGTCCAAAAAGAAGCAAATTCGGTGTAATATTATATGTAAAACTTGTAACGTTGCTTTATGCAAGGATTGTTTTGCACCGTACCACTCAAAATAACTTCTCTTCATTTATATAACTTTTTGCAATAAAGATTTGATTTATAAAAGTATTAATTTTTGATTGAAATGACATGTGAACAAATATAAAAATTTTGGTAGCTATACTGCTCAACATATATTAGTGTTTTGTATTAATGCTCAGTGGTAGCTATATTTACCTGGCTATTTTGAGATTTTTTTAAACATTTTTGCCTAACTTCTGACGTGGCTTTTAGCAATATGCACTATCAAAAATTTTATATTTTCACCAAAAATATATTGCGCCTTTAAGGGTTAACTAAAAATTTACCAAATTTCAGCTTTTGCGGTATCAGTTTACTCGGTGCGCATTTTTCACTTCTTTACGTGAACAGCTGGGGCATAATCCCCCACTCTACATTCGACTGGATACGTTTTTTCTTTATTTTATAACATAATGTAAATGTTAACAAAGTTTCAGCTTTTGCGGTATTAGTTTTTTTTTAATTATTATTTTACATGAGTGGAAGGCTGCCGCAGCTACACTCCCCGGATGTGCGCGAGCTGGAGGTCCATTCGTTTAATAGTGATACCAAATAAATCTTAGGACAGGTTTTCAGCGTTTGTGGTTTTGGTCATCAAAAACGGTCGCTGACTCCCGGACTATAAGAGGTGCGGCTAGTACATATCAAAACTTATTTGTGATTTTACAAAATTTCATTGAAAATCTATTCCAATATTTTGAATCAATTATTTTATATTGGTAATTGAAAATATTCAACATTAAAATTTAGTGAAAACTGATTTATTGTATTCAATAATATGGGAGTCGGACACGGCATGCAAATAACTGTGTTAAAATTGAATGAAATTAAAATTTCTACAGAGTTGTGGGTTTTTGTCATAATTATTAATTTTGTACACAAAACAATAATTACACAGTCCAGTTAACTTTTCATTGGATTTGTGTCTCGGAACACCTTAAGTTAATTACATACTTTTACTTTAAAGAAACAGGTAGAATAAAAAAATCAATGCAATTCCAGATCAATAGAAATAACCGTAATATGTACAAGGTGTGTTCAAAAGCTACTATAAATATGTGTGATTAACAGTGATAGGAAAACAGCTATTTTGATAATTTTTCCGAAAAATGCATTACATGTTTCTATCTCCGAGTCATTTATGAAATCAAATAAACAAAAAACAACAATGAGTGACCGCGATTGAGTGGAAATAATAGAAAAAATAGTAAAAAATAATCAAACCTAATTTTCAATATAAATGGATGTTAATTATTAGAACGTAGTTTTAACTTTTTTTAATAAGAATTTTCGATTTTGTTAGATATAAAGGTACTTTACTCTTGAGTAAAGCTCATATTTTTTGACAAACCACGTATACGACTAACAAATCAATATCTAGTGAAAAGTTTTTCATATTGTTCCAACTTAAGGGGACATATTGTTTTATACAGAATGTGTACAGGAACTTATTGTCAAAAATTCGGTAGCGAGTAGAAGAGATCAAAATAGTGTTAGAAGCTCAAATAAATTTTTGTTTTACGAGCCTTCGTTTCGGAGGTATAGGTCTATAAAGTATCGAAATAAAAACATAATTTCTAAACTATACATTGGAATAATATAAAATTCCATTGGTTTACTACTTATATCAACGTGCTGTGATTGATGGTATAAATGAATTTACGTTTCATACAAATTATGAGTTATTTATCAATACTCGAGGGATATTCAGTGAGAATTTTTTTTCAATTCGAACAAAATTATTTATTGAACATACAATTATTATAAGAACAATTCGTATAATGATATTCCGTTGATCTTGCTGTATTCGCCTCGATTACTGCACCACGCATACTATTGATTACTTTATGATGTTCCTGATTAATATTCAAATAAGGTTTTATAGAGTTTCCATTATCGTGCCTAATAATATTCAACAATTGTTGTTCTTGAACTCCACTCTTAGCTAGTTGACTGACTGCAGTCGCTCTATCAGAGTGATTGATTATTTTCTTCTGTTTCGTATCAAAGCCAATTGCTTCAGTAGAAGGTTTCGTCCATCCGTTGATTATATTTCTACCCAGAGGCATATTGTCGTACTAGTTATCGCTTTCTGTCTTCCAGTGGCGATTTGGTCTTAAAAATAGTCTATTTGTTTTGATATTTGTGCCTAATTTTAATATTTAGAAAGAATATATAAGATTTACATACATAAACGAAATCGGTCAGCTCTGAGTAGGCTAAGGACTCAACTAAGTAGGTTCTCGGTACACAAACTACAAAAGAGACACAGATTTCGTGGACTGTACAAAAGAAAATCAAACAAAATGCCTTTGGGGAGCGGAACAGATACAGATGAAGAATACAAAAGAAAAAGGAGGGAAGTAGATGAAAGTTTTAGCAGAAGTAAAATAACTAGGAGAACACCCAAGAAAGGTGCTGAAGAAAAAGGTCGGAAGCAACCATGATAAAAATGATGCAAGAATTGATGAACAAAAACGATGAAACGATGGATGAAATAAAGCAATTAAGAAAGGAAAACAGCGAGAACAACAAACAGCTACTGGAAATAAAACAAGAAAACCAGGAACTTAAGAACGAAATAAAAACACTAAATAACAAAGTGGAATATCTAGAAAAAATAGCTAAAAAGAAAAATTTGGTCATCACTGGATTAGAATTGAATACAAAAGATGATAAGGTACTAAAGACAACTATGGAAAACTTCATAACAAAAGGATTGCAAATGGATTGCAAAATAAGAAGCGCCCAAAAACTAAGTGAAAAGGTTTGCTTAATTGAAATGGAAAGTTTCGCAGATAAAATGGACATTCTAAGAATCAAAAGTAGACTGAGAAGTTCTCAGGAACATATTTTTATTGAGTCGGACCTTACCAAAAAAGAATTAGATATGCAAAAAACAATTAGAAGAAAGGCCAAAGAAGAAAAAGAAAAGGGAAAAAATACAAAAGTAGGATACAAGAAATCGATAGTAAATGGAATAGTTTGGAAATGGAATGATGATTCAGAGGAATTACAATTGATGACTAGAGAGCAGAACCAAAAAAAAACTACTAAACAATACACTTAAAGATAGTACACACGTAATAACTCAAGCTGAGAACAAGGGATATGATCACGGTAAATTAACAAAATACAAAACGGAAGAATAACAAGTAACAAGCATAAAAAATTAAAGGATGATTATCATCAACAGAGTAACAGTAAAAAACAGAGACCTCAGAACACGGAAAAATTACAGATGGGCATAGGTATATGGAATATATACACATTAACAGGGAAATAATTAGAATTACATGTGGACAAAGAAGAATATGACAGGAAGAAAACTCTTGTAAAAAGAGCCGTAAAAAATCAAAACATGACTCATGGAAGAAATTCGGAGAAGAAATAACATATCTACATAAGATGGATAACAGGAAATTTTCGACAAGAATAAAAATATTGAGAGGAAATAAATATAAAGATATTAGAGCAATAAAAAATCGACAAGGCCTGATACAAACGGAAATGGAAGAAGTATTGAAAACATGGAAGGAATACTAAACAGAGCAATTCCAAACATTAACATCGGAAGAGAATATAACAACAGCAGAAGAGAAAATAGACCAACTACAAGGAATCCATAAAGAAGAGATAGATCACGTAATACAAAAAATCAAAATAGGCAAGGCTAACGGAGAAGATGGGATAGCGCCAGAGATGATTAAATCGTTGGGAGAAAGAGGAAAATAATGGATATGGAATGTATGCAAAGAAGCATGAGTACAACAAAAAATTCCAAGGGAATGAGAAAATAACTTAATAGTACCCATCTACAAAAAGGGAGAACAGACACAATGTGAGAATTACAGAGTATTATGTTTGGCCCAAACTAGCTATAAAGTGTACACAAGAATAATAGAAAAAAGATTAAGAGAATATGTAGAACCAAAATTAGGAGAAGACGCTTCGTTTAGCCCATCCGAAAACAGTAGTCGACGCATTGACTGCTGCTCTTGAATATGAAGCAGCCACGACGGCTTCCGGATACAATGAAGGTAAGGCCATACAGGAAGAAGGTAACGATGACAGACTTGACCAGATCGTCGACTTGTTGAAAGGTATGGCAGACAAGAAGCCGAAGAAGATCAAATGCCGGAATCGTGGCGAGCTAGAGCACGTACGCAGTCCGTCTAAGCGTCCCAAGACTCCTGTAACCCAAGAACTCCAGTCACAGGGGAAATCAGACAGGGGTGAACATCCAGCTGATGTGAATCACCTAAAAGCAAACTCTTTGCTTAGACGGTCATGCCCTGTAGACTATTCACAATGCAACAAGTCGAAATCTAAGGAAGTTGCAGTTTCAAGAATTACAGTAGTTAATAAGGAATAGTCACCCACCAGGATCAGAGAAGACCAGGAGAATGATCCTCGCCTGAAGATGATCCGGCAATGGAAGGAAGTGTCAAGATTTTCACCGAAACTCAAGGCGCATTGGGCTCAGTGGGACTCCCTTGTCCTGGAAGAAGGGCTGTTGAAAAGAGTCCTTGAAAACGATTATGGATCCGAGAAGAGAAGACAGATAGTTATCCCGAGAACAAGAGTAGCTGAAGAATGTTACGAAACAGCACACTTGTATAGTCCCTGAATCCCACTTCTGATACCAATGTACTGTTTAAATAAATTAGAAAAACATTACAATATTATACTCCTTATAATATTTTTCTTGTAATAATTTACTTGTTATAATCCAAACAGTTTTAACAGTGGCCTCTTTAAACTTTTGCTATTGACAGTATTTTTTGGTGTATTTTCTTCAATAATTTTGTCAATTGCCTCATCATTTTGAACACCAAAGCGAAGAAATGACATTTTCGATTAAGGTGATGAAATGTGTGCGTGTGTGTTGCTTACCAATGCCACGACATATGTGATAACTACCCGGGAAAACTATCCATGAGTAATTATCAGTGTAATGATGGTTTCATTGGTTATTTCGACAAACATGACTAGAAATTTGATAGGATATTTTTTTGAACAAAACATTTTCTCCAGAATGTCTGTTTTTACAGAATATGACACTCCGATCTAAAAATTCAAATTTCTCCTAAATCGTTCATTTTATCATTCAAACAGCAGTACGTTAGAAATACGGATTGTTAATCATTGAGCAAGCGGACTATGGATTTCTGGGTGTAAAGTAGACTCATTTATACCATCAATCACAGTACACGGATGTAGCTAATCAATCACTGTTCTTAATCCTGTAAAATTAGCGATAAACAAATGGAATACTTTGGAATAACGTTCTGTGTCCGATTATAAGCCCACTGAAAGCGTTTGCAATTATTTTAACATTTTAGTAAACAATTATCTGTCATAGTGAAATCGTTATTCGATGTGTTTTTTGTTTGTTCGCTGGTAGAATGTCGGAAAAAATAGTAGTAGTGATAGTAATAAAAAAATCAGATTATGATTTCAACACGAAAATAAGTTACATAAACTTAAAGCAGCTACCTTTTACAATAAAAAGAGATATGCTAGAATACAGTCAAGACAAAATGAGTTAATTGAGGCTATAATTATGGATTTTTCACAAAAATCTTTCTACTCCGAATATTACCACAAATGATGTATATTATAAAAGACAGTCGACCTATGTTAGTTTTAACGTTCATCATTTATCAACTAACGAGGCCGTTTTTTATACATATCCGGAGGTCATTGCCAAGAAAGTGGCATGTATCATTTCATTTTATCTCCTGTGTAAGTCTTGAAATTGATTTTTCTCGAAACTATAAAAATGTGATTCAGATCGGTCTTTCCCTGTGGTCTTCATATGTTTTTATTTCGATACTTTAAAGACCAATAACTCCGAAACAAATACTCGTATGGCAAAAATTTATTTGAACTTCTAACATTATTTTAACAACTTCTACTAGCTCCCGAATTTTTAGCAGTAAGTTCCTGGACACCATCTATATATTATAAATGGGGCACTTTCGGATATACCGGAAGTAGTTTCCATGTTGCTTATTTTAAATAGAAACTGGTATGTTTTGTTTTATTTTCAAATCCTGCAAAACATTTTAGAATTTGAGTCAGATGTGCTGCTATACCACAAATAAAAAATTTTAGAAATATTTTTTTAAATTTTTTCTAAATATCCACAATGAATAATTTATTTAATAACGAAATTGGTGACTTGTACGAATTTATAAACGTCAAACTTTTTATTCGCTTAATCTTTAATGTTTGGTAGTAAAATTGTGTAGCCTTTTAAAATGTCTCCAACATTAACATTTTTTTTGCAAAATTTTAGTAAATTTTGTAAAAAGATATTCGTGAATGGTTAAAAAACCGTGGATAACTTCACACGGGTTTAAAAATGGAACATTTTTATTGAATCACACTGTATAGATTGATAAATTATTAATCGCATACCAAAAGTACCGATTAGAAATTGGTTTTGTTTAATAACAAATTTTATATTAGTTATTTCCATAATATAATTTGCTGTTTTTTATGTACACCAACTCGACAAAATAAGAAATTTTAAAATAAATTCGTTCAATTTCAACCATTTAACAAAATATTTTCCCACAAAATAATCCAATACTTTGAAATATCCACTGAATTATAAATGCACTTCACACTATATCACCGTGAACATTTTCAGGCAATTTTCCAATTAAACATGCCACAAAGATTCCCGAAACGATTTATACGCCCGTGAAAAACCAACTGTTCTCGCTGCAACAATTGAAAGGCGACTATCTATGACGTGCCATACTTGGATTCACACCGATTCACACGTGTCAAAGAGAAAAAAAATACCATTGTTTGTATATTTTCTTATTTATAATAATAAGGCCTCGATACTTTCTTCGGATTAGTTGGTGGATCTCTTAATCTAATAACGCAAAACAAAAGCGTGAATTAGGTGAACTCTTGAATTTTCTTCTTTTTGTTCAAGAAAAGGGAAAGAAGAGCGGATCGACCAGTATCAAATCGGCAGTGGTGTGGAATAACAGGAAACCTCAAATAATGAGATATCAGATATCTGTTGATAAATGAACATATCGAATGACTTCACAAATTTTATTTACATTTCTTTAATGCTTAATACAGGCTGTTTTTCAAAATTAAGGCCAAATATTATGTCTTTCGTATAAAGCATCTTGCTTACTTAATTTTGTCGCTCTGGAACAATGGTTGCTCGAAAGAGCGTGGGGGTAGACATGGTGGAAAGAGTGGGTCAATAAATTTTACGCCGCTTGTTTTAATTAGCATCATGGAATGGTCGAAGGTGCAATGCGCGTTCGCTGTTAAACGATACGTTTTCTTTGATTTATATTTAAGGTTCGCTAATTTTTAGAACACACTGTATATTTTGTAATCTGCTAATAGGCCTGTTTCGTTTTTCGTCAAATATATTTTTTATTTTTATTGTGGAAATATGGTGGAGAAGAAAGGGAAGCATTTATACTAAAGAAATACTGAAATGAAATGTAATAGAGTTTAGACCAATTGATGAGAGAATTGACAATATAAGAATTGAGGCGAGACTCTTCAAATTGTGCAAGTGCAAGGACAGAAGATCCACACCTCTGAAGACAAAGTCACCGACTTCAAAAATAACCTGCAAACTGTCTTTACACCACCTGACAATCCTAGATTTCTCAGGGGCTTTGCCATCCAAACAGACCTCCTCACCCGCAACATAACTCGAAGCCCACACGTCCATATTCCACTAAACGAGAACTCTCCACTTCTTACACCCTTTACAATCGAAGAAGTTCAGCAGGCGTGCCGAGCGGGGAGAAACAGTGGACAGGGCACGACGGAATCTCGAGACCGGCACATAAAAACCTGCCAGAAGAGATTTTCCCTCCGCTCTGTACCCTGTTGAACGCCTGCTTGACATACTCTTACTTCCCTCGTTGCTGGAAATCAGCCAACGTAGTTCTCATCCCCAAACCCGGTAAAGACCCCACAAAGCCTGAATCCTACCGCCCAATTTCATTAATCAGCGTCCTAGGTACAATCTTTGAACCTTTGTTAAAAGAGAGAATCTGGGACTTCTGTACCGAAAATAATATCATTCCGGCATTTCAATTCGGATTCAGGCCAGGTCACACTGGTCAGAATGCCACCACCAACTTTCAAACCATCGTCACCCGAGCTTTAAACCAACAACGCTGTTCAGTCGCCATTTTCACGAACGCTCAAAAAGTTTTCGATCAAGTGTGGCATGCCGGACTACTGAGAAAGCTACTGAGCATCCGATTGCCAAACTAAATCGTAAAATTATTATATTCCTACCTCACAGACCGATCGATCAGCGTCAAAGTTGGTTACAGCCTATCCGATTCATTTACACACCAGACTGGCGTGCCGCAAGGCTCGATACCCGCTCCACTATTATACATAATTTATACGTATGATACACCAATACCACGACATACCCAGGACAATATCCAACTATATGCGGACGACACCGCACTAATCATTTCCGCCACTGACATTCGCTCTCTCAATATTCGATCCCAAAATCTACTGACTCAATTTTCAAATTGGTGCAGGAGATGGCGGGTGACTCTCAACACCCAAAAAACCCCAGCCATCGTGTTTAAACACTCTTCCACTCAGAGCGAGCGACTTCTACCTACGAACTTTTTAGCCTCGTGTTCTGGGGAGAACAACTCGAAATCCGTAGGGAAGCCGTTTATTTGAGAGTGAGATTTACTCACACTCTCAACTTGATGGTCGACCTAACAGACACGCTAAATAAAGTCCGACGTCGATTTAATCTTCTCAAGGCGCTCGGCGGAAGCTTCGGACGAACTCATCCAACCACCTTACTCCATACGTATAAGACATATATCCGTCCCATTATCGACTATAGAGCAAACGTCTACTGCACCATTCCTGACCATCTAGTAAAAAAGCTTCGATCTTGTGAGCAATCAATTCTGAGATACTGCCAATTCAAGGCACCCTACTCACCCAGTAACACCGTCTATGTCAATATCGACATCGAGCTCATTCCGTCCCGTCAGAACAACCTACAAGCTCAATACGTTAGTCGTACTATCGAATCGGGCAACGAAATGTCGAAATACGCCCTCCTCACACCGTGGATCGCTAACAGACGGCCTTTTGGCAGAATACCCAAGAGGAAGGAAGCTCCCATTCCCTCCAGTACGGCTACTAGCCATGGCTTACGACGATCTCCCAGACATATACATCGACTACCTAGACCAATCCCCAATTTCAATCCGATAATCAGACATTGCAATTTTCACACAAATAATCTTCTATATTTTTCTGACACATATTTTCTTTCTTTCTATCTAGATATCCACACAATTCCCTATCTTTAAATACTCTCACACATTCACAAATTTCAATTAGTCAACACTTCTGACAAACCCATTCCAACCAACACCCCCCCCCCCCCCCCCATCGGTGTTACAGGTTCTCTGCGGTTTCCCTGTAACATGGTGAATTTATTCAACAGGATGAATTTATTCACTAGCCAAATGGACCGACGAACCAATCAATCAATCGACGTAGGGAACAAATGCAGCGGCAGCTGTACCTGAGCCCCCCTCCCCCCCACTTGTTTGATGATGATTATTCCCCAAAAAAATCCACAAAAACAATAAAAACCCAAGAAAAAAAACCAAACCAAGAATGCTTTTCCTCCGGAACAATTTCTAGCGAAAAGCCCACTCCAAAACCTCAATTCCACACCTTTTAATTTCTTTTTAGTCACTTTCTCAAATCTTCCCGACTTTTTCAACCAGCCCAACCTTCAACCAACCACCTTTTTCACCAGACTCAGATACAAACGCGCACAAAACCCCCCAATACACCCTCAATCGAGCCCTGATGAGGAAACTAATCCTATATCAGGGCACCCAATCAAAACAAACATTCCAACTTATAACGATACCCATTCAATACAAACTTTATTCGAATTTCTCTCCCCCCACCCTTCAAATTGGAAGAAAGATTAAAAATACCAAAACAAGTCACAATAGTTTGGGTTACTTGAACGCCCAAATTGGTGAAGACGAATATTACAGACAGAAAAGCGGCATACACACATTGCATGAAACAACAAACAACAACGGACACAGAAATTGTAATTGTTGATTTTAACATTAGCCATTTTCGTGCCACCCTGTATACATGAAATATAATTTCTGTTACTTTATGTTAATCAGTATCTTTAAAAAAAGCATTACTTGTACACATTGTCGTTTCAAGTGAAATGTTTGGTTAAGTATACAAACAGCTGACTTCTTATTATGCCCAGTTCACATACTACTACTGCAAATCTTTCAACTAAATCGTGATTTAACATTTTGTAACCTAAATACCTATATTGTTTCGTTTTATGTTAGTTGTATACAGAAAAATGGTATTGTATTTTGCTAAATTAACTTTCTTACAATTCATTCGGTGAAATGAAGGGTTTTATAATAAAGGAAATTATAATCTATTATTTTGAAACCATACGGGTGTACAGGGCTTCACTTTCGTTTATACACCTCCGACAGTTGCCAAGCGCATTTTGTTTTTGCCTTCTAATGCCTTTTTTCTTCCAGTTTTTTTTCATCGGTGTCAGTTGGTACGAAATTTTAAGCGAAGTTTAATTGATCTTCACAACGAAAATTGTATTCGACTGATTGGAGATTTAATACCCCCTATTTTGTCACATTTTTCTGGATTTTGGGTTTATTCTCCAATGTAATCTTTATGGCTGGTTTGTTCTGACTACGTGTACTTATTTTGGTGGAATGCCAGACGATTCGCCTGAAAATCAGGATTTGAGGCCACCGACTCCACATTTCTTTAAAAGTAACCCCTATATCTCAAGGGTTTTGAGTACGCGCTACAAGTTTTTTGTACAGGCCAATGAGCCTGTACAAAGGTAGCTCCTCATGCTATAAGTACAGCTACATTTCACCAGGTCGCAGCTTTAACCACCCGGGTACACTTGGATATTGGTGAAATTTTTATCTTTGATTATATCTATATATATTGAAGTGATATCTTAAATAGGGGGGATATATGAGACTCTTAATTATTAAAAAAAATTGGACTGTCAAAGGGTCTTTTGAAGCTTAAAAAGAAACATCAAAAAGTTCCTTGAATACAGTTGGTGTCCAACATGTTTAATTTTGAAGATAGAATTACGAAATACACGGGAGATTAGAAAAACCCAGATGATATAAAAATAAAAAACATAAAGATAAGGATCAGGCTGAAAGAAGAGAAGAAATTCGAACAAGAGTTTTATCAAGATTTGAGAAACAGTGATAGAGATTTGAGTAGGCTTTACTATGAAAAAGTTGTTAATAGAAAAACAAACGATGATTCTATATTTTTTACTCACACCGACGAGGAAGAATTTAACGAGGATAAGAGTGAACAAGACAAAATAGGTTTGGACCAAATGAGGGAAAATGTGGATTTAAACAAGGAACATGAACCTAATTATAAAAATAACTGAGAATTCTGTAATGAATTCTATAGAGAATAAAATTATACCGAACGTTGTAAAAAAAGTACATTCTTGGCGATTTGGGAGAATATATTGACGATATTTGGTTGAAAAAAAAACAAATTTATATTGTGTACGTTAAAATATGAAAAGGTGTCCCAAGACATTATCAATATATCCACATTTCAAGACTACAAAACCGTATATTTTAAGAATCCAAGTGGAGTGCATGAAATACGTTCACTACTTTATTGAAAATGCATCTGACAATTCAAAACCGTGGAAGAATTTAATTAAATGAATATAATAACTGAGTTTGCGGAAAAGAAGAATTTTCTTATAAAAGAACTAACTGGAGATGAATTCTTCGTTCCTCCTCTCTTTGTATACCTGTTTATTGACATTCTATCCGCTCACTTATATCTACAATATTTCGTCGATCTTCCAGAATATTGATATGCGATGACGTAATCAATCGAAAGGGATTTTTTTTTGTTTAAAGGTTTCTATAATATAAATTTTCAATTGGACACCCTATATCTAATCTAAAGTATGTAGTGATCTTAAAAATATGAATATAACAAACAAATAATTTAATTTAAAATATACAGTATGCTAAATAAGGTAGTTTACTTTGAATAAATATGGCTTTTCAAACTAAATAAGTAAATAAACATGTAGGAATGAAACAGAGTTTTCAGATGATATTTTGGATTGATGAGATTATTTTTAAAAGTAATAGTGAAATATTCAGAAATTTATTGATTATTGATATTGAAAGAAAGAAAGCAAGAAAACGATAGTCAGTTGAGAAGTTCTGAAAAAAAACCCAGAGAATATTGAAATCGAAACTAAAAGGTATTAAATAAACAAAAGGAGTTGAGAAATATAATATAAAATAATACACAGTACCTATTTGAAAATAACTAGCCGAAATTTCTTCAAGTACTCATCATAAATTGTTATCATAATAATAGAAAATTTGGTCATGATATTAAGCAAAATTGGTGAAAGTGGTATAGAAAGAAAAATATATCATATTTAAAGGATATCTCTGGAGATATATTGCCAGCCAAATCATTTTTTCGACGGAGTGTGAAGAAATTTCAAGTGTATATATCCGAATCTGTTGGTGAATTGACGTATAGAATATTGAAAAGGTACCGAAAGAAAATTGAAAAGGTGCCGAAATAAATTTTATTAGAGATCTCTAAAATCTGTTTGGCATATATAATCACAAATTTGATGAATGCATTCATGACAAATATACATAACCTAAAATTTTAATTTACTGCGACTGAAAAGAAAAACTGTCAAGCTTATTTGAATAATTATATTTTATAGAAAGATTTTTGTAAAAGTTTTGATAGTAATATGAATATAGAATTAGGAATAATTGATTATATAGAATAGTGTTTGGAACTCTACCCTGATTGATAAGAGTCTATAAAATTTAATTTAAATAAAATAATCTTGTAAAGTTTCAATAATAATAAAATAATTTCATTATAAAAAAAATAAAACCATTATCATTATATATATATATATATATTTTTTTTTTGGAAAATTTTTTCTTGGGATTGTAGGTTCCTAGTTAAACAAATCAAATGGTTTTTTTGCTTTAACATTTTTGTTTTTGTTTACGTTTCGGACATATCGTGTCCTTCATCAGAACATAATTCTACAAATAGATGACAAAAAATTTAACAAATTATACACTACATATGTCTATCCTAAAAATAACTTACCATAAAACAAGAGCTTGGCGAGCGCATGTTAAAATATGTTAAAATACACGAAAACAATCATTTTTATTAAAAACATTTAGTATCAATATAAAACCCACATACAACTGCCAGTACATACACTACATTATATTATGACATTAATTACTTCTTAAAAGGAACAAAAATTTTTATTGTTAGTAAATAGAACTAGTTCTTTTTTTGTATTGTATTCAGTAATTGTGATGGAACAAGGTTTTTAATACACATCAATTTTTGTCTTTGAAAAATTTTTTACTGATGTTATTATGGTATACGGATTTAGAAATATTACAGGATGTCATTTCATTTATAGACAATGCACCGGAAAAGACATCTATTTGATTAAATTAACATAAATTTTTGATAAATTATTTGTGTCAGATTTAGCATTGATAGAATATGGGTTTTTTTGGATTTCTATCATTTCATAGACTTCTCTTTTTTTTGGTGGCATTCAATTCTCAATATTTTTGTGCTGTCATAGTCAAATGTATGTTTGTGTTCAGAACTATGATTTGTCAGGGCTGTTCTGTTTTTTTTATCATACTTGTGGCCATTTAGGCGGTTTTTAAGATATTGACTTGTCTGTCCAATATATACACCTTTACAGTCTTTGCAAGGGATCTCATAGATGACATTGCTTTTTTTTTCTTTGGGAATTTTTGATTTTAGTTTACTAAAATTTGATTTTAAAAGATTATGTCCCTTGTGAGACACTGTTATGTTGTGATCTTTGAAAATGCTTCCAATTTTTTCTGAAAGTCCCGAAACGTATGGTAAAGAGAGATATTTTTTTTGGGGTAAATTGTGTGAAATATTTTTATGTTGAGTTTGATTGTAAAAGAGGTATATACGGTTTTTAAATATTGTATTAATTAGTTTACTTGGGTAATCATTTAGACAGAGAGCTTCTTTAGCTTTTTTTATGGCGTTCTCTCGGTATTCGTAATCAGAAAGTTTTATGGCTCGATCTGCGAGTCCTATGACAACTGATTTTTTTTGAGACATCGGGTGTTGAGAATTAAAATTCACGTATCTAGACGACCACGTATCTTTTGTGTACCATTCAGTTTTAATCGTGTTGTTAATGTGGTGAAGAGTTAAGTCTAAAAAATTTATTTTGTTTTGTTGTTCCCTCTTAACAGTAAATTGCAATTTGTTGTGGAAGCTATTGAAATTGTCAAGAACATTTTTTACTTTGTTTACTGGTACTAGTGCTATACAATCATCAACGTACCTTAAGAAAAAAGGAACTTGGTACTCCAAGTTTCCAATTATGGATTCTTCCAGATCTTCCATAACCAGTTGTGCAATTGCGCTTGAGACAGATGCTCCCATTGCACAACCATCTGTTTGTTTGAAAAACCTCTCTCCATATACAAAATATGTAGAGTTTAATGTAAGGTTCACCGCTTCCAAAAATTCATTAAGAGGTATGTCAGTATGTGATTCAATTTTATCCCATTTTTTTATTATTACATTTCTGGCTAAGTCAAAGGGTATGTTTGTATATAATGATATTACATCTAATGATATAAGTGTGTGATTATTTGGTAATACTATATTTTTAATTTTATTTTTAAAGTCGAAAGAATCTTTGATGTAATATTTGTTCTGGCCTACAACATTTTGTAATATATTTTTCAGGAGCTTAGACAGATTTTCAAAAGGTGATTGGATACACGACACAATGGGTCTAAGGGGAATACCTCTTTTGTGTAATTTTGGTAATCCATAAATTCTTGGTGGTTGAGAGTTTAAAATTTTAAGTTTTTTTGCAGTATTCGGTGATATATACATGTTATTTTCCCAGTGAGATGTTAAGTCGTTATGTTTTTTTTGGTACACGTTAGTAGGATCGTTTTTTAGTTCTTTATATGTATCACCATTCTGTAATATATCGTTCATTTTATTGTCATATTCCATGTTGGACATAATTACTGTTTTATAAGACTTATCAGGTTTTAGAATTTTTAAATGATCATTTGCTTTTAGGAATGACCTAGTTTTTTTCGCTTTAATGATTAACTTTTGTTGTTGTTTATTCCTTATTTTATTTTTATTGGACTTGGTTTTGTGGTTGGTCAATAAATTACAACATTTAGATCTCAGATTATCTTTACGATCTGAGGGCAGGTTTGTTATTGCGACCTCAATATTAGTAATAATATCAGAAATAGGCAAGTCTTCTGCTTTTTCATATGGCAGAGCAAAGTTTGGCCCCAGACTAAGAATCTCCGACACATAATCAGGAATTACAGTGTCAGTCAGGTTCTCAATCCAGTCAGAAGTGTCTTTTGATGTGTTTTTGGTTTTCTTATTTAAAAGTTCAATTTTTTTTATATTTTTCTCTCTAATTTTCACAAAGATTGTTTCAATTTTTTGAAGTTTCTCTTGATATAAACTGGTCTAAAATTTGTTGCGGTAAAATCGCTTGTAAATGTTTAGTTATTTTTGTTATTTCATTCTGTAAAATTATTAAATGCTTTGTCGTATCAGTAATCAATAAGTTTAATGTTTTTTGTACAAAGGCTTTTTTGACACGCTCGCAAAACTCCCGTTCGAGGCTTTTACAATTGAACGATAGGTGTTTAGTTTTAAATTTTAAAAATACAGGTGTAAGACAATCATTTTTACACCTCAGCAAAAATATTCTGCGGTTTTTTTGTTTACATTGCTTAAGGCAAAGCTTAGAGTACAACTTCAGTTGCATTACTGTGGCCTCTCCATATTGTGTATTAATAGTAGAATATGATAGCATATCTTCTCCCATGCTTAGTATATTTTTAGTTTTGTTTTTTTTCTTGAACTTTATTTCATTATATATTTTTTTTGGAAAAATTTTTCTTGGGATTGTAGGTTCCTAGTTAAACAAATCAAATGGTTTTTTTGGCTTTAATTAACATTTTTGTTTTTGTTTACGTTTCGGACATATCGTGTCCTTCATCAGAACATAATTCTACAAATAGATGACAAAAAATTCAACAAATTATATACTACATATGTCTATCCTAAAAATAACTTACCATAAAACAAGAGCTTGGCGAGCGCATGTTAAAATATGTTAAAATACACGAAAACAATCATTTTTATTAAAAACATTTAGTATCAATATAAAACCCACATACAACTGCCAGTACACTACATTATATTATGACAATAATTACTTCTTAAAAGGAACAAAAATTTTTATTGTTAGTAAATAGAACTAGTTCTTTTTTTGTATTGTATTCAGTAATTGTGATGGAACAAGGTTTTTAATACACATCAATTTTTGTCTTTGAAAAATTTTTTACTGATGTTATTATGGTATACGGATTTAGAAATATTACAGGATGTCATTTCATTTATAGACAATGCACCGGAAAAGACATCTATTTGATTAAATTAACATAAATCTTTGATAAATTATTTGTGTCAGATTTAGCATTGATAGAATATGGGTTTTTTTGGATTTCTATCATTTCATAGACTTCTCTTATTTTTTGGTGGCTTTCAATTCTCAATATTTTTGTGCTGTCATAGTCAAATGTATGTTTGTGTTCAGAACTATGATTTGTCAGGGCTGTTCTGTTTTTTTATCATACTTGTGGCCATTTAGGCGGTTTTTAAGATATTGACTTGTCTGTCCAATATATACACCTTTACAGTCTTTGCAAGGGATCTCATAGATGACATTGCTTTTTTTTCTTTGGGAATTTTTGATTTTAGTTTACTAAAATTTGATTTTAAAAGATTATGTCCCTTGTGAGACACTGTTATGTTGTGATCTTTGAAAATGCTTCCAATTTTTTCTGAAAGTCCCGAAACGTATGGTAAAGAGAGATATTTTTTTTTGGGGTAAATTGTGTGAAATATTTTTATGTTGAGTTTGATTGTAAAAGAGGTATATGCGGTTTTTAAATATTGTATTAATTAGTTTACTTGGGTAATCATTTAGACAGAGAGCTTCTTTAGCTTTTTTTATGGCGTTCTCTCGGTATTCGTAATCAGAAAGTTTTATGGCTCGATCTGCGAGTCCTATGACAACTGATTTTTTTTGAGACATCGGGTGTTGAGAATTAAAATTCACGTATCTAGACGACCAAGTATATTTTGTGTACCATTCAGTTTTAATCGTGTTGTTAATGTGGTGAAGAGTTAAGTCTAAAAAATTTATTTTGTTTTGTTGTTCTCTCTCTTTTCAAAGACAAAAATTGATGTGTATTAAAAACCTTGTTCCATCACAATTACTGAATACAATACAAAAAAAGAACTAGTTCTATTTACTAACAATACAATTTTTTGTTCCTTTTAAGAAGTAATTATTGTCATAATATAATGTAGTGTACTGGCAGTTGTATGTGGGTTTTATATTGATTCTAAATGTTTTTAATAAAAATGATTGTTTTCGTGTATTTTAACATATTTTAACATGCGCTCGCCAAGCTCTTGTTTTATGAAAGTTATTTTTAGGATAGACATATGTAGTGTATAATTTGTTAAATTTTTTGTCATCTATTTGTAGAATTATGTTCTGATGAAGGACACGATATGTCCGAAACGTAAACAAAAACAAAAATGTTAATTAAAGCCAAAAAAAACCATTTGATTTGTTTAACTAGGAACCTACAATCCCAAGAAAAATTTTTCCAAAAAAAATATATAATGAAATAAGGTTCAAGAAAAAAAAAACTAAAAATATACTAAGCATGGGAGAAGATATGCTATCATATTCTACTATTAATACACAATATGGAGAGGCCACAGTAATGCAACTGAAGTTGTACTCTAAGCTTTGCCTTAAGCAATGTAGACAAAAAAACCGCAGAATATTTTTGCTGAGGTGTAAAAATGATTGTCTTACACCTGTATTTTTAAAATTTAAAACTAAACACCTATCGTTCAATTGTAAAAGCCTCGAACGGGAGTTTTGCGAGCGTGTCAAAAAAGCCTTTGTACAAAAAACATTAAAATTATTGATTACTGATACGACAAAGCATTTAATAATTTTACAGAATGAAATAACAAAAATAACTAAACATTTACAAGCGATTTTACCGCAACAAATTTTAGACCAGTTTATATCAAGAGAAACTTCAAAAATTGAAACAATCTTTCTGAAAATTAGACAGAAAAATATAAAAAAAATTGAACTTTTAAATAAGAAAACCAAAAACACATCAAAAGACACTTCTGACTGGATTGAGAACCTGACTGACACTGTAATTCCTGATTATGTGTCGGAGATTCTTAGTCTGGGGCCAAACTTTGCTCTGCCATATGAAAAAGCAGAAGACTTGCCTATTTCTGATATTATTACTAATATTGAGGTCGCAATAACAAACCTGCCCTCAGATCGTAAAGATAATCTGAGATCTAAATGTTGTAATTTATTGACCAACCACAAAACCAAGTCCAATAAAAATAAAATAAGGGATAAACAACAACAAAAGTTAATCATTAAAGCGAAAAAAACTAGGTCATTCCTAAAAGCAAATGATCATTTAAAAATTCTAAAACCTGATAAGTCTAATAAAACAGTAATTATGTCCAACATGGAATATGACAATAAAATGAACGATATATTACAGAATGGTGATACATATAAAGAACTAAAAAACGATCCTACTAACGTGTACCAAAAAAAAACATAACGACTTAATATCTCACTGGGAAAATAACATGTATATATCACCGAATACTGCAAAAAAACTTAAAATTTTAAACTCTCAACCACCAAGAATTTATGGATTACCAAAATTACACAAAAGAGGTATTCCCCTTAGACCCATTGTGTCGTGTATCCAATCACCTTTTGAAAATCTGTCTAAGTTCCTGAAAAATATATTACAAAATGTTGTAGGCCAGAACAAATATTACATCAAAGATTCTTTCGACTTTAAAAATAAAATTAAAAATATAGTATTACCAAATAATCACACACTTATATCATTAGATGTAATATCATTATATACAAACATACCCTTTGACTTAGCCAGAAATGTAATAATAAAAAAATGGGATAAAATTGAATCACATACTGACATACCTCTTAATGAATTTTTGGAAGCGGTGAACCTTACATTAAACTCTACATATTTTGTATATGGAGAGAGGTTTTTCAAACAAACAGATGGTTGTGCAATGGGAGCATCTATCTCAAGCGCAATTGCACAACTGGTTATGGAGGATCTGGAAGAATCCATAATTGGAAACTTGGAGTACCAAGTTCCTTTTTTCTTTAGGTACGTTGATGATTGTATAGCACTAGTACCAGTAAACAAAGTAGAAAATGTTCTTGACAATTTCAATAGCTTCCACAACAAATTGCAATTTACTGTTGAGAGAGAACAACAAAACAAAATAAATTTTTTAGACTTAACTCTTCACCACATTAACAACACGATTAAAACTGAATGGTACACAAAAGATACTTGGTCGTCTAGATACGTGAATTTTAATTCTCAACACCCGATGTCTCAAAAAAAATCAGTTGTCATAGGACTCGCAGATCGAGCCATAAAACTTTCTGATTACGAATATCGAGAGAACGCCATAAAAAAAGCTAAAGAAGCTCTCTGTCTAAATTATTACCCAAGTAAACTAATTAATACAATATTTAAAAACCGTATATACCTCTTTTACAATCAAACTCAACATAAAAATATTTCACACTATTTACCCCAAAAAAAATATATCTCTTTACCATACGTTTCGGGACTTTCAGAAAAAATTGGAAGCATTTTCAAAGATCACAACATAACAGTGTCTCACAAGGGACATAATCTTTTAAAATCAAATTTTAGTAAACTAAAATCAAAAATTCCCAAAGAAAAAAAAAGCAATGTCATCTATGAGATCCCTTGCAAAGACTGTAAAGGTGTATATATTGGACAGACAAGTCAATATCCTCAAAACCGCCTAAATGGCCACAAGTATGATAAAAAAAACAGAACAGCCCTGACAAATCATAGTTCTGAACACAAACATACATTTGACTATGACAGCACAAAAATATTGAGAATTGAAAGCCACCAAAAAATAAGAGAAGTCTATGGAATGATAGAAATCCAAAAAAACCCATATTCTATCAATGCTAAATCTGACACAAATAATTTATCAAAGATTTATGTTAATTTAATCAAATAGATGCCTTTTCCGGTGCATTGTCTATAAATGAAATGACATCCTGTAATATTTCTAAATCCGTATACCATAATAACATCAGTAAAAAATTTTTCAAAGACAAAAATTGATGTGTATTAAAAACCTTGTTCCATCACAATTACTGAATACAATACAACAAAAAGAACTAGTTCTATTTACTAACAATAAAAAATTTTGTTCCTTTTAAGAAGTAATTATTGTCATAATATAATGTAGTGTACTGGCAGTTGTATGTGGGTTTTATATTGATACTAAATGTTTTTAATAAAAATGATTGTTTTCGTGTATTTTAACATATTTTAACATGCGCTCGCCAAGCTCTTGTTTTATGGTAAGTTATTTTTAGGATAGACATATGTAGTGTATAATTTGTTAAATTTTTTGTCATCTATTTGTAGAATTATGTTCTGATGAAGGACACGATATGTCCGAAACGTAAACAAAAACAAAAATGTTAATTAAAGCCAAAAAAACCATTTGATTTGTTTAACTAGGAACCTACAATCCCAAGAAAATTTTTTCCAAAATAAATATATAATGAAATAAGGTTCAAGAAAAAAAACAAAACTAAATATATATATATATATATATATATATATATATATTATATATATATATATATTATATATATATATATATATATATATATATATATATATATATATATATATATATATATATATATATATATACACTTAAAATTATTGACCTTTACCCTGACATCATCAATATCTGATAACAGAACCGACAAAATTATTAAGTGGCGTCTCTTTCTATTAATAGTGAAGAACAGAACAAAATAATTTGTCATTTGTCGGTATGTTATCAGATATTAATGAAGTCAGGGTAAAGGTCAATAATTTTAAGTGTATATATATAAATCATCGTTTATATGATGCAAAAATGAACTTACATTCCAAAATGTCTTTTAATTTCAATCTAAATTTATTGGAGTAATTGAACAGTAGTGTATTTATTATTATCGTGAATGAACGGTACAATTATAACTACCGCATATAAAGTGAAATCGGCCATATTCGCATTGTTAACATTCTTTTGTATTGTTTCTTTTCGAGAAACGTTTTCAAATAGAACCATTCTACCGACAAGAAATCTGCTTTTGTTGGTCGTAGCGGAAGTAACGGTGTACCGATCTTTAATCAAACTTCGTGATATATATTTTGCCCGCCACCGCGGTCTAGGTCGTGCCTAGATCGACCTTCACTTTTAGATGAGAAGTAGCATGGTTTCATCTCACTTTATTTATTTATTTTTGTTTGTTTGTTAAAAAGACGTCACAAGTAAGACTTTAAAAAATTTAATATTCTATTTTCGTATGTGACAATGTGTCTCAAAGATTTTATAATAAAGGACTAGTTGCATAGCGACATAACAATAAACCAGGTGAACAAAACATGTTATTCACGTTTTGGAACGTTACTTTTGTATGTGAATATTTAGACTCCATTCTCTTTATTTATATACCAACACAAAGAAAATTTAAAATCTTGAACTTTAACCCTCCCAGCTAGTTACATAATACTGTGTGTTTCTTAATTCTGATCATACAGAGTGACACATTTAGGATACATTGCAATATTTAAAAACCTATGGAAATTCATAAAAATGTTATTTTTCAGTTAAATTTAGGTATTTTGGGAATACACAACTAAAAAAATTGAAAACTCATTAAAATATAAACGGTTTTAAAGATTAAAACTAACTTTTCCGCACTTCGGAGGCTGTATCGTGCTAACATACCAAAATTTCTCCAAACATGACCAAAAATTTGGTATATCTGGATTTACAGGACCCGTTGTACTGGCTCTGGTAAGCTGAAAATCAATAAGATTCATCTGTGAGACGTCCTGAACAATATCCAATCGTGAAATTTGTCACTTGTAGACACTACGGAGGATGTATCGAGCTAACAAACCGAAATTTCTCCAAAAATGTAGTATATCTGGATTAATAGGACCCGTAGTATTTGATCTGGTGAGCTGAAAATTAATTGGATTCATTTGTGAGCCGCCCTGAACAATATCCAATCATAAAATTGGTCACTTGTAAATACTCCGGAGGCTGTATCGTGCTAATAAACCGAAATTTCTCCAAAAATGTAGTATATCTGGATTTATAGAACCCGTTGTACTGGCACTGCTTGGCTGAAAATCAATAGGGTTCATCTGTGAGACGCCCTGAGCAATATCCAGTGATAAAACTGGTCATTTGTTTACACACCGAGGGCTGTATCGTGCTAACAAAGTGAATTTTCTCCAAAAATGACCAAACATGTAGTATACCTGGATTTAAGGACCCGTTGTACTGGCTCTGGTAAGCTGAAAATAAATAGGATTCATCTGTGAGACACCCTGAACAATATCCAATCATAAAATTGGTCACTTGTTTACACACCGAGGGCTGTATCATGCTAACAAAGTGATATTTCTCCAAAAATGTATACCTGGATTTATAGGAACTGTTGTACTGGCTCTGGTGAGCTGAAAATCAATAGGATTCATCTGTGAGACGCCCTGAACAATATCCAATCATAAAATTGGTCACTTGTAAATACTCCGAATGCTGTATCGTGCTAACAAAGTGAAATTTCTCCAAATATTATCAAAAATGTGGTATATCTGGATTTATAGGACCCGTTGCACTGGCTCTGGAGAGCTGAAAACCAATAGGATTCATACGTGAGATGCCTTGAACAATATTCAATCATAGAATTGGTCACTTGTATACACTCCAGAGGCTGTATCGTGCTAACCAAAATTTCTCCAAAAATGTAGTATATCTGGATTTATAGGACCCGTTGTACTGCCACTGCTTGGCTGAAAATCAATAGGGTTCATCTGTGAGACGCCCTGAGCAATATCCAATCATAAAATTGGTCACTTGTATACACTCCAGAGGCTGTATCGTGCTAACAAACCGAAATGTCTCCGAAAATGTAGTATACCTGGATTTATAGGACCCGTTATACTGACTCTGGTGAGCTGAAAATAAATAGGGTTCATCTGTGAGACGCCCCGAGCAATATCCAATCATAAAATTGGTCACTTGTATACACTCCAGAGGCTGTATCGTGCTAACAAACCGAAATATCTCCAAAAATGTAGTATATCTGGATTTATAGGACCCGTTGTACTGGCACTGGTGGGCTGAAAATCAATAGGGTTCATCTGTGAGACTAAAAATTTTTGGAAAACACAAATAATAATAAACAACTATGGAACATACCGTAAGATTTATGCAGCTTAAAGAAACAAAAACTTAAGATAGAATCTGTTCAAAGCCAGCATCAAGAGATATACTAACAAATTCTTCTGATATTGCAAACAAGTTTAACTTGACATTTTCAGAAATAGGTAAAAGTTTAGCAGAAAAGGTCAATGAAAATTCAGATCATGTCTTCCCGGAACCTTCTATTCAAAATTCAATATAAAAAAATAATAAAGGAAGTTGAAAATTAAAAACCAAAAAATAATAATGGAAGTTGAAAATAAAAAAAACCAACAGGAATTGATAATATTAGTGCCTCTTGATTTTGGGGTTAATACTGATTGTAGAATATCTTCTTTACAATTGACATAACAAAATGAGAAATGACATTTCTATTGTAACGTCATTCAATTGCGCTGTTGTCAAGTATATTTAAGCACAAGAACGATACCATTCATATGATTTTAGGAACGATGCTCGAGAATATCATTTTTAGGAAGTATTCACAAACAGAGCATTCACAGGCTTACGTAAACATAACGTTGAGAACGATGTCAATAATAGCGCCCCGGTTCGAGATTCAGGGCGGATGAAACTGAATCACCAATGACCACATCTACAAGAAGTGAATTAGCGGTGGCGACAATGAAATATCGAAACCACACTATCCAAACGTTCAACTTTAGAAATATTTTTACAAAAGTTTCAACGACCACCACACCTGCAAGAAATGAATCATTGGTGGCGACAGTGATTTTCTTAACGAAATATCGAAACCACAGATGACCAACGTTCAACTTTAGAAATATTTTTACAAAAATTAAAACTTTTATTTTTTAGAACTGAATATATTTTTAATAAATACATGGAAAATTATCTATGATGCTGAAAATGGAAGATCATATATAAATTATATGGCAAATGTATGCATAATTTGCTCGTAGATGATATACTTTTCAAGTAAATAACAAAGTAGAATGGCGGGGTGAGTTAAGTGACGAAATTTTAGGTATAAGAGTGACTGCCGTCCAGCGCATTATGACAAAAATAGAAAAGAGGGAGGAGGGCAAAGTCGAGCTGTGACATGGTGCGAGTGACGAGCAGTCACTCTTGATATACAAATAAAACCAGACAAACATCAAGATTCTGACTCCGACTCTGACATTGAAACTAAACATACAACCGCAAAAGATCGTATTTTTTCTATATCAATTACTGAAAGATTATTAAACACGTACCTACAAAAACCAAATATTCATAACGATGGGAGATTGAAACTACAAAATGTAAAATTTCGAATTTTTTTTACAATACTAGATTATATGTTACACTATCCTCAGAAATTTCACCCATTCATACCTATAACAAATTTTGTAAAAGAGAATGTCGCCTCAAACAAATAGTGTGCTATTTATTTCCAACTCCCCGATTTACCTAGAATTTCACGTGAAAGACCTACTGAAACTTATAATTTATTTAAAAAAATGTCTGGTAATGAATATTGCGCCAGAATCAAATCGGTAGTTTGCTTAGTAAACAGCAGCCGGCGAACCTCATCAGATCGTCCAAAGGTGACTCGACATTCCAAACGTTTTAAATCACCCTGTATAGTAACGGTTTACTCTCAAGTTAGTTAATAAGCTATTGTAATAATATTTAGAATAGCTGGCAGGCTAAAATTAGTCGAGAAAAATCCGCACAAATACTACGCATGTTTTGTCAACATTCCCAGAATCTTCTCGCGTAATTTCATTCAACTTATAACGCCCCCGTTTGATTTTTTTCCCGTTTTTTAGTCGAATTCACTACGGTAACAAAAAACGTCCTGGTATTTTTTGACGCAAAATAAGTTGACCAATTTCATTTTTCTAAAATAAATAAATCTATTTTTAGAATTCTATTATTTCGCTTTGTAGTTAACGTTAAAACGAGTATTTATTTCAATGGAATTTTTGTATTTCCATACTATCTTTTGTTTTTGTAACCATTGAATCTTTATTCAGCACCACTGATAAACTCGAATGTATTTGAAACAAGCTGCATTTAAGGATGACTACCCCATCTTCAATTTGTTATTTGACTGTGGATTATTTTTGCCGGAAATAGTATTATTTAGAATAAAATTGAAAAATACGATATTTTTTATTTTTTACTTACTTCGTATGTTGTATTTCTTCACCATTAATTAATTTGTGTCCTACGTTAGTTTTTTTATCTCTTCCTATTTTAACTTTCTCTTACCTGCTGCCGATTTCACATCCTCTAACCATGATTTTCCTCTGGACTTCTTCTTGTATGTTCTAGCTTCAAATGCCCGTTTTACTATTCTTTCTTCCGCCATTCGTTGTAGGTGCCCGAACCATCTCAGTTGTCTTTCTTCAATTTTTCCTTCTGGTCTAAACCGATTGATTAAGCGCGTTGATGTATATTCACATTTTTTTTTACAAAAGCAGATATCAAAATTCTTATTACTTTTCTGCCCGACCCTATCTAAGCCGCGAGAAAAGTGTTTTGGTTTTTTTGAGTTATTCTATCGTTCTTCACGAGAATAACACCAAAAAGAATTTTAGAAAAAAATCATGTCACCAATTTTATGATTGAGTATTGTTAGTACATCTGACAGGATGAACCCTATTGATTTTCAGCTCACCAGAACCAGTACAACGGATGCTATGGTACTTGGGGTACCACATTTTTGGTCATTTTTGGAGAAATTTCGGTTTGTTAGTACGATACAAGTGACCAATTTCATGATTGGATATTGTTCAGGGCGTCTCACAAATGAATCCTCTTGATTTTCGGCTCACCATAATTAGTACAACGGGTCCTATAAATCCAGATATACAACATTTTTGGTCATTTTTGGAGAAATTTCACTTTGTTAGCACGATACAGCCTTCGAAGTGTAAACAAGTGACTTTGAAATTGAAAATTGAATTTTTTTTTATTAAGTACCAAAATACACATCCAATAAATACATTTTCTATTGCCACGGAAGAAAATTCTTGTGTGTGGCTCAAAAGATAACAAAATTAATGACTTACGTATGTAATATATAATGCTAATGTAAGATTATAAAACAAAACAAAAAAAAATTATTAATCTTTCTTAATATTTTAGAAATTTTCATAAATGTATGCATCTATGAATCCCCCCTAACGGCACCGGTCCAGAAAAGCAATGTTATTAATTTGGTCATAGTTAAGTTTAATCTATTCAACAGAATGTTTCTTAAAAACATTAACACGTCCTAAATTTCTAATATTATTATCGATAAAATTTATAAATATATGAATGTAATGTAAAAAGTATCTCTCCCCCAATTTAGACTTTGTACTAAAAGAATAGGCATTATCGTTACTAAAATTTCTTGTGAAATTATTATGAGGTAATGCGTTAGTGCAAATTTTTATCATATACCAATTTATTAAAAGTGTCTTTACATAATATATCTGTCTAATATTTAAGAACGAACTAATTTGAAACAAATCTTTTGTAGGAAAATCGGATGGTTTTTAATACATGATTTTAATTATTTTTCTATGAAGAATATCCAGCAGCTTTAGAGTAGTATCAAAAACTCCACCCCAACCGAGACAACCATACCCTAGAATAGAATTTACAAGTCCATAATAGATAATTTTTAAGGAATGTATATCTGCAATATTTGCTAATTTTTTAAAAACATATATTAAATATCTTAGTTTTTTGCACATGTTATCAATTTGGTAAGACCAACTTAAAAAGGAATCTATTATTATCCCAAGATATTTAGCCTTATTTTGTAAAAGTAAAGTATTAGAGTTACACGTGCATGTAGAAGTATTCGTAGAAGATGCATAGCAGTCACAACTAAAATGTGTAATAATTTTGTTATATGAAGGTAAACTTTTTTTACGTTAGGCAAAAGGGATTATTACTGTTTTTGCTTCATTAAGAAGTAGACCATTAATGTTCATCCATTTCTTAGCTAAGAAAAGTCCAAATGATACTTTATTCCTAAGTGTATCCCAATTATTATCGTCAAAAACCAAAACCATATCATCGGCGTAAGCGCTAATCTTGCCAATATTTTCCAGGCTAAGAAAGTCATTGATGTAGCACAAAAAAAGAAGCGGCCCTAGGACTGTACCTTGGGGCACTCCTCTTTTAACAGTCATTTCTTCGCTAATAATATCTTTGATTTTTACTGATTGTTCCCTATTTGTTAAATAACTTTTTAATAGTTTTAAAGCATTACCACTAATACCAAATTGTTTGTCTAGCTTCTCTAATAAACGCAAATGTGGCACCAAATCGAACGCTTTGATAAATCTAATAGGGCAGCAATAGTTGGAGTGCTACCATCAACTGCTTTATAGAACTGACCTACTACCTTCATGATTGTATCTAGACTTGCCCTCAATAAAACCGAAGTGATTTGGGCTTAACAAACTACTAAAACTACAAACTAGGGTGTTCAAAATTCTAAATCAAAATAAAAAATTTGCCATAAATCAAGAACGCCTTAATTTTTTTTTTCAAATTCCGTGACCAATATGCTCCTTAATAAAGTAATATTTTGACATCAACAAACTTTGGAAAAATTTAACCAGTGGCGTACTGTCAGGGTTAGTTGTCACTTTTATTCCCCTATTTTTTTTGCCACTGGAGCAAATTCTTTTTTAAATTTTGTTTTAAATTGCCTGATTATTTTTAGTTAAAAAACTAATAACCTTTTATGGAGCTAAAATAAACGGTGTTATAGAAATTTGCCTCTAAACAAAAGTCTGCAAACCCGTAAGTAATTTACAAATTAATTAATTATTCATTTAATTTCGAATAATGGTTAAGCGTAAGTAGTTCAAAACAAATCCAGTTTATTCATAATCTCAATTTCAAACAAAAATGTATTAGAATAATAACAAAATTGGCAATGAAAATAAAAATAATAATAGCACAAATTAAATTTAAACAACACTGTATTACAGCAATAACAAAATTGACAAAGTTACAGTAGTTGTTCAAACTGTTGGCCGCTTACTTCAATACACTCCTCACACCGTTTTGTCATTGAAAAACGTGTCTTTGAGAATAAATCTGGATGGGATTGAATGCTTTCTGCCGCAGCTTGAATTCTAGCTATTAGATCTTGTTCAGATTGATGATTGTTTCGTACACTTTTTTAAATACCAGTTTGAAAATTCCATACGCACCTGAAGATCTCTAGGTTCTAATGCTTGAACACTGGCCAATTTGTATGGAAGTAACATTTGTTCTTTTAAAACTTTCCATACAGTTAATGTAAAAACAAATTTAAAATTCTATGATTTAATCTACCAAGATCGTGTCAAGTACACAAAGTGTCAAGAACTATAAAATATATGACACGTGCCTACTAGATTATAATTTAGAAATATTCAGTAGTATTTAATTACCTGCAGACTTTTGTTTAGAGGCAAATTTCTACAACGCCGTTTATTTTAGCTCCATAAAAGGTTATTAGTTTTTTAACTAAAAATAATCAGGCATTTTAAAACAAAATTAAAAAAAGAATTTGCTCCAGTGGCCTAACAAATAGGGGGATCAAAGTGACAACTAACCCTGACAGCGCGCCGCTGGTTAAATTTTTCCAAAGTTTGTTTATGTGAAAATATTACTTTATTAAGGAGCATATTGGTCACCAAATTTTAAAAAAAAATTTAAAGGCGTTCTTGATTTATGGCAAATTTTTTATTTTGATTTAAAATTTTGAACACCCTATATCTCAGTAACTAGGCCCCGTAAGGGTTCGTATTCCTATATAAAAAAGAATCATTTATTGAGATCTCGCTGTGGTAGAGCGTTGTCGGTCGAATATAGAAACACCCTGTATGCATCTGTCAGTTTAATTGTGAAATGTTAAAGGGAATATATTTATTGCATCTTATTTTCATCTCGGTATATCAGATTTTGTTTATTTATTGAAATGGCTCGTATTAATTGCTTCGCATGCAAAACATTTTCCTCGAGAAATGAAACGTTTATAAGGTGATTTCGACAATGAGGAAACGATTCAGTTTTTCTACGCGATATAGGGAAGAATGAAATCTTCCATACACTCCTGTAAATATTAATACCCGTATTTGTCTAAACTGTGATTACTTAATAAGAAGAGATATTAGGTATTTGGCAGTAGATCCTGAATGTCTCCGACTTAATGTTTTGAAACAGAACAATTAAGCCGTCTTTCGGTAAAAGCAAGACTACAAATATTTATTGATACCAATATTTACATTTCTGAATCTGCAAGATTATGTGAACAACAGTGGCGGCTTTACCCATTGCGAGGCTCCGGGCAGCAGGTCTTTGCGAGGCCTTTTGTCCTTCGTGAAAAGTATGTGATGCGAAAGTAGGTCTGGTTGTTTGGTTTAGGTATTTGTCATGTTTAAGGAGAAATGCTAAAATTATACAAATAAATCAAATTTGAATTTTAAAATATTTTACATTAAAAGATTTACAAAATTAACAAATACAGAGATGATAAATTTTAAAATTGATGTTTGCGGCGTTTCCTAAGACTAAAATCTTTAATTAAATCACAATAATTTAACGAATGAGCTACGTCATTTTCGATTGCAAGAATAGCAAGGGCTGAAATCCGATCTTGTGTCATCGAATTCCTCAAATATGTTTTAATAATTTTAAGCCTCGAAAAACTCTTCTTTCAGCAGACGCAACTGTAACAGGTGTGGTAGCAATAATTCTCAGGACTATTTCGATAGTGAGGTGAACTTCAGTTAATTTTTTTTCTATTATGTATTTTAGCACCAAGATAATGTCATCGTTTCCTTCATACACACGGATGAACATATTCAGTTCTTCGTACAATTCATGTCCATCAATATCACATGATTCTCCTACTGTCATAGATATTTGCAAGTCGCTGCATTGCTTTAAAAGTTCACTATCACTAATTTCCTTTATTTTTTTATATTATACATGAAACCAAATATGCTCTCATGATGTTTAAGAGACTCAAACCTAGGATGACAGCTTGCGCGCACATTGTCGACAATGACATAAAAATAGTTTTTTTTGAAAATTTCTTCCGCTTTCAATTCATGAGCTTCATCTTCCCCTTCATAATGAAAATGCTTTTTTTACGTCGTCTTCTGACTTCTTTGAACTGTCTGTCAATATAATTTTTGTCGGCTATTTCTCTTGCTGTTACAAAACCATTTTCTCGATAATTAGCGAGCCAATTTGTGAATGAGCCTAGGTGTTGTATAGCCACATATAAGTGAATGTTTTCGCTTTGCCACATTTTACTTATAACATTTATCATTGTAAGAATGTCATACCATATGACAAGTGAAACTACAAATTCGTAGGTAGTTAGTTCCTTTTCTATAGAATGTGAAACACAATACTGTACTCTCAGGGTAATAAAAAAATATATAAGAAAAGGAATAAATAAAAAGAGAGTAGGTTCTTTCCAAACTGATAATGTGAATGGAGATAACAAAGCCAGTTCTCAGGGCTCTGTTATCAGAAAGAAGTTAGATAAACTAAGGAAAGAAAATGAAGAGAAAAGAAATCAGATAAAGACAAAATGAAATTTAATTAAGGGCGTCACTAATTTTTGTTCCTAAACAAAATTATAAAAAAAATCATTCACATATATCAGTCAACTCTTAACTGCTGTTACCTGCTAGTTTTAATAAATGTTCACAAAAAAATGTGCTGAAGGCAAATTTTCAGGTATTACCAGTATAATAAATAAAGCTCCTGGATCAAAATATGTATAAATATAATGAAAGTAAAATAAACGAGTTATAAAATTTTATAAAAAGTGGTTAGTAGGTGTCAGTATGAGTGAACAAAAAGAAATTTTGACCTTATGCGAACAGATAAAAATGATAGTGGTGAAGCCATACAAAATAAAATTACTCAACTTAAGAGTTGTTGTTCGAAGGTTGTATTCCGGAAAATCCTCTTTAATTGTATAATTGTCTGTACTCTATACAGGTGAACAGCTGCGTCCTCGATAATCTCTTACAGTACAACCATTACTTGTAATGCCATGCTATTTGGAGTTAATACAATAGCACACTTCTTATGTCAGGTACTTTGGTAGAATTTACACACAAAAGTAGATTAGTCCTGGAGTTTCCGCTACAATAACACCAAGTGTGTTACAAAAAGACTTTACAATATAAAACGTATTCAGATATCTGTCCAGATAGATACATAAAACTTTACTTATACTTTTTTTTAACAATTATACATACTAGCTTAAAGATTCCTACTGGACAAAAACCTTTATCACTTCTAGTAAATTTTGAACAGGAAAAAAATGTGAAACATACCAGTAATCCCACGAATTTGTTCTTAGAGAACAAGTTTTATATTGGATCAAACTTTTATCAGAATTTCTGCGTCAACTAACCTCTCGAAAGATGTATCGTATAGTCGCGCATTCGGAACACAGATATTCCGAATTTCTATTAAGGATTTTTTTGGAACGAGTTAACCTTAACGTTAATTCCACCAACACTCAATTAGTTGAATTTAATAGCGTTTTCGGTTTACATGCTCGGAAATCACTCTCTCTGAGATTCATTACGTCATACACCTATAAAAGATTGATACTAATTCCACTACGAGCAATCTCGATCGTTCCTTGATTGTATAATCGAACATACTTCATCACATGGCAGGAGATGGCAAACCTAACGTCATTGATTTTACGACTACTTTTCAGATCATTTTTAAAAACATCGAAGATTTGTTATTTAAAATAGGTGATGGGACATTAAATATGGACGCAATAACGAAGAAATTGTCTGTTAATCCCCTCAACTTCATCATCTGAGCTATCAGATGAAGAGAGTAGTTCCGTACATTCCATAATTTTAGTTTTTTGCTCCATAATTATCAACAAAAATACAAATTATCGATAAAACTATAGGTTGTTGATTTTGACACTACAATTATTTATTAAAATGAGGTTATATTTTCAGGAGTGCTCTCCTTGCTCTCTCAATATTTTCAGATCCGTTGGGATCGATCTTTTTATATTTTAGAGCAGTAAAAATGTGAAACAGAACACACAACTCTAAGAGAGGGCGATCTTTAGTTTAAACAGAACATGGAAATCTCTCGCAGGTCGCTTTTTTATGCTCTCAGAGCAACCGAGAGCAGTAAACCGAAAACGCTATAAAATATAGAGTAGGAAGACGTGTGGTCTATTCCACCAATAAATTTAACATTCGTAGCAAAATTATTTATTTAAATCAATATTCGAAATGTTGACTGCCAAGTTAACGTTTCAAATGGCATTCACTGACCAACTGATAATCTGTTGTTTTCTGCTAAATCCTTTAAAGCATCACATATATCACTTAGTTGGTATTTAACGGCCTTCATCGATGCTACCTGCACTCCCATCTAGTTTCAGAAAGTGGTTTTAGCGACAACGATTTTACACGAGCATTTAAAATAGCCCACCTCTGACTTGAGTCGGCAAACAGAGTGTACAACCTTTGTAGCAAACCTAAACAAGATTTTGCTTGGACACAAGACGATGCTGCATCTCCTAGGTTGTGATTCCAGCTATGACTCCCACAAGATAAAAAATAAGCAAGTGGATTAATTTCAAGAATACGTTTTTTGACACCACTTTTTTCACCACGCATATTGGCACCATTATCATATCCTTGGCCTCTGCAGTTTTACAATGCTATACCTAACTGTTCTAATTCTGTGATTATATAATTAGTCAAACTCTCAACTGTGGTTTTTTCGACGGCTCAGAAACCAATCAAATATTCTTCAATTTCAGCGGTATTTGTATTAAAATTTTTTATAATAATTGAATCATCTTATCCTTTACTTGTTTTAGGTGAAGTCTCAACACGGGATCAAATCGGGCTATTAACTTTACTAAATCTATACAGTTGCCGTTTGCCTCACTCGAATCTGAGTCAGATGTTAACTTCTCTCTATGACCCCTGAAGGCCAAATTGTGAGATGCTAAAACATTTACAATTGCAAGCAATCGTTCTAAAATAATTCTCCAACGTTGCCTCTCTTGTCCAATTTGTGACTGGACCAATAAGTCAATAGTGGAACAGCTTTTTAAACCATTATCTAAATTAATCCATTTCAACATACAATCTTTGTGTTGTCGACTAGATTCGTGAGACTTTAGGTAATCACCCAAGTGTTTCCAATCACACACTCTTTCACTTGATCCAATCTTTGTATTTTCTAGCCCGAATATTCGACACGGAAAACAATAAACGGTATCCTTTGTTTGTGAATAAATCATCCAGCGCCTGTGAAGCTTTTCACCGTTAACTAATATCTTATTATAATGATATTCGCTGAATCGACGTCCATTATCATTTACGAGGAATAAATCAACTTTAACCCGGATTGGACTTTTTAAAACAATCACAGTTCGGTCTACATCAGTAATTGTTATGGGCCACAAACCGGGGTCATTTTGAGGGTTCAGATTTTCCGTTCCAGCAGACATGGATGTAGACATAGACTCGGGCTCAGATTCGTGTTCTTGACTGGATAGCGTTGACGGTGGCATCGGTGACTTAAGAAAAAATTATGTAGTTAATTCATCATCATCCTCGTTGTTTTTACTTAATGCCGGCGGCGGCACCCATGATGGTGTGGAAGGAATGTTTTCAGCTGGAGCAGGACTAGAGTCACTTTCAGTCAATAAATGTTTTGTAGAGGTTTCTTTATCATCACTTTTTATATATTTATATAAAGATCCACGTAAATTTTCGTTTACCTACTTTCTTTTGATAGCTCGTTTCCTTTTTGAACTCCCTGACTCAAATTTTCTACCGGCATCACGATCACGCGAACTCATTTCGTAAAACTTGTTTTGTTTCGCACAAACAATCGGAAATAAATTTTTAAGTATGACACAGTTTTTTTACACTTTTTCAGCTTACTCAATACTTCACATACTATAATTTACACTTTTCCAGCTCACTCAATACTTTAAATACTATAAAAACGTAATATTCAATAAAATTGAAAGATATGTAAGGTAACGATTTTGTAACTCATACTGCAAGCAAAATAATTCCAAGGTGACAAGAGTTAACAAATGAAATGAAACACGGGGATTCCCCGAGCGATAGAGGAGCAGAACATTATGCCCCGACTCACGAGTGTTATGCGATTAAAAAACCGTGTTTCGAGGCGCGATATTCAAGTATTACACTGAGAGATTTTTTTCGATAACCGCAAGTACAAAACGTGACACACGCGATTCGAGGTTAACAAGTGAAAATGTACGTAGATCGTAGTAAATTTTGGGTTATGATAAGTAAAACTGTACTAAGATTAAGAAAAATATAGAATAAAGTACATCTCATGGTTACAATAACCCGAAGTTTATTTCTATTCACACACATTTGTACTTATAAACTTCGATTCGCGGACTTGTCATTTTTGTACTTGCGGTTATCGAAAAAATCTCTCAGTGTACATAATGAATTTTTTCAATTATGTTTTGAATGGATGAATTAGTTATCTAACTTTATTTTAATTTACCATTATATTATAACCTTAATAAGTAATTAAGGATCAAAATCGAAAGTTTTAAATAAAAAAATCGTTAAAATTTTTTATATTGATTAAAATTTGCTTGGGTTGTTGCGCGAGGCCCTTGCAAGAGCGAGGCCCCGGGCGATTGCCCTGTTCGCCACCCCCTAAGGCCGCCACTGGTGAACAACATATAAATAATGATGGATTTTTATTAAAAGTTTTTTATGGGGGTTTGTAGTCCATTAATAGATATTTAAATATGAACGGGCGTGAAATGGGCAATTTCTTACAAGCTCAAGAAATCATCAGGATATGAATTCAATTTTTTAAATGTAGACTCATTTTCGGATGAAGATTTCAAGGTTGTAACGTCTTTAACAAAACCACAATGTGAAGAACTATTCTGCTACTGTGATCCAATTCACGATACTAATAATTTTATGCGTGTTAAAAAGAAACATTTACTCACATTTTTGTGCAAGCTTCATTAAGTACTATCAGATTAACTGTTAAGTTATTTTTAATTATTCTAGCGGACAATCTGTAGGTTTGACTATAAGTGTTGTAAGAAGATTCATGGTTGTTATGGTTTATTCCTCAAAATATATGGGTTTACAGAGTATAAATCGTGAAAAGTTTTGCCAAAAACATGTTACAGAATGATGAAAATAAAACAATTTAATTTGTTTAAAACTTCATTTATTTCAACTAATGTTCAATTAAAACTGGTTGACGCGTGTCACTAACACAGTAGCTTTCTCAAACCGAATGGAGGTATAATTTAAACATGTTTTAATATATACAGTGCATAAATACAGAATTCTATTATACTAATGTTAAAAAAGATATTGAAAGAAATTACATGGAAATGCATTCACTACAAACACTCCTAAGCTATCTTCTAGGTAAAAAGTTTTAATAAAGGAGAGTGCTTGATATCTATTTGGTCGTTAAGAAGGTTACCTGAATATTTATTGTTGTTTATCTCAGAGCGTCTAATAAATTTAATCTAAAGGATTTACCGACTACATGTAAAATTTCAAAATTTGGGTCGAAAATGTGTTGGTTTTCTAATAAATGATTTGAATAGTTAGAATCTATTTTTTTGTTGTCATAGCTACGTTTGTGTTCCGAAATTCTAGTTTTAAAATTTCTAAAAGTTCTACCGATATAAATTTTATCACAGTTATCATTACCACATTTTAATTTATAAACTCCTGATTTGTTTAATTTTGAAGATTTAGATTTGTTATTTTTAATGAGTTTGGATAAATTGTAATAAGTTTTAAAGCAAATATTCATGTCTTAAAGTTCCTAAAAATGATTTAATTTTTAAGGATGGTGTTCCAAAGTATGTTAAGCTTTTAAATTGTTTATTATTATTTTTATCAGAAAGGAATACTTGTTCTAAAGTCTGTTTTTGTATCTTTTTATTTACGATATTGTCAATTAAATTTGGATCGTAATTATTATTAACTTCATCATTACTTACATAAACTCAATTCACAATAATATCAAATTTACCGTAGAGCTTGAACAAAATAAGTCTATAAAGTTTTTATACCTTACAATTTCAAATATAAATAATAAACAAGATTTTTGTATATTTCAAAAACCATCACATACAGATATTACAATTCATAATAGTTCGGTCCACCCATTCAGTCATAAACTAGCAGCTTTCAATAGTATGATACACAGACTCAAGAGTCCCAATAAATACTAATAATTATAACAAAGAATTAAATATCATAAAACAAATAGCAGTAAATAATAATTACGATCCAAAATTAATTGACAATATAAATAAAAAAATGTGAAAACAGGCTTTAGAACAAGTATTCCCTTCTAAACAATTTAAAAGCTTAACATACTTTGGAACACCATCCTTAAAAGTTAAATCATTTTTAGAAACTTTAAGACATGAATATTTGCTTTAAAACTTATTACAATTTATCCAAAATCATTAAAAATTACAAATCTAAATCTTCAAAATTAAACAAATCAGGAGTTTATAAATTAAATTGCGGTAATGACAACTGTGAGAAAATTTATATCGGTAGAACTTTTAGAAATTTTAAAACTAGAATTTCGGAACACAAACGTAGCTATGACAACAAAAAATTACACATTTTCGACCCAAATTTTGAAATTTTACATGTAGTCGGTAAATCCTTTAGTTTAAATTTATTGAGATAAAGAAAAATAAATATTCAGGTAGTCTTCTTAACGACCAAATAGATATCAATCACTCTCCTTTATCAAACCTTTTTACCTAGAAGATAGCTTAGGAATGTTTGTAGTGAATGAATTTCCAGGTAAATTTTTTCAATACCTTTTTTAACATTAGTATAATAGAATTCTGTATTTATGCACTGTATATATTACAAGATTTTTAAATTATACCTTCATTCGTTTTGAGAAAGCTACTGTGTTAGTGAAACGCGTCAATCAGTTTAAATTGAACATTAGTTCAAATAAATGAAGTTTTACACAAACTAAATTTTTTTATTTTCATCGTTCAGTATGGATCTTCATCGAGTAAAAGCCTCATATATTCAACATGTTACAGAGTTTGCTAATGAACTCTATAAACATAATAGTAATGTTCGGACAGCCATTGTCGTAGATGGAACGTATGCGTTTATTGAAAAATCTGGTAACTACAAATGTCTAAGACAATCTTATTCTGTACGTAAAGGTCGACCTTTAGTTAAACGAGTTCTGGTTGTTGGTACTGATGGGATACATCATGGAAATTTATGGGATTTATTTTGTAAATGCTCGAAACAATGACGCTGCAACAACATTAATAACTGGTAATATATTTATTGTAAATATAGATACGTAATACCATTTTTAAATGATAATGGATTTGTATGTCAAACTCCCACAATTCTTGAACATGTGTAGACCCGTTACGGCTCAGCCGATACGATGTGTTGAACAGATTGTTACGTATCTTCTCCGTATACGTAAACGTATCCGTATTCCGACCAAAATCAATATCTGTGCTATTTTACAGGTCTTCTTTGATATTGGTTTGGTTTGATTATAATCACAAAGCTCATTTTTAGTTTCATTTTTCATTATTTTTTTACTTTCGCCAAAGAATATTGCTTTCACCATCCTAGTTTTAGCACGAAACGATACGTTATCTGCTAAAAAGGTTTTCTCGACAACTTCTTTACGTTAACGTAATTCCAATACGGATACGTGTAAAAACTTATGAGAAGCTCAAAGTGTCTAATGTCTATTTTTAAGTTACTCAATGGAATTATTCCAAGCGCTCACGTTCATCATCTCCGAGAATACTATCTTATTGCTGTTGCATTATTAAATCGGTATCATGATCTTATTTTTATGGACTTAAAAACAGTTGAACTAGCTAGACAATTGAAAAGAAAAGTAGATGAGGTAAATGTTGTACAGGCGAGGTTTGAAGCAGAAAATCTAATCCACAGAAATGTTGTGTGGATGTTGCTAAGTGAACATGACATTTCAACATTAGATCATGACAATAGCGTCGTATTTGAGCTAGATGAGAATACAGAAGAACTAGGATTTCTGAGAATTAGGATAAATTCCCGATTCCGCAATACCGTGAAGTATCAATTGTGGATAATATTGGCGAAAATGAAATGCAAAACAATAACGAACTAATATCTGGTTACTACTGCATTTGTAAACCAGGTTCCAGAACCATAGGATGTTGTGCTCACGTAGCTAGTGTGTTATGGTTTCTTGGTTATACGAGGCAACAGCAAAGAATTAAATATCCCGCGATGTTAAACCACATTCTAGATGCAGCTGAAAGAAACGAACTAGATGACCAAGATCTGATGTACAAAACATAAATTAAACCTAAAGTTTAATATATAAAAAACAGGTAGTTACTGTGTTCTATAAAAATATTTGATTTGTCATATATTTTTGGATCACCCTGTATAATCAAAATATATATTAAAAAGCCGTATTATCTTCTTATTTACAACTTTTGTAATTAAATATTTTATGTCACCATTTTGCTTATTTTTTATACTCTTCTTTCTTTGACGGACCCTTAGTTGAGTGACAATATCCTTTATACTTTAAGAGGTCAAGATTGACCTTATTTGGGGTTTTCGGTAGTTCTGCCCATGAGAACATTTGTTCGCCATGTCAGGAAGTACATACCATAATTTGATTAATTTTGACCGGGACTGGATTTGCACATGAAAAGTCCGGGGTCCTTTATTGTTTTTGAAGTTTTTTTTATTGATTCCAGCAATTTGTAGTAAATTGGATGATCGTGTTCGGGGATTATTAACAATGTAACGTTAACTCTTTACAAGGTGTTTCTAGCATTCCAACTTATTCTTGTTTTGTAGATTTCTTTCCGTTAAAAAACTGGTGGCGTCCAATTTAATATTAATTGTTCGCCCCATCCTAGTGTTAGCAATAGTGACACTTTAACTGAGACCGAATACTACTACTGGAGGAGGAGTTTCCAGCCAGGGACTTTTAGATTGCATTGTCATATAATTCTAATTCAATGTCACTAATGTTTTCTACTAAATATAAACGGTTTTAAAGATTAAAACTAACCCTTCCGTACTCATACACTCAGGAGGCTGTAACAACTGAATTTTCTCCAAAAATGACCAAGAATATGGTATATCTGGATTTATAGCACCCGTTGTACTGGCCCTGGTGAACTGAAAATCAATAGGTTTCATCTGTGAGCAATATCCAATCATAAAATTGGTCATTTGTGTACACTCCAGAGGCTGTATCGTGCTAACAAACCGACATTTCTCAAAAAATTACAAAAAATGTGGTACTTCATGTACCATAGCACCCGTTGGACTGCTTCTGATGAGCTGAAAATCAATAAGGTTCATTTGTGAGATGCTCTGAATAATACCAGTCATCAAATTGGTGACTTTATGCACTCGGGTGACTGCATCGTGCTAACAAGATATGTTACCAAAAGTGGTAGACAGCATACACACAGGATTTTTTCTAAAAACCCGTTTTTGTGTTCTTATGAAAAAAGTGAAAATAACTCGAAAAAAAAAATAAAAAATTCCAACTTTTTTGGGGCAATACTTTTCTCGCATCGTAGTTAAGGTTGGCGGAAAAGTAATAAAACATTGTATTCGACATATGTAGGAAAAGTGGGACAATAGGAATACAAGCCTCGTGCTTATATTTCAACCTATAATATTCAAATTACGTATAATCCATAAAGGATACCTTCAAAGCCGACTACAATTATTATTATACCTCGGATTTAATTGCTTTTGACAACAAAAGACCTAAATTATCAGCCTGTTTACCTAAATCAAATATTCGTCGTCTCTTAATTAAAGTCCATTATTCGCTCTACTCTTCACGCACAGATAATAATAAGCTAAATAATGCCAGTGTTCCAAATAATTAACAATATACAAGATGTCAAACAATGGGAGTGCCTAAATTTGTAAAAGTTACAGATGTTTTCCAAACACTTAAGTTAATTCAAACAACTTGCGATCGTTAAATATGTCTAACTATTTAAAAGCAAGAGCCAGGCAATTTAATTTTATTCAAGAGCATAATTACCAATACCTTTTGTTCGAAAATATTTACAACGTAAGAAGTGTCTCATTGAGAATAATAAATCGGCAAGAGCCACTGCTTATTCCGGAAGAACTGCCACACACAAATACGTAACTGAATTAATGACAAAAGTTTTTAGAAACTGGATCAATAACAAACATCAACGAGGCTGTTACCATTTTAGGACAAGTTACGTTAGAGAAACAATAGTCTATATTCCAAAGTTCTAGTGCAGTGGGTGCTTTTTGTAGCAGTGTTTTCAGGCACAAATTCCATCCTTACAAAATAAAATTAGTTGAAGAGCTACATGAAGACGATTTCGTCTACAGTTTTGTGAATTAATGAGTGAACGACTTAACAACTTCTTCTCCGACTAATGTTCATTTGAACTAAATGGTGTAATAAACAGACAAAATTGTAGATACTGAACAGAAAATGACCTACACCTAATGCGGGAGTTTTATATTCAAACTCCACAAAAATGAAACGTCTGTTGTGGCATTAGCACTCTGGAACATAAAAAAAATTACCAAAAATGTAGAATATTTGGATGTATAGGACCTGGTTTACTGGCTCTGGGGAGCTTAAAATCTGTGAGACACCTGAAACAATATCCAATCATAAAATTGGTCACTGTATACACTCCGGAGGCTGTATCGTGCTAACAAACCGAAATTTCTCCAAAAATGTAGTATATCTGGATTTATAGGACCCGTTGTTGTGGCTCTGGTGAGATGCCCTGAACAATATCCAATCATAAAATTGGTCACCTGTAGACACTCCGGAGGATGTATCGTGCTAACAAACCGAAATTTCTCCAAAAACGTATACCTGGATATATAGGACCGGTTGTACTGGCTCTGGTGAGCTGAAAATCAATATGTTTCATCTGTGAGACTCCTTGAATAATATCCAATCATAAAATTGGTTACTTGTACATATTCTAGAGGCTGAATCGTGCTAACAAACCGAAATTTCATCATAAATGTTTGTTAGGACGATACAGCCGCCGAAGTGTATACAAGTGGCCAATTTTATGATTGGATATTCTTCCTGGCGTCTCACAGATGAACCCTATTGATTTTCAGCTCGCCGAAGCCAGTACAATCGGTCCTATAAATCCATATATACTATATTTTTGGAAAAATTTATGCTTGTTAGCACGATACATCCTCCGGAGTGTATACAAGTGACCAATATATGATTAGATATTGATCAGGGCGTCCCACTGATGAATCCTATCGATTTTAAGCTCACCAGAGCCAGTACAACGGGTCCAGATACCACATTTTTGGTAATTTTTGGAGAAATCTCTGTTTGTTAGCACGATACATCGTCCGGAGAGTATAGGTGCAGAAAAGTTAGTTTTAATCTTTAAAATCGTTTATTTTTCCATTTTTATATAAAGTGGCGCCATCAGATATATATATATATATATATATATATACAATACCCACTGATCTATTCGTTGCTTATTGTTCATATGTCACTCTTGTTATTATATATATATATATATATATATATATATATATAATAACAAGATGTACGAATAGTGCGTGACATATGAACAATAAGCAACGAATAGATTAGTGGGTATTGCACGCTTATTATATATATATATATATATATATATATATATATATACAGTGCTATTCAAAAGTCCCCTCCCCCCCTCGTATCTTTTGAACGGCTACACTTACATTAATAAAATTTGGAGGGTGAAAATAAAGTGTTGTAAACTTCTCTACGAATGGTAACAGGTGATGTAATAGTAATAGATGACGTCACAGTGCCACTCTGGCCAATAATTTTAAATAGGACCTTATGGCAAGTGATATCTCGTTTGAAAGGCATTGACATTGGCTACATAGTCATATTGATTTTGTTTGAGTTTAAATTAATTTTGACGGATAAATTAAATATATACCAAAATTATTGAAATTATTTTTTTAAATTTAATTAATCAAATATCAATAATGGATTCTTATAGCAAGTGTTCGAAATGTGCTCCGTCTACTTCCTGACAGTAATACATCCTATTAGTAAACTCTTGTCGTACTCGTTCGAATGTGTCAGCTGAAATAGCATTGTATTCTTCAGTAATTCTTTCTTTCAAAACGCTAATGCTATCTGGTGCCGTAGTATAAACCTTGGATTTCAAGTATCCCCATAGAGAAAAATCTAATGGTGTCAGATCTGGTGACCGAGGTGGCCATTCTATAGGACCTCGCCGGCCGATCCATCTACCTAGATATTCTTCATCCAGGTAACGTCTTACTGCACCATAATAATGTGCAAGAGCACCATCTTCTTGAAATGTTATTTCCAGATGGCCGAAATCATCCTCATTATCTTCCAGAATTTCAAGAATTAACGGCTCAATTGCATTTTGTAACATCTCCAGATGCACTGCACAGCTTAAATTTCAATTTAGGAAAACAGGACCAACTATGTGGTTTCCCAAAATACCTGCCCAAACATTGACTTTTTCTGGAAATTGGGTATGTTGTTCACGAAAGGTGTGAGGATTTGTGTCACATTTCCATTGAGGCAAAAAGTACTTTCGTCACTAAAACAAATTGTTTTTGTGTAACGTGGGTTTTGACTAATTTTATTTGTCATACATTCACAGAATTCGAGTCTTCTATCGGGGTCGTCATCCGAAAGGTGGTGCACCATTTTTAACTTGTATGGATGAAATTTATTTTTAGCCAACACTCTCTGTACTGTACTTTTACTTACTTCACAGATAGACGCAACTTTAGTTGAAGAGGAAGTAGGGTTTCTACCATTTCAGCAACTATATCAATTTTTTTATCATCAGTAAATGTTGGTCGACCAGATCGTTTGGCATCTTGAACACTACCTGTTGCTTCAAACTTGTGAAGAAGATCCCTCAAATAAGTTCTCGAGATATAACGATCTGGGTATATCTCATTAAATAAACGTTCCGCTTCATGGAGCTTCTTTCTAGATTCACCAATTATTAAGATATCTGCCACTTTGTCGGCTTGAGTACGTACCATTTTGCCTATGTAAACTCTTAAACGTCTCGTTAAACAATAATACAATTAAATATTTAAGCTATTTAGAAAAACTTTGCAAAGTAACAAATACTATTAAATTAAAAACGTCAATTTTTTTGACAACTAACCAGAGGCGGACTGAAAAACCTTCAATATTTAAATGTGAAATAATAATTTTGGTATTTATTTAATTTATCCGTCAAAATTAATTTAAACCCAAACAAAATTAATATGGCTATGTAGCCATTGTCAATGCCTTTGAAACGAGATATCACTTGCCATAAGGTCCTATTTAAAATTATTGGCCAGAGTGGCACTGTGACGTCATCTATTACTATTACGTCACCTGTTACCATTCGTAGAGATGTTTACAACACTTTATTTTCACCCTCCAAATTTTATTTATGTAAGTGTAGCCGTTCAAAAGATACGAGGGGGGGGACTTTTGAATAGAACTGTATATATAGGATGCATACTTTTCATTGAAATGCTCGTATTTAAATATTTGTAAACGATTTCATATTCTTCTAATTTACGGTAGGTACTTTTTTACGGGACACACTGTATAAGACATTTCGAAAATAATTGACATTATGTTCATGTGTCTCTAGTTATATCTTAGTCTTATTATTTATATTATTCCCCACCCATAATCTACAAAGGAGTAAGGAGTTCAAAATATTATTCATTTCGTTTTTCATTTGTTAAATTTTAGAAATTTTACCATTTCGGGCCTGAATCCCATTCGACTAAATGATAATTTTATGTATACGTAGCGGACCTGTTTAAACACGATGAAAAAAATGCCATGTAGAACGGTTTGAATAGGGCATGAAAACATATAAAGATAATTAAAATAAATAGGAAAGAGTATTATATTAGAATAATAAATGTCACATACAAATACAGGGCCAATCTCATTGAATATACAGAACATTTCAACATAAACTATATACTCTATATTATATATATATATATATATATATATATATATATATATATATATATATATATATATATATATAAATTTTTTAATTTTTCTTGGGCATCAGGTTATCCATAACTTCTGTATAAACTTATATTTTTATTTAACGTTCGGAGCATTTTCAAAAAATTTTACATTGATGTTAAACAATAAATTGAAAACGATTGAACGATTAAAATTAAATGTACACACAGAGACGACAAAAACTGGTAACTAATAAAATAATTTCAAAAATAATAAAATCTAAAGTACCTGCCTTAGAAACAACGCTTTACAATATAGAAGGGACATTCAAAAAGTTGATATTATTATAATAAATTATAAAATATCTGGCTTAGCTTTTTGATATCTTAGTTATCGTTTACTGCATTGTTCTCTTTCTTTATATGTATAATTTCTTTTATTGTTAGTTTTTTGTAATTAGAATTTTGGTTTATTATTTTAGTATTATGAAAGTCAAATTTATGTTTTTCATTTTTCTCTTGTTTTTGAAGCGCAGTGGAGGCGTTTTTTTTGTATATTTATGGCCATTAACTCTATTTTCAAGATGTTGGGTTGTCATACCTATATATTTTTTGGGACAGTCTAAACATGGTATCGAATATATGACGTTAGATTTTTTTGAATCATTTATTTGACTTTTTAATTTGGAGAACAATGGTGATAGAGTATTTTGTGCCCTATGACAAACTTTTATGTTATGTTTAGATAATATATAGTTTAGTTTTTCTGAGAGTTGATTTGTGTATAGCATTGCGATGTATGTAAGAGGGGCTAGTGTATTGGTTTGTGTTGGTTGGATTTGACTATTGTAAAATTTATGTGTGCGTTGTTTAATAAGTCTGTCAATATGTTTGGAAGGATAGTGATTGTTTTGTAATATTGTTTTTGTTTGATATAAAATTTCTGGACGATATTCTTGTGATGTAAGTGTGATGGCTCTATATACTAATCCTATGAGTACGCTGTTTTTTTTTGGGAATTAGGATGGTGGGAGTGGTAATTCAAGTAGCGACCTGATGATGTTTCTTTAATAAAATGTTTTGTTGTAATTTTATTTTCTCCAGTTTTAATAAGTGTCATGTCCAGAAAATGTATGGTATTGTTTTGTTCTGTTTCTATTGTGAATTGAAGCTTTGGATGAAAATTATTGAGAGCAGTCAATATATGATTTATTTGATTGGATGGAACGGCCGCTAAGCTAACATCAACGTATCTTTTAATAAATAATATATTGAAATTTATTTGATTAAGCACATTTTCTTCAAGGTATTCCATTGCAATTTGTGCGAGGGTTGATGAAATTGGTGAACCCATAGTGTACCCACAAATCTCAGAAAAACTAAACTATATATTATCTAAACATAACATAAAAGTTTGTCATAGGGTACAAAATACTGTATCACCATTGTTCTCCAAATTAAAAAGTCAAATAAATGCTTCAAAAAAATCTAACGTCATATATTCTATACTTTGTTTAGACTGTCCCAAAAAATATATAGGTATGACAACCCAACATCTTGAAAATAGACTTAATGGCCATAAATATACAAAAAAACGACTCCACTGCGTTTCATAAACAAGAGAAAAATGAAAAACATAAATTTGACTTTCATAATACTAAAATAATAAACCAAAATACTAATTACAAAAAACTAACAATAAAAGAAATTATACATATAAAAAAGAGAACAATGCAGTAAACGATAAACAAGATATCAAAAATCTAAGCCAGATATATTATAATTTATTATAATAATAACATCAACTTGTTGAATATCCCTGGTATATTATAAAGCGTTGTTTCTAAGGCAGGTACTTTCGATTTTATTATTTTTGAAATTATTTTATTAGTTACCCGTTTTTGTCGTCTCTGTGTGTACATTTAATTTTAATCGTTTTCGAATGCCTTTTGTTTACAAATATTTGGATGATCTGATTTGTTCCGTCTCTGCTGATGAAACTCAGGAGACACTAAATATCTCTAATTCCTTCAATCCACACCTACAATTCACCCTTGAAGTGGAGAACGATCGCAGTATACCTTTTTTAGATACCAAGCTGATTAGAAATAGCGAAAACTGCATAATTTTTGATTGGTACTTTAAGCCAACATGGTCTGGCAGGTTTATAAATTACCTTTCGAACCATCCAAAAAGTCAGAAATTTAACAGTGTAATGAATATAATAAACAGAATCTTACATATCAGCGATGACACCCTCTTAAATAAATATCTTAAGAAATTGTACGATAGTTTTCTCAACAACGGTTACCCAGGATATATTTTAAAAAAACTAATATACAATTCTGTCTTTTTTGATGGTCCCAGAGAGAGCGGAAGTTCTCTGGAATATACATATAAAAAGTTACCATATGTAGAAGGTTTAACAAATGCTATTACAGCTATTTTTAAACCATTTCCAAATATAAAAATCGCCAAATACAATGCAAGAAGTAGTCGATCGATATTTACAAAAACAAAAGATGTGACTCCACTTCAGTTTCATTCGCATGTGATTTACAGAATTCCTTGCTAGAATTGTCCTAAATGTTATATTGGTCAAACATTTCAACGGCTCAGACAACGGTTGACACAACACAGAAGCGACTGCCGATTGGAAAAAAATGTGGGTGCTACGGCTACGACTTTCACTAGATTATTGTATAAATTATAAAGTTTTTATTATAAAAAGGAAAAATTATAAAAAAGAACAAAATAAATAATTATCATTTTAATTCATTGTGATCAGGTATTTTGTTTTCATTAAGAATTTCAAGTTTTAAAATAGTTCATGCCTCACTTGCTGGTGGAGTACCTCATGTAATATGCTGGTGATTGCCTTTAGTTTTAACTGTGTGCTGATAGCATGTATACTCTGATCTGTAAGTGTGTTTTATCATGACATTTCATTATAGTTGTATGTGACCCTATATATTATTTTATTTAACTCCTGATGAAGCAATAAAATAATTGCGAAATATTGAGATTTAAAAGGAAATGATTTTTATTTATTGTATGCACAGACCGAATCCCGATACCCCAAAACCTAATTAAATAACGATAGACGGTCGAGAAAGAACTTACGCTGTTTCGAAATTTCAGTCTGACCGTTCTTCGAAAAGGACAACAACTACTTTACTGGCTAATACCACGCGGAATATTGAATTACATCCCCTTCGAAGAACGTGACGTCGATCGATCCTGTTGTCGATACAGAGATATGTGTTTACACGCAACTGTAGGAAGGATGGCATAGTACGCTGAACGGCAATTTTAAAATTATGCTATAATTTGGGTGTGCAGTGTAATTTGTTATATTTCCAGAAAAACGGAAGATCTGACAACAATGTAAATAGAAACATAAGATCGGACATTTAAAAAAATATTAAGACGAGGTTTATTTATATTTATTGTGAAGATGAAATAAAAAAATAATCAGCAGCAAAATAAAATGAAAGCCATTGAACCCCATCATCGCGAAATGCAAAATTTGGTATGCGGGCTTAAAAACTGCAGAAAATATCCAGCATACGTACGATGGTAAGAATATAAAGAACAAATTAGATAATTAATAGTATGTTATGCAACGATCAAATAATGATAGCCATTAACACACGAGCATGTTGTAGGATTCGAAACGAGCGGCAGGCGAGTTTCGTATACATGCGATTGTATTAATGACGATTACATGAAAGTTGCATACATTATTTTTTCGACTCCCATTAATAAGTATTCCTTAATTATTAAAATGTATTATTCTTTATTATAAACAACAAGAACAAAGAAGGGAACTTCAACAAATAAATTTTAAACTTTTTAAAACATATTAATTCTTCAATCTTCTTTGTTTATATATACATTTTTATTGTACAATTTGTAAAATGGATTTGGGGGTCTGATTTACGTTTGATTAGAGCATGCAAATTAGGATATTTTGATACACACATCAACACAGTATAGGAATATTTCAAGAAATGTTATACAATTTATTTGATTACCGATATCTCGTTTTAATTTTATAAAAACTGGGTAGATACTCTACCCGCCAATGCCCTCGGTGAAATTTTTAACAAAAACGCGATTATAATAAAACTAAAAACTTAATATTAAAACCCTATCCTTGTAAAGTTCTTCATATCAAATGTTTTTTAAATGTTTCTTTAAAGTAAAAAGCATTTATTATATATTATAAATGTTTAGGACTGTACGAATCTTACAAGGTTGCTACTCAAGCTGCTGTGTCAGAGCGCGTAGGTACGATTCAAAGTCTAATTAGTCGACTCTGGCAAAGATATCGTGACACAGGTAGTGTACGTGAACGATATTTGGGCTATCAACGATTAACAACCCCAAATCAAGACTGTTTTTTTTTAAGTGACAGCTTGTTAGTTGGTCTGATCTCCAGGGTATTCATAACATTTTAATAAGTGCCCAAATTATAACTAAAATTATAGATACTAAGACGTTTGCATGAATCGAATTTACTGCCAGCAGACATATAAGAATTCCACCTTTATCAGGTGGCAATCGCGCAGCATGGTTAGATTGGGCCCGGGAACACGAAAACTGGACTAGAGATAAATGGTCAAGGGTATTGTTTACTGACAAATTTAGGGTTTGGACTCCATCCAGATAGTAGACGAGTTAGAGTATGGAGCATTAGTGTCACGTCTGCAAACAGCTCAGGAAGTACACAGTTATTGAGGTGGTACAGTTATGGTATGGAGAAGAATCAGCACAGGTGGAAGAACTGATCTCCTTTCTATTCAAGGGTTTCTGAGAGCAGTTGATTATTTAAACCTTATAAACCGGCCTGTTGTGGTTCCATATGTTGCAGCAATAGGGCCCCACTTTATATTATTCCCCCCTCATGAAGCCAGAATAATTCAAAAAATGTTAGAATCTGAGCCAATTAACGCACTGGATTTTCCTGCCTACTCTGCGGACCTCAATCCGATTGAACATGTCTAGGACATGCTACAAAAGAGGGATACGCATGCTTTTTTAATAACCAGCAGGCGCTTACAAACAGTCTTCGCAGATAATGGGGAGCTCTTGATCAAATTGAAATTGATAACATACTTTTTAGTATGGGAAGAAGATGTAAAGCTGTCATTAACGTCAGAGGAGGTCATACAACATATTAAACGGCATAATACGGCTTTTTTTACTTAATAATTAGAGAGCTACTGATACTTCTTTTTTGGATTTTTTTACGTGGGAATTCTACATTGTTTTTGATAATAAACATTTTAATTATGTAACCGAATTAATACTTGATTAAACATCCAATAAATATTTATTTCTACTCCTGTTTTTTATAATACACTTATTAAAAGAATAAAATCTGTATCATACTGAAGTTCATTATGCAGATTTTTAAGCCAATAGAATCAAGTTACTTTTTAGACAATTGTCAATTTATATTTTAAAAAGTACCTACATCTAAAATTAATTAACGGTTTATTTTGAATAATTACAAAAGAAAATGAAACAATCACCCGTATGGACACATTGTTCAATTACCAAATCTTTTAAACATAAAGAATAATGTTGACTTAAACAAAATATCCCAACTTGCATGCTGCAATAAAACGTAAATCCTAAGAATTTATTTGTGTAAAATCGAACATATTTTTACCTGATGAAATTAGGAGGTTTTTGGAAGAAGCGTCTAAAAATCAAATCATTTTTTCGAAAGTATGTACTTAATTAAATAAACTGAAAGAATTTAAATTTGTATATAGAAATGTTAAGTAGTAAATGTTAGAATGAATAACATCAGTACGCTGCACGGAGCGCTAAAATCCGTTATATACATTGAATGTGTTTTATGTTCCTCACCAGTTGGTAACATATGTTAGTGGTGAATAATCATGTCTATGGTATGAGCAATGTAAGTTTGTTAAAATGAATTTTTATTTTCTATAATTATTACAATAAAACCAACAAAATTAAAACCATCGAGTATTATTTACAAGAGGTTATGGGCCCAGGCAGCTCTACGGACTATTATTTAAAGAAGGAAGTTTTGGAAATTTGAGAAACACATGAAAACATTTTTTGAGGTTATCATAACACGTGCAAAATACTGGTTTATTGAAAATTAAATAAAAATACGATAGAAAAATGGCCCAAAGTAATTCGAGAAACGTTATGATTGAAACGCTGAAAGGGGAAAATTATGGTAATTGGAAATTCAGGATGGAGCTTATTCTAGAGGAAAATGGTGTTTTAGAATGTGTTGAACAAGAGTTAAATGTGAGTGAGACAAGTTCTGAAACAGAGAAACAAGAAAAGATGAAGAAAGACAGCAAAGCAAAGTCATTAATTGTACAATGTGTAAATGACAACCAGATAGGAAGTTTACGTGAAAAGAAAACAGCATTTGTAATGTGGAAAACTTTAAGAGAGCCTAGTCAGTTGTTTTTAAGGAAGAAATTACTTTCAATGAGATTAAAAGAAGATGAACCGCTTAAAATATGTTTACAACAGTTTGAAGAAACCGTAAGACTTCTAAAAGAGTCAGGCTGTCAAATGAATGACCAAGACCTTGTTTGTAGTATTCTGTTAGCTTTACATAAATCATATGAAACAATTGTATAACTAAATTAACTGTCTCGACCCTTACTTCGCGGAATATGCTCATATTAGTGTTTTTAAATGAAACTCACGGCCTCTAGTTAATTCCACAATATAATAAAAGTTATTGAAAATTCTAAAATATTGACAATTGTTTCGATAAATCAATATCATCGTCAGAATGACAGAAGTTACATTTCATTTTATGCCTACCTGATGTTTAGTAGTTATTTTTGGCTAGACCAAGAAGTAACCTAACTTGTGATTGGCTTAATATATGTTTATAGAAAAAAGAAGAAGATGTGATATTACAAATATTGAAGCTTAGATATTATTAGCCCTATGGTGATATCCTGGATATCATTTTTCCAATTAAGATCAGTATAACTGTGCAATGATATAGAAAACCAGGAAAACTATATCTGCTGATCTTTACAATTATCACTTAAGAAGACAGTTTATTCGTGGAGAATTCCCTAGATTTAACTGTTCATTGACAACTTCATATTGTGGGTTTCTTAAATGTCTTCTAATTTCCAGTTCTTCAAGGAAATCCAGTTCTTGTTTCTTTTCACAAATATGCAGCACTTCTAGTTCTGTGTTAGGTGTCAATGAATGATTGGTGTCAAGTAGATGTTTTGCGTAGTGGAATTTATCTGGTTGTTTTAATCTGTATGCTCGTATGTGCTCACTGTATCGTATTTCAAAATTCCTAAGGGTCAGACCCTTAGGAATTTATATTGTGGGTTTCTTAAATGTCTTCTAATTTCCAGTTATTCAAGGAAATTCAGTTCTTGTTTCTTTTCACAAATATGCAGCACTTCTAGTACTGTGTTAGGTGTCAATGAATGATTGGTGTCAAGTAGATGTTTTGCGTAGTGGGATTTATCTGGTTGTTTTAATCTGTATGCTCGTATGTGCTCACTGTATCGTATTTAAAAATTCCTAAGGGTCAGACCCTTAGAAATTTTGAAATACGATACACCACAATATGAAGTTGTCAATGAATAGTTAAATCTAGGGAGTTCTCCACTAATAAACTGTCTTCTTAAGTGATAATTGTAAAGATCAGCAGATATAGTTTTCCTGGTTTTCTATATCATTGCACAGTTATACTGATCTTAATTGGAAAAATGATATCCAGGATATCACCATAGGGCTAATAATATCTAAGCTTCAATATTTGTAATATCACATCTTCTTCTTTTTTCTATAAACATATATTAAGCCAATCACAAGTTAGGTTACTTCTTGGTCTAGCCAAAAATAACTACTAAACATCAGGTAGGCATAAAATAAAATGTTACTTCTGTCATTCTGACGATGATATTGATTTATCGAAACAATTGTCAATTTTTTAGAATTTTCAATAACTTTTATTATATTGTAGAATTAACTAGAGACCGTGAGTTTCATTTAAAAACACTAATTGTATAACTGTTTTGGAAAATATCCCGAATATTGATTTTAATTTGACAAAAAGTAAATTGCTCAGTGAATATGAGAAAAGAAAAGTAACAAGTTAAGGTGAAAACAGACAACAGAAAAGCACATATGCTTTTATTTCAACACGTGGATCGTGCTATCGGTGTGGAGAGCCGGGACACTTCAAGAGGGACTGCAAGAAGGGATTTACTCATCAAAAGATAGAACGAGGTGGTTATAGAGGAAGAGGAGGTTGGTTTAGAGGAAGATCCATGAGGGGTCATGAATATCAAAATAGACAACAGAGCAAAAGTAACTACGTTGAACACCAGCAAAACAAAGAGAGAAGACAAGAAGCCGCAAGACAAGAAGATAATAGTGGAAGCTTTATGAGCACAATGAATGGTATAGGATCAGGACAGACAAACTTGGACTGTACAGAGGTAGGAAAAGAAGGTATTTTGAGATTTTATATAGACTCTGGCTGTACAGATCATATGGTAAGTGGAAAACAATACTTTACTGACTTTTCGTTGCTTGAAAATCCTATAAAAATAGCTGTTGCGAAGAATGACAGTTTTTTGTCAGCTACTAGGGTAGGAAACATACAAGTTGAAAATGAGAATATAAAATGTAATATTAAGAATGTCTTTTATGTACCTAATCTTAGAAAAAATTTGTTAAGTGTAAAACGATTAGAATCAGAAAATATAAAAGTGATTTTTGATAAGGGGGAAGTTAGGTTAAGAGATAATTTTAACAAATTGGTTGGTAAAGGATCTCTATGAAATATCTTTCAAGCTTTTAATTCCAGAATGCATAAACATAGAAAACTGAGAAAGAGATTTTAAAAAATGGCATCAAAGGTATGCGCATATTGGTTTTTCAGGATTAAGGGAAATAATTAAGCAAAATATGGTGCTGGGTATGAATAATGTAAAATGTCAAGATATAGATTTTTGTGAACCATGTATAACAGGTAAGATGACAAGGTTTCCATTTGGTAATAGAACAAAAGCACAAAGATTATTGGAAATTATACACACAGATATTTGTGGTCCAGTTACGCTCACAACATATGATGATAACAAATATTTTATAACCTTTAAAGAAGACTTTTCAAATTTTACGGTAATATATTTATTAAAAAATAAAAGTGAAGCTTTTAATAAGTTTCAGGAGTATGTTGAAATGGTAGAATCAATGTTTAGCAAGAGGATTTCAAAGGTACGTAGCGATAATGGTGGAGAATATACTTCAAAAGAGTTTGTTAATTATTGTAGACAAAAGGGGATTATTTTAGATCACACTATAGCTTACACACCAGAGCAAAATGGCAAAGCGGAAAGGAAAAATCGTAGTCTAGTTAAGCGAGCAAGGGCAATACTGAATGATTTAGGGTTAGAAAAGGAATTTTGGGGCGAGGCTGTACTTTTCACAAATTATGTTATGAATAGGAGATTATCAGCAAACCTAAAATGTCACACCGGCTGAGATTTGGTATGGTGTCAAACCGAATGTAAGGAATTTTAGGATTTTTGGGTGCACAGCATACAGTCTTATATCGAAAGAGTTGCGTAAAAAATTTGACAATAAACCAGAAAAAACTATGTTGGGTTATTCGCCAACGAGGTATAGAGTTTGGTCAGTACAAAAACAAAAATTAATTTTGGGTAGAGATGTCGAGTTTAATGAAAACGAATTTTATTATAAAAGGGAAAGTATACAAATTGAGTGTGATAAAGAAAGTAAAGTTGAGGGAAAAGGCAAAAATGAGGAAATAGAAATAAAGGATAGTGTTAATAAGCATTCTGAGATTCAAGGTGAGAGGGATATTGTAGAGACAGGGAAATAAACAAAATAAACGTCCTATAAAATTACCAGAAAAACTAGAAGACTGAATTGTATATGGTTTTCTATGCTTACAATTATATTGAGAATTTGAGAATGTACTTGGTAACCAGAACAAATTTTATTTCCTGCAATTAGACGTGAAATCGGCCTTTTTAAATGGGAAATTTACTGATGAAGCTTACGTATATTATCCCGATGGTCTAAAACCAGATAAAAATAAAGTTCTAAAATTGAATAAATCACGTATGGTGTAAGGCAATCATCTAAACGCTGGAATGATGAGATTGATGCTTTTCTATTAGATCTAGGTTTTTTACGTTCCGAAAATGACTTTTGTTTGTATATTTTGAATAATGAAATATTTTTAATTTTGTATGTTGATGACATTATAATTGCAGGACCGAACTTAGAAATGTTAAATAAAACTAAGGTAAAACTCATGCATAAGTTCTTGATGAAGGATAAGGGTTTTCTAAAGAATTTGTTAGGGTTAGATATTAGCTATAATAGAGATCTAGGAATTTTGAGAATAGCTCAAAGTAACTATATTGAAAACTTACTGAAGCGATTTTATATGGAAAATTGTAAAGGATCCTTAATTCCAATAGATCCAAAGTTAAAACTTAGTATTAATGATGATGTTAGTGGAGTTACAAAGTCCTGTTCGGGAACTTGTCGGTTGTTTAATGTACCTAATGTTAGGTAGTCGACCAGATATTTGTTATTGCGTTAGTTATTACAGCCGATTTCAAGACAAAGCTACCGACGAGGTCTGGAATAATTTGAAAACAATTTTCCGTTATTTAAAAACAACTATTAATGTTGGATAAGGGAAATGAAAATAAAAACTTATATTGTTATGTTGACTCGGACTGGGGGGGGGGGGGTGATATTTATCGATTACTTATTTTGAAGACAATCAAGGATGCAGACAGCCAACAAGCAAATATACTTACTAAAGGCTTGCCGAATACTTTATTTTCTAAATTGAAAGGGCTTCTGGGTTTGAGGGATTTTAGCGAGGGGGGGGGGTGTTAGAATGAATAACACCAGTGCACTGCACGGAGCGCTAAAATCCGTTATATACATTGTATGTGTTTTATGTTCCTCACCAGTTGATGACATATACCAGTGGTGAATAATCAATCATGTCTATGGAATGAGCAATGTAGGTTTGTTAAAATGAATTTTTATTTTCTATAATTATTACAATAAAACCAACAAAATTAAAACCATCGAGTATTATTTACAAGAGTAAAGTCATTTTAAATTATAAATGCAATTTTAATCATTAAATTCGCGAGAAGCCGTAGCCCAGCGGTGTAAACGGTAGGGTTATGAAAGTTATGCAGTTTTATGGTAAGGGTTCGATCCCCACCCATATCCTACCATTTTTTTAGATCAGCCCCCCAAATAAATTTTTAACATAGTACAATAAATAATTTAAGGATATATAAATAAAGCAGATTCAAGAATTATTATGTTAAAAAGTGTTTAATTTATTTGTTGAATCTCCCTTCATTGTTCATTGATAATTATTAATTAAATAATACTTATTAAAGGGAGTAGAAAAAATAATGTATGCAACGTTCATGTAATGGTCATTAATACACTAGCATGTTATATACAAAACTCGCGGCTTGTTTCATATCCTACAACAGTGGTGGGGAAACTTTTTTTAAGACGGGCCATTTGTAATAACTAGACAATCGTAGCGGGACAAAGAATAATGATTAATCGTTAAAAAATGTATGTGTTCTATAAACATATACATATATTATTACATACACTTATTATTTTAATAGTAAAAAAGCAAAAGGTAAGAAAATTATAAGCACAAAATATAATATGAATTTAGTGTAGTTCTTGATGTGAAGTATTATCACTTTATTTTCTGGTGTCATTACTGGTTGATGGTGCATGAGAAAAATGAAATTGAGACTGTTTCATCATAGTCCAGTTCCATTTGTGAAGCAGAAATTCTTAAAACTGATGAAAGGTGCTCATCTGTAATTCTGTTTCTTAAAGAAGTTTTCATAAGCTTCATTGTTGAAAAGATTTGTTCGCATATATAAAATGAGCCGAACATTGTCATTATCTTCATTGCATGAGTAATTAAATTTGGGAAATTATCTGGACTTAAATTTTTATAAAATTCTAGTAATTGTACTGTATGAAAAGTTTGTTTCAGGAGAGTATTACATTTCAGTTCTATTAATTAAAGTTGAAATTTTGCATCAACTTCTTCGTAATTAACATCGAATGGAGTCGCAAAAATACTAAACGCTGGTTCCATTTTTCTAAAGTCCTGAAATCTCCTTTCAAATTCTGAAGATAGTTTTCTCAAATTATTTTCGTATTTTTTAATCTTATTGTTTGATATAGTGAATTTTAAAGATTGTATTCTTGGAAAATGAGAAAAATCAGATTTAGAGATCTGATTAGCAAAGAATAATAACTGTAATTTGAAACTTTTCAGGTATCGCCAAATATCGTGAAGAAACTGATTTTTCCCTTGCAATTTGAAATTAAGTTTATTCATGTGTACGAGGAGGTCTGTGAAAAAGCGAAATCGGAAAGCCTCGTTTCGTTTTCTAAGACGTCAAATTGATTATAAGAAGAAAATTCACAATATCGTCTTTTAAATCCCAAATTCTTTCAAATACTTTTCCAGCACTTAACCAACAAACTTTTGAATAATACAGGATATCGGAATGCTCAGCATGTACGGACTCCAAGAACTGTTGAAACTGGCGATGTAATAATCCTTTGGAACGAATCATATTTACTAGTTTTACAACAATATTAAGTATATGGTCAATATCTAAAGCCGATTTACAGAGAGCATCCTGATGTATAAGGCAATGCAAAAAGCAACATCATTTTCCAGATACTTAGAATTAAATTTCCCAACAAATCCATGATTGATTCCAACCATATTAGGAGCACCATATGTAGTTACATTACATAACTTATCAATAGGTAAACGAAGTTTATCGATGCAATTTTCAAATTCACAAAATATATCGGCACCAGTCGTTGTTCCTTTTATTGACTGTAGCCCTGCAAGTTCTTCTGTAATTTCAAAGTGGGCGTTGATTCCTCTTACAAATATGAGTAACTGCGCAGTATCGCTGATATCTGTACTTTCATCCATGGTAATTGAATAAAAAATAATTTTTTGAGTTTTTGTAGTCAGTTGTGAAATTGGATTTTTATCAATATTTTCAATTCTCTCGGTGATTGTTCTTCTTGAGAGAGACAGTGACTGAAAATCATTTTTCTTTTCAGGGCACGTAATATTGCACACATCTATCATGCATTGCTTTATAAATTCACAATCTGAAAATGCTTTATTAGATTTAGCAGTATTTTAAGCCAACACATAACTGGCTTTTGTAGCGCATCTTTGAGAATGATTAGCTCTCCGAAATAATTGTTGTTGACTTGAAATTTTTTTTATCAAATCTTTCGATTTAATTTTTTTCACCTCTTCACTTAACGATAAGAAAGAGTGGTTTTCATGTTTGCTTTTGAAATGGCGTTGAATGTTATATTCTTTTAAAACTGCAACAGTTGTATTGCAAAGTAAGCTCACAGGTTTTTCTTTAAATAAAGTAAAGAAATATTTCCACGTCCATCCTTCTTTAAAAACTCGACATTCTGAATCCACTTTCCTTTTTTTAACATCCATTTTAGACGTTACCTACTACGAAGAACAACACACAGAAACGCAATTGACGAAAGCTTACTGCTAACTAATGCTCTTGCGCGGGTGTTTGTTGAGTCAGTGGGAGTTTCGGGAATTACACAAACAATTACTCGAGTCACAGCGGGTGGTTGCTAACTAACTGATCTTCGGGCGGCCTCGCTTGTATTTATACCTACCTGCAAGGATTGTTCGGGAATTGGATTTTTCCGGTTCTTTCGAAAAAACAGAACAATGAATCGAAAATGCGAGAGTGTCTGGAAGTTTCGAGCGAAGATGAGTCATCTGTTTAGGTCGGATGGATTTGTCCAGAATACTATTGTGTTTTGAATATAGCCGCAGGTAGTTTTTATGCGGGTCGTCACATTACGAAGTAAGAAAGCGTTCAAAACGGGCCGGATTAAACCTTTCCGCGGGCCGTAGTTTCTCCATCACTGTCCTAAAACATGGCTATCATTTCTTGAACGTTGCATAAAATACTAAAAGAAAAATTATCCAAAAAGTGTCCTTTAATGTTTTTAAAAATATCCCTAGACCATGTTCATGTGTGTATATCAACATTATGCTTTATGGTTGAAACTGATTTGATAATTGAATAATGTGTACATAGTCCATACGGATCATGGTTTCATTTTCTTTTGCAATTCTTCAAAATAAACTATTAAAGCATTATTAGAAAACAATGATATATTTTTTGTGCTTCTCTGTCAAATTAAGTGTCACTTTACTAAAAAGTAATTTTATTTTATTGGCTTAAAACTTAGTATTACAATGAATGAATAAAAAAATATTTCTTCACGTCAAAAATGTCAATCACATATTTCACCTGGCAATATCAGTGTTGCCAGTTCTTAATACATTAAAAGTGACCCTCGTATTGTTTACTAATATCTACAATTCAACCCGTGCAATATTTTCGTTAGGATTATTTTTAATTAAATAATTTTGATGACTAACACAATGTAAACGCAGGTTCGCAATAATATAAAGTTCCTTGTCTATAAACAAATGCACCAAAATAACTTTAGTTATTCAGATATTTAAATATAAAACTACAATCAACCAATGACGTTTTCGAATATATTGTTTGCGTACGGCAGTGCAATGCGGAGAAAAAAATGTGTAAACACTGTTTCCCTAGTTAGTTTGGGGAAAAATGTTCTTGATAAAAAGTTTTGCTTGTTCCAAATCACGATAATTCGAGAATGGTGCTTCGTATTGATACATTTTTTGTAAAAAATTTTACTATCTACAAAATGTCCCACATTCATTTTTCCGGTAACTCTCGCCGTTCCAGAGATATACACAAAAAGGGAAAATTTATGACCTGACAAGCGGGATCGATGGGACTTTTGACAAAGCATTTGTAATGACGTATTCAAGACCTATACAAAAATCCAGCAAAATAAAAATGTTTGATTCCTTTAATTTTTCATAAGATTAAGTTTATCATAATATGGCGCGAGTCACATTTTTGGTTCATTTATTCTAAAAATGAGCCTAAAAGGTTTTGTTGAATAAAACACCCCTCCACTTAACCCAAAAATAAATCACAACCAGTATTAATATGTTATAAAAATATAAAGTTTCCAACCCTCCTGTAAAATTTAGGTTTTGTGTCGTAAGTCCTATAGAATTAAGGTAACGACATGGAGTTAAACTTCATACTGTTACGAAACAGCACACTGGTATAGTCCCTAAATCCGACTCTATCTAAGCCAGGTATGAAAGTTAAAATTATGGCGGATACGCAGGTTTTTTTATAACTGTTTACGATTGTGACTATCTTATCTAGACATTGTTTTTGTGACCAGTCTTATCTAGAAAATGCCAGAGCCAATTGTTTTTGTGTAAGCCGCAATCCAGAATTTTCTATTAAAAAAGGCACTAATATATATATATATATATATATATATATATATATATATATATATATATAAGAAACCGACCCGAGAAAGTTAGTTTAGTTGATAAAGTGATCTCGAGAAATAAACAAGAATACGCCGAAATAGCGAACAGTAAAGTGTTGATATAAATTAATAATTAAGTTTGTGTGCATATAAATTAAATTTAAGTGATTAGTTGAGTATACATAAATTCAGAGTTAGTGAGTAGTTTAGTGTTTAATTAAATTAGTAAGTAGCCATACCGTGTGTTTAAAATTTATCCCACCCGTTTGCTGTTTAAATAAATAATAAAAACATTACATTTGTGTCAGAAGTGGAATAACATAAATAAATATCTACGTAAAAATGGCCAAGAGACTAAGAGACTTGAAAGTTACTGAGTTAAGAGCAGATTTGGAAGATCGTGAGTTGGAAACGTCCGCTAAGAAAAGTGAACTAGTAGAAAGACTTAAAGTGGCACTGGAAAATGACGGCTTTGATCCAGAAATATTTTTATTCAATGACGAGGCTTCCACCTTAATCTCGTCAATTTCTGCCATGGAAGAAAAGATTTCAACTAATGTGAAAAACGATTTTTCTGGCATGGACGAGAAGATTTCTGCTAACATGGACAAACTTTCTGCTGATATCTTATTAATGAAAAATGACATTGCCGCTGACGTGGAAAATAAAATCTCGTCTCTTAAATCGGATATTGAGGATAAAATCACAACGATGGACGAGAAAATGGAGAATAAAATGACAACTATGGACGAAAAAATCAAGGAGTTAGAGAGTAAGATAACAGATTTAAGAACACAAGACATGCCAGCAGAACAAAAGAAGATCGAGATATGCAAGCCAGCAACACAGCCCAAGACAGAAGATATTAGCAGTTTTGCCCGAGTCAAGGCTCCAACGTTCGACGGAAAGACATCGTGGACCAATTATGTGAAACAATTTGAAGCAGCCGCTAGAGTGAACAATTGGTCCGATAGGGAGAAGGCAGTAAACTTAACCATCGCGCTTCGGGGAGATGCTTTAGATGTACTTCAGACGATACCTTTTGAAGAAACGGATGACTTCGAGCAGCTGAAGAAGAGGTTGGACATGCGATATGGTCATGAACATCTAGAACATTTGTACCAATCTCAGCTGAAGAACCGAAGGCAGAAACGTGATGAATCCCTTCAAGAGTATGAACTGGATATTGCCCGAACTGTTCGATTTGCTTATCCATCAGCACCAGATAACATGATGGAACGTTTAGGCATCCAGGCCTTCATTGATGGCCTACGTGACCCCGGTATGCAGAGGACGCTTCGTTTAGCCCATCCGAAAACATTAGTCGACGCATTGACTGCTGATCTTGAATATGAAGCAGCTACGATGGCTTCTGGATACAACAAAGGCAGGACCATACAGGAAGAAGATGACAGACTTGACCAGATCGTCAACTTGTTGAAAGGTATGATAGACAAGAAGCCGAAGAAAATCAGGTGCTGTAATTATGGCGAGCTACAGCATGCACGCAGTTCGTGTAAGCGTCCTATGACTCCTGCAAACCAAGAACCTCTTAAATGCAAAGCAGCCACGAAGAGCTCGCGGTACAACAAAGGTAGGACCATGCAGGAAGAAGATGACGATGACAAACTTGACCAGATCGTCAACTTGTTGAAAGGTATGATAGACAAGAAGCCGAAGAAAATCAGGTGCTGTAATTATGGCGAGCTACAGCATGCACGCAGTTCGTCTAAGCGCCCCAATACTCCTGTAACCCAAGAACTCCAGTCACAGGGGAAATCAGACAGGAGGGAACATCCAGCTGATGTAAATCACCGAAACGCCAACTCTTTGCCTAGACTGTCATGCCCTGTAGACTATTCTCAATGCAACAAGTCGAAATCTAAGGAAGTTGCAGTTTCAAGAATTACAGTAGTTAATAAGGAATAGTCACCCACCAGGATCAGAGAAGACCAGGAGAATGATCCTCGCCTGAAGATGATCCGGCAATGGAAGGAAGAAAATCGGCGATCTACATGGCAAGAAGTGTCAAGATTTTCACCGACACTCAGTTGAACTCCCTTGTCCTGGAAGAAGAGTCCTTGAAAACGATGATGGTTCCGAGATGAGGAGACAGCTAGTTATCACTAGAACGAGAGTAGCTGAGGTACTGAAGAAGTTACACGACAGTCCATCGGGAGGTCATCTGGGAGTGAAAAAAAAACCCTTCAGCGAGTCCGTGAAAGGTTTTATTGGATGAACAGCTCCGACGATGTGAAGGACTGGTGTAAGAAATGTACGACTTGTGCTACGAGTAATGGACCACATCGCAAGAGAAAGGCACCTATGAAACAGTATAATGTTGGGAGCCCTTTCGAAAGGACTGCTTTAGATATCGCTGGACCATTTCCGACGACAGAAAATGGTAGCAAATATATACTGGTTGTAATGGATTATTTCACAAAGTGGGTGGAAATTTACGCTATCCCGAACCAAGAGGCCACAACTGTCGCGGATGTATTAGTGAAAGAATGTATCAGCCGATATGGAGTGCCATTGGAAGTCCACAGTGACCAGGGAAGAAATTTCGAAAGCCATCTATTCTAGGAGATTTGTGAGAAGCTGGGAATGAAGAAGACCAGGACCACAGCATTACATCCACAGTCAGATGGAATGGTCGATAGAATGAACAGAACTATTGGAAAATACCTGTCCAAAGTAGTTTCCAGCCCTCAGAGAGATTGGGACCAGTATATTTCCCTATTCGCATTGGCTTATCGATCTGCCGTCCACGGGTGAAACACCTGCGAAAATCCTGTTTGGACGTGAAATGAGGCTTCCTTGTGACCTGGAATTTGCCTGTCGGCCTGGAGAAGATCTAGCAGGAGAAGACTACGTGATCCAATTGAGAAGAAGGCCGGACGATATTCATGAATTAGTTCGAACAAATCTTCAAGTTGCCAGCGACAGAATGAAAAGTCGGTACGACACGCAGGCCACAGAAGGCGGTTTTAAAGAAGGGGACAAAGTATGGTTACACAACCCGACGAGGAGAAAAGAATTTTCTCAAAAATTACAAAAATCCTGGGAAACGTACTTTATTGATTAATATTGTTAATATATAAATCATTCTAATTTACCATTAAAAACTTTTAATATAATAATTTGCTAACTAGAACAATGCTAGACCATTTTATTTATAATTTGTGTCAAGGTTAAAGTTAAATGTTAAATAAAAATATAACTAAATACAATAACCAACTGTACACTAAAAATTACTAAAAGAGTGTTCAAAGAGCTTCATTGTGACACTGTAAACAATGTTATAATGAAGTCTCTTTTATACGCGAATTATAAAATAGTTATTTGTAAAACAAGTGTCACAATGACTCGTTTTGTGCAAATCACGAGTACGACAGAAAGTCATTGTGGCACAAGTTTTACACAATATTTTTCGCATTTATTTAATTATTTAAATAAAATATAATTTCATATAATCCCTGTTTTTAATCTAGGAGGAGTGGTTTGAATTTAAGTTGGCAATTCTGTAGATTCCTAATTGGTCAGATCACAGATGGTTTTATTCAGCACTTCTGACTTTTGACATATTATAACCGAATAATTGTGTAAATTGTAAACAAACTTTCATTTAAGCAAACAGTGATGATTATTTGTTTAAAAAAGAGCTTCTTCGTATATGCTCTTGCTATCTATTTATATTATATCATGAACAGAATTATTTCTGTAATACATCTTCACATAGATATCTGGTAATTTATCCCAAAAATCGAAAGTTTTGTATACCTATTTATTGATCCTATACAATATAAAAATAAACAATTGACAAATCATTGATAAATAAACGTTAGCTTACTTTATTCATTAATATATAAATCATTCTAATTTACCTTTAATATAATAATTTGCTAGCTGGAACAACGCTAGACCATTTTATTTATAATTTGTGTCAAGGTTAAAGTCAAGTGTCAAATAAAAATACACATATGTCCAAAAGTTTGGAATACGTACAAATAATATATCTACGCCTATGGTGGTTTGAAAACTGTTGTTGATATTTATTCTAGAGCGTTTTTAAATGAAAATTATCAAAAGTTTGATTCGTTTTTGTAGCAATTTGGTCACATTAAACTAATTTTGGTATTTACACATTATTTCCGTTCTTGTTCAAATTTTATTCGAGCTGTTTAAAAATGCCTAGAATCATGATCTCTCATTTCGACAGATCTAGACAACAAGGCTTTGTTCAAAGTGACATACATCGCCAATATTATTGGCGTCACTCAGAGTGCTGTATCGAAAATTCCAAAAAAATTTCAAGACACAAATGACGTGAAGGATCGCCCCAGAAGTGACAGAAATCGATGTACAACAGCAGCACAAGACCGGCGGATAACATTGATAGCTCGAAGAAATCGTCTGGAATCTACAAGTGGTATATCCAGAGAAATTGTTAGGCTTGAAGGGCTGAATATTTCACGGAAAACAGTAACACGCAGCCCAAAAGCAGTAAATTTGTATCGTTGAAGACCCTTACGTGTTCCCAAACTAACCCATCAACACAAAATTGTAAGGTTGCAATGGGCTCGAGAAATGGTACATCATGGTCCTAACTAGAATAACGTGATGTACTCTGATGAATCAAAAATTGGCTTGGTTTCTGATTCGCGAAGAACACTAGTTTGGAGGGACTTAGGACGACAAGCCCGACTAGAAACAGCCCAACCACGTGTCCCATTTGAAGGTGGGAGTATTATGGTTTGGGGTGGTGTTATGAGTGGCGCCCCTACTGGTTCTGGAGAGAAGAGTCACTGGTGCTGTATACATCGATGTTTTAAATCTTGTCATGCGTCTATTCCGATGGGCAGTAGGTGATAGATTTGTGTCTATGCATGACAACGCACCTCCGCATCGAACAGCAGCAGTACAAAATTTTCTGGAAGTAGAAGGAATATTCACAATATGGTGGCCCTCGAATTCCCCTGATATGATCGTCATTGAACATGCCTGGGACATTCTCAAAACACGCATTAAGAAGCGAAACAATCCCCCTATTACACTGAGAGAACTAAAAGATGCTGCTCGTGAAGAGTGGGAGAGAATTCCGCAAGCCCAGCTCGACCATTTAATCGACAGCATGCCAAATCGCCTACAGTCATGTATACAGGCCAATGGAGGAAATACCGATTATTAATTTTATAAAAAATATTTTTTTCTAGACTAATTTAATTTTAAATGTAAGTGGTACATTATAAATTTTTCACTTCAAATGAATAAATCATTTTTTTGCATATTGTTTATCTGGCTTTGAGATTTATTTAGTATTGGTGGGAGTTGTAGTAGAATGATGTTTAATTATTCAGAAAAATGTTTATACAAAAATCAAAAAAAAGATGAAATATTCCAAACTTTTGGATATATGTGTATAACTAAATACAATAACCAACTGTACACTAAAAATTACTAAAACAGTGTTCAAAGAGCTTTACTGTGACACTGTAAACAATGTTATAATGAAGTTTCTTTTATACGCGAATTATAAAAAAATATTTGTCGACTTGTCAACATTTTCAGGGTCAAAAAGACGACGATGACTGCTGCGATATTTAATCGCTCTTATTTATAAGGCCTCTGACCAAAAACATAGGATTTTATAAAGTTTAGAGGATGTAAACAGATGATAATCAAATTAGAAATATATGTATACAGGATGTTTACGTTATACGTGTTAAATAGGAATGCAAAAATTACATATAGATAGATAAGTTAATGGCTAAGAAATATTTTTGCATTGAATCACTGATAAGCAATAGCTTGTTATTCTAATATCAGTAGGTATTTCCAATATTAATCAATACATTATTATCATGTAAAACGTTAATTTACGTTATAATACAGTAGGATTTTTAAATAATTACAAATTGTATATTTATAATTAATTATATTAATACATACATGCAATAAAACAGTCATGGATCGAGACAAACATATGTCAGCTTTGAAGTAACTAGGCATACATGTTGAATTAAGAATGCTAATCAAGATGACTATGGAAAACTCAAAAGCTACGATAAAAACGTAAACATTAGAAACTGATGGAATTAACATTAATAAGGGTGTAAAACAAGGACACTCGCTATATGCAACGTTATTTAACCTAACGCTAGAATATGCAATGAGACGAATACAAAAAGGTACTCTCAGGACGAGCGGAAGACAGATAATTGCATATGCGGAAGATATAGTAATGTTATGAAATAGCACACTAGTGTAGACCCTGAATCCGACTCTGCCTAAGCCATGTATGAAAGTTAACATTATGGCGGACGCGCAGGGATTTCTTAGAACTGTTTACGATTTTTTGTGACTATCTTATCTTGACATTATTTTTGTGACCAGTCTTATCTAGAAAATGCCAGGGAGCCGATTGTTTTTGTGTAAGCCGCAATCTAGAATTATCTAGGCACTAATATATAAAGGACCGACCAGCGAGAGAAGTTAGTTGATAAAGTGATCACGTGATATAAACAGCGAACAAGTAAATAGTCTAAGTAGTGAAGTGTTTATATAAATTAGTTTAAATTAATATACTGTGTATATAATTAGTGAATAGTGTAGTGAATAAATAAATTAAGTAAGTGAACCTACCGTGTGTATGAATTTATCCTACCCGTAATAAAAACGTTTCAGGTGTGGGGCAATTTAAATAAATTGCTACGTAAAAATGGCCAAGAGACTATGTGACCTGAAAGTGACGGAACTAAGAGCAGAATTGAAAGATTGTGAGTTGGAAACGTCCGGTAAAAAAAGTGAATTAGTAGAAAGATTTAAAGTGGCACTGGAAAATGACGGCTTTGATCCAGAAACAGTTTTATTTAATGACGAGGCTTCCACCTTAATCTCGTCAATGTCTGCTAACATGGACGAGAACATTTCTACCATGGAAGAGAAGATTTCTGGCATGGAAGAGAAGATTTCTACGAATGTGAAAAGCGATATTTCGGCTATAAAGAACAATATTTCTGCTACGAAGAACGATATTTCTGCTACGAAGAACGACATTTCCACTAATATGGACGAGCATATTTCTGCTATCAAGAACGATATATCTGCCGCTATCTTATTAATGAAAAACGACATTGCCGCTGACGTTGACAATGAAATTTCTTCTCTAAAATCGAGAATAAGATGTCAACGATGGATGAGAAAATTGAGAATAAGATGACACCGATGGACGAGTAAATCAAGGAGTTAGAAAGAAAGATGACAGATATAAGAACTCAAGACACGCCAGCGGAAGAAAAGAAGACCGATCAAACAAAACATTGCAAGCCAGAAACACACCCTAAGTTGGAAGACATTGGTAGTTTTACCCGAGTCAAGGCCCCAACGTTCGATGGAAAAATGTCGTGGACCAATTATGTGAAACAGTTTGAAGCAGCCGTTGGAGTGAATAATTGGTCCGATAGAGAGAAGGCAGTGAACTTAACTATCGCGCTTCGGGGAGATGCCTTAGATGTACTTCAGACGATACCTCTTGAAGAAACGGATGACTTTGAGCAGCTGAAAAAGAAGCTGGACATGCAATACGGTCACGAACATTTGTACAGATTCCAGCTGAAGAACCGAAGGTGGAAACGTGACGAAACCCTTCAAGAGTATGAACTGGATATTGCCCGACAAGTTCGATTTGCTTATCCATCAACACCAGATAATATGATGGAATGTTTAGGCATCCAGGCCTTTATTGACGGCTTATGTGACCACGATATGGAGAAGACGATTCGGTTAGCCCATCCTAAAACATTGGTCGATGCATTGACTGCTGCTCTTGAATATGAAGCAGCCACGATGGCTTCGGGATACAACAAAGGTAGGACCATACAGGAAGAAGGTGACGATGACAGACTTGACCAGATCGTCAACTTGTTGAAAGGTATGGTAGACAAGAAGCCGAAGAAAATCAGGTGCTATAATTGTGGCGAGCTAGAGCATACACGCAGTTCGTGTAAGCGTCCTACGACTCCTGCAAACCAAGAACCTCTTAAATCCAAAGCAGCCACGAAGGGCTCGTGGTAAAACAAAGGTAGGACCATGCAGGAAGAAAATGACGATGACAAACTTGACCAGATCATCAACTTGTTGAAAGGTATGGCAGACAATAAACCGAAGAAGATCAAATGCCGGAAATGTGGCGAGCTAAAGCACGTACGCAGTCCGTCTAAGCGCCCCAAGACTCCTGCAACCCATGAACTCCAGTCACAGGGGAAATCAGACAGGGGTGAACATCGAGCTGGTATGAGTCGCAGACTCCTCCCACTGCAACAAGGCGGAATCTAGGGAAGCTGCAGTTTCAATAACTACTGTAGTCAACGAGGAATGGTCTTCCACCAGGATCAGAGAAGATCAGGAGAACTATCCTCACCTGAAGATGATGCGGCAATGGAAGGAAGAAAATCGGCGACCTACATGGCAAGAAGTGTCAAGATTTTCACCGATACCCAAGGCATATTGGGCTCAGTAGGACTCCATTGTCCTGTAAGAAGGGCTGTTGAAAAGAGTCTTTGAAAACGATGATGGTACCGAGATGAGGAGACCGTTGGTTATCCCTAGAACGAGAGTAGCTGATGTACTGACGAAGTTACACGACAGCGAGTCCGTGAAAGGTTTTATTGGATGAACAGCTCCGACGATGTGAAGGACTGGTGCAAGAAATGTACGACTTGTGCTACGAGTAATGGACCACATCGCAAGAGAAAGGCACCCATGAAACAGTATAATGTTGGAAGCCCTTTCGAAAGGATCGTTTAAGACATCGCTGGACCATTTCCGACGACAGAAAATGGTGGCAAATACATACTGGTTGTAATGGATTATTTCACAAAGTGGGTAGAAATTTACGCTATCCCGAACCAAGAGGCCAGAACTATCGCGGATGTATTGGTGAAAGAATTTATCAGCCGATATGGAGTGCCCTTGGAAGTCCACAGTGACCAGGGAAGAAATTTCGAAAGCCATCTATTCCAGGAGATTTGCGATAAGCTGGGAATGAAGAAGACCAGGACAACAGCATTATATCCACAGTCAGATGGAATGGTCGAGAGAATGAACAGGAATATTGGAAAATACCTGTCCAAAGTAGTTTCCAGCCATCAGAGAGATTGGGACCAGTATCTTTCCCTATTTGCATTGGCTTATTGATCAGCCATAAATGAGTCCACGGGTGAAACACCTGCAAAAATCCTGTTTGGACGTGAAATGAGGCTCCCTTGTGACCCAGAGTTGGGCTGTCGGCCTGGCGAAGATTTAGCAGCAGAAGATTACGTGATCAAAATGAGAAGAAGGCTGGACGATATTTATGAATTCGTTCAAACAAATCTTCAAGTTGCCAGCGACAGAATGAAAAGTCGGTACGACACGCAGGCCACAGAAGGCGGTTTTAAAGAAGGGGACAAATTATGGTTACACAACCTGACGAGGAGAAAAGGATTTTCTCCAAAATTACAAAAATCCTGGGAAGGTCCATACTTAATCAAGAAAAGGATCAATGATGTTATATATCGCATAAGCAAGTTCCCAACGGAAAACCAAAAGTAGTTCACCAAAACCGACTAGCGCCATTCGAAGGAGACCATGACCTAGAGAAAGGAGTAAACCATATTCGAGATGTGTCTGACCCTACCTTCGATGAATTTATGGGCACGTATGGGGTACCGGGAAAGCTAGATATGGAGTCACTTCAGAACAACGACAAGATTTGTTCACTTTCCCGGAAGATTATTCACTGGCATACAACATCCGGGCCCGTCTCTAGAACGCACGAGGGTTGGCATCCGTCTTTCGAAAGAAGTTCGGGCAATTAGAAAAACTTGAAGACCAGATTCCAGCCCCTGGCAAGACACTGAAACTGAAACATAATTCGCGGTACGTCTTCTACGTGGTAACTAAAAATGAATTTCAAGATCGATCTACCTACCGCGATGTGCGGGAAGTACTTCGAAACCTCCGAGACCATGTGTTGGAATCCAGCGTGAAGAAACTGGCTATGCCTAAGATAGCGAGTAACCAGTTGGATTGGTGAGTCATCAGGAACATGTTAGAGGTGATCTTCCAAGATACCGGTGTCCAGATATTAATTTGCAGCTACAACCCCCCGTTATCAGTATCCGATGAAGACGGTGCCCTCTTATTTCAATAAGATCGGCAAGTGTAGAAATGAGGCCAGTTGCAGATTCAAACCTCCAGTCTCGGCTACACAAAAGTTCCAGGAGGAACTTCCATTTAAAGAGGGGGTAATGTTACGAAAGAGCACACTAGTGTAGACTCTGAATCCAACTGTGTCTAAGCCATGTATGAAAGTTAAAATTATGGCGGATGCGCAGGGATTTCTTAGAAGTGTTTGCGATTTTTTGTGACTATCGAGAGAAGTTAGTTGATAAAGTGATCTTGTGATATAAACAGTCAACAAGTAAATAGTCTAAGAAGTAAAGTGTTTATATAAATTAGTTTAAGTGAATATACTGTGTATATAATTAGTGAATAGTGTAGTGAAAAAATAAATTAAGTAAGTGAATAAATAAATTAAGTAAGTGAACCTACCATGTTTATGAATTTATCCCACCCCTAATAAAAACGTTTTAATAAATAAGAAAAACATTACAGTAATCATATAAAAGACAAGAGAGATTCTGGAAAATACAGTAAGGAAATCACAAATCGCAGTTGGATTGGAAGTGTTGATAGCACCGGTTAGCGTTTTTTGGTGTGTGGATGATCCCACGAACCAAATAGCAGTGTTAAACGGCGGAATCTTCAGTACGGCTTAGAGAAACCGAACAAGAAGGAATTACAAACACAATTACAAAAGAGTCGATCGACGTCACGTTCTTCGAAGAGGATGTACTTAAAAAAGAATAGGGATTCAAAGATATATACAGATTATTATCATGAAACTTGGGATATGTTCTGTATTAGCAGAAAATAAAAGCTTGTGTTTCAAACAATTTATATATTTCACGAATGCTGAATACAAAAGAATGTTTATCAGATACTACTAAACATAGTACAAGGCTCAGGGGCGTCCCGGAAGATAAATATAAAATAATTTCTAAATATTGAACAGGATACGTTATGGGTAGGTTAATGATAGCAAAAAATGTAGTAAGGAGGTGTAAGGGGGTTCAGTCACAAGTTTATTTTATTTTGCAATAAAAATTTACGAATGTTATTTATTTTCTTTCTACTATCATGAACAGAACCGATTAATTTCCGTTAGTTATTAAAAATTCTTATTATGACCGCAAATTAACCGAAACAAATAGGGACTGAAAATGTAAAATCATTGACAAAGACAACTCATTATCCTTTTATCGCCTCTTTCCCACAAGGTTCACAATTTTCAACCCAAATCTAATATTCCGTAATGAATCACTACGTGAAATTGCAATAATTAAGGTAACTAGGGGGAAACAACCATTTCTAATGACCTTCGACCTATATTTGTTTGTTGCCGATAAATAGGTCATTCAAAATTAAGTGGATTATTTTCAACAATAAATTTATAAAGGGTTTATTTCAAATAGAGGCATTAGTGTCAGCTTTTCAGCATATTAAACTTAATAGTATTATTATTAGTCATATTTTTATAACTTTTTAGAAGTTTTTTATTAAAATTAGTCAGTTGTATGAACCCAGAACCAGTCTTAAAAAAATCTCATTTTAAGCTCATACTTACTAGAAACAATGTAGGTAATTGTAGAGCATTTTTATTTTTGTAGTAGAAATTGTAATACCCGAAAGATGAAATATCAATTTTCTTTTTTAAACAAAACTAACCGTTTCTAAATAATTCCACAATTTAATTAAAAATGCTTAAATTCTAAAAAATTGTATCTTTGGCTAGACCAAGAAGTGACCTACCTTGTAATTAACTTAATGTTTCTATTCATATATATTAGGTCAACCACAAGGAACATTTGCACCAGTCCCAGCTGAAGAACCGAAGGCAGAAACGTGACGAAACCCTTCAAGAGTATGAAGTGGAGATTGCTCAACTAGTTCGATTCGCTTATACATCAGCACCAGAAAATATGATGGAATGTCTGGGCATCCAGGCCTTTATTGATGGCTTACGTGACCCCGATATGCAGAGGACGCTTCGATTAGCCAATCCCAAAACAGTGGTCGATGCATTGACTGCTGCTCTTGAATATGAAGCAGCCACGAAGGCTTCGGGATATAACAAAATCAGGACCATCCGAGAAGGTGACGAGGACAGATTTGACCAGATCGTCCGTTTGATAAAAAGTATGATGGATAAGAAGCCGAGAAAGATCAGATGCTGGAATTGTGGCGAGCTAGGGCATGTACGCAGTTCGTGTAAGCGCCCCAGGATTCCCGCAAACGAAGAACCCCAGTCACAGGAAAACTAGAATGGATCGGCTACGAGGGGGCGGCATCGACCCATGATCGTTCCAAAAGCCCTCTCATACTGGATGGCGAAGTGAATGGAACAAGATATACTCTGCTGGTAGACACTGGAGCAACTAGAACCATTATACGACCAGAGATAATAAACTCCAAGAAGAAACTTTTACCAACGAGACTGCGGACCGCGACATATGAGAGTGCCAACGTTCACGGGGAGACACAAATCAAATTGGAAATTGGCGCAGAAAAGTTCACGCGTACGGTAATCGTAGCTGACATTGAGGAAGACGTGATTCTGGGAATGGACGTAATGAATCTACATGGTTTCCAGTTGGACTTTAGAAACAGAACCATCAAAGTTGGTTCCGAGGAGGTATTCCTTCATCCATATGAAGGCAGCACGGTGTTGGCAGCTGTACAGGAAGATACCGTTCTACCTGCATGAAACCATGATAGTAACGCGGCTACAGGGAATCATGGAAGAAGGTACACCGGTTATGATGGAGCCAAGGAACCACGACAAAGAGGTTGGCAAAGGAATACTAATTGGAAAAGGATTGGTTACGTCGGCGAAAGAGATCCCAGTACGTGTGATAAACGTGAACGATTACCCAATTACCATCAAGAAAGAAACCAGGATTGGATCCTGCGTACCAGTGACGTCCATAGTTCGTCAAACAACGACCACTGACAATTCTAATATCAGATTCGAACAGATGTTATCAGTAGCTGGTCAGTCCATAAATCGAGCTGAAAAAAAGATAATGAGAGAATTTCTCTTGCAGTATCGAGACCTATTCGTACCAACAGGAGGAAATACTGGTAGAACATCAGTCGTCAAATACAAAATCGCTACTGGTAATGCCAAGGCAATCAGCTCGACGATTACCACGAGCGAAGAGAGAGGAAGCTGAAAGAATAATTCAAGAGATGGCAGAAGAAAAAGTTATAGAACCATCTACTAGTCCATGGATGTCTCCAGTGATGCTCGTCAAGAAAAAGGATCGAACTACGAGATTCTGCGTGGACTATCGCCAGCTAAACAACGTGACGAAGAAAGACAGTTATTCTCGGCCTCGAATTGACGATACGCTAGATACTTTGGCCGGCAGCAAACTGTTTTCTACCTTTGACCTGAAGTCTGGTTATTGGCAAGTGGAAATGGACCCAGAAGACAAAGATAAGACTGCTTTTACCAACGGATCTGAATTATGGCAATTCAACGTTATGCCATTCGGGCTCTGTAATTCGCCCGCGACATTTGAAAGACTCATGGAAAATGTCTTGAGAGGGTTGTCTTGGAAGACATGCCTGGTCTATTTGGACATCGTAGTACTGGGGAAGACATTTGACGAACACCTGAAGAATTTGGAAGATGTATTCAAACGACTTCAAGCTGCCCAACTCATGTTAAACCCGGAGGAATGTCAGCTATTCCAAAACCGAGTCAACTACCTAGGTCATATAGTGAGCAATGAAGGAGTGGCGGTGGATCCAGAGAAAATTGCTTCCATTCAGCAATGGCCACGACCAACCGACAAACATCAAATTAGGAGCTTCCTTGGACTTCACATACTATAGAAGATTGGAGATATCGTCAAGCCCCTTGCTCGACCCACTAAAGAAACAAGAGCTTTTCAATGGGACGAAGAATGTCAAACGACTTTTGAAACCTTGAAGAGGCATTTATCCACGGAGCCGATATTAGAATATCCATTACCAGAGGGAGACTTTATTCTTGACACTGACGCAAGCAACGTAAGAATTGGAGGAATGCTCTCACAGATCCAAGGAGGGCAAGAAAGAGTGATATCTCAGTACAGTTCTCTCCAAACCAGAAAGAAACTACTGTGTTACCAGAAGAGAACTTTTGGCGGTAGTGAAGTCCGTGGAACACTTTTACCAGTATCTCTATGGTAGGAAATTCTTAATCCAGACTGATCATGCAGCACTCAAGTGGTTGATGCAGTTCAAGAATCCCGAGGGCCAGATCGCTAGATGGATTGAACGACTTCAAGAGTACGATTTCAACATCGAACATCGAGCTGGTGTGAGTCACCGAAATGCCGACTCCCTGTGCAGACGGCCGTGCCCAACAGACTGTTCCCACTGCAACAAGGTGGAATCTAGTGAAGCTGCAGTTTCAAGAGCTACTGTAGTCAACGAAGAATGGTCACCTACCAGAATCAGAGAAGATCAGGAGAATGATCCTCACTTAAAGAAGATTCGGCAATGGATGGAAGAAAATCAGCGACCAACCTAGCAAGAAGTTTCAAGATTTTCACCAACACTCAAGGCATATTGGGCTTAGTGGGACTCCCTTGTCCTAGAAGAAGGCTTGTTGAAAAGAGTCCTTGAAAATGATGATGGTTCTGAGATGAGGAGGCAGCTAGTTATCCCGAGAACGAGAGTAGCTGAGGTATTGAAGAAGTTACACGACAGTCCATCGGTAGGTCATCTGGGAGTGAAGAAAACCCTTCAGCGAGTCCGTGAAAGGTTTTATTGGATGAACAGCTCCGATGATGTGAAGGACTAGTGTAAAAAATGTACGACTTGTGCTACGAGTAATGGACCACATCGCAAAAGAAAGGCACCCATGAAACAATATAGTGTTCGAAGCCCTTTCGAAATGATTGCTTTATACATCGCTGGACCATTTCCGACGACAGAAAAAGGTGGTAAATACATCCTGGTTGTAATGGATTATTTCACAAAGTGGGTGGAAATTGACGCTATTCCGAACCAAGAGGCCACAACTGTCGCGGATGTATTGGTGAAAGAATTTATCAGCCGATATGGCGTCCTCTTGGAAGTCCACAGTGACCAGGGAAGAAATTTCGAAAGCCCTCTATTCCAGGAGATTTGCGACAAGCTGGGAATGAAGAAGACCAGGACAACAGCATTACATCCACAGCATCCACAGTCCGATGGAATGGTCGAGAGAATGAACAGGACTATTGGAAAATACCTGTCCAAAGTAGTTTCCAGCTATCAGAGAGATTGGGACCAGTATCTTTCCCTATTTGCATTGGCTCATCGATCTGCCGTCAATAAGTCAAGGGTGAAACACCAGCGAAAATCCTGTTTGGACGTGAAGTGAGGCTTCCTTGTGACCTGGAGAAGATCTAGCAGGAGAAGACTACGTGATCCAATCCGATATTCATGAATTAGTTCGAACAAATCTTCAAGTTGCCAGCGACAAAGTGAAAAGTCGGTACGACACGCAGGCCACAGTAGACGGTTTTAAAGAAGGGGACAAAGTCTGGTTACACAACCCGACGAGGAGAAAAGGATTTTCTACAAAATTACAAAAATCCTGGGAGGTCCATACTTAATTAAGAAGGATCAATGATGTTTTATATCGCATAAGCAAGATCCCCAACGGAAAACCAAAAGTAGTTCACCAAAACCGACTAGCGCCATTCGAAGGAGACTATGATCTAGAGGAAGGAGTAAGCCATATTCGAGATGTGTCTGACCCCACCTTCGATGAATTTTTGGGCGCGTATGGAGGTACCGGGAAAGCTAGATATGGAGTCACTTCAGAACAGCGACAAGATTTGTTCACTCTCCCGGAAGATTATTCACGGGCATTCAACATCCCTGCCCGTATCAAGAACGCACGAGGGTTGGCAACCGTCTTTCGAAAGAAGTTCGGGCAATTAGAAAAACACAATCCGCGGTACGTCTTCTACGTAGTAACTAAAAATGAATTTCAAGATCGATCTACCTACCGCGGTGTGTGGGAAGCACTTCGAAACCTCCGACACCATGTGTTGGAATCCAGTGTGAAGAAACTGGCTATGCCTAAGATAGCGAGTAACCAGTTGGATTGGCGAGTCATCAGGAACATGGTAGAGATGATCTTCCAAGACACCGGTGTCCAGATATTAATTTGCAACTACAACCCCCGTTATCAGTATCCGATGAAGACGGTGCCCTGTTATTTCAATAAGATCGGAAAGTGTAGAAATGGGGCCAGTTGCCGATTCAAACATCCAGTCTCGGCTACACAAAAGTTCCAGGAGGAACTTCCATTTAAGGAGGGGGTAATGTTACGAAATAGCACACTAGTGTAGTCCCTGAATCCGACTCTATCTAAGCCATGTATGAAAGTTAGAATTTTGGCGGATGGGCAGGGATTTCTTAAAAATGTTTACGATATTTTTGTGACTATCTTATCTAGACATTGTTTTTGTGACCAGTCTTATCTAGAAAATTCCAGGGAGCCGATTGTTTTTGTGTAAGCCGCAATCTAGAATTATCTAGTAAAAAAGGCACTAATATATAATGGACCGACCAGCGGAAGAAGTCAGTTTTAGAAGTGATTTCGTGAAATAAATAAGTGAAGAAGTAAATAATAATGAGGTGTTTATATAAACTAGTTTAAGTGCATATACTGTGTATATAATTTAGTGAATAAATAATTCAAGTAAGTAAACCTACCATGTGTATGAATTTATCCCACCCGTCAGGATTAACTATTTAAATAAATAAGAAAAATATTACATTATTAATTAAACGACAATATTCCATTGATTGGTTTTGGTAGGTCGTTGTCAGAAAATTATCATAATTGAGAATATTCTCCATTTTTTTATTTTCAAGAATTTTACATCACTAATTGTAGTACAATTTTAAATTCTGTAGTAAGAATAGTAGTCCCTGAAGACAATAATCGAATAAAACGACAAAAAATAATCTCATTTTAACTTCACACTTACCTACTACAAACGACGTAGGTGATTACCACCACAGATAACCCACATTAACACATCATCAGATAGAAACGAAAACTACTTTAATACATATACAATCGTCTGTAGTTAGATTATTTTATGTTTTCTGGGACTACTATTCTTACTACAAAATATAACATTGTACTACGATATACTACAGACGATTTAAGGTGTATTAAAAGTAGTTTTTGTTTTCATCTGATTATGTGTTAATGGTTTAATTGATATCTCATTTTTCGGGTATAACAATTTCTACTACAAAAATAAAAATGCCCATCTCGGACAAAAACCTATGTTATCCGACTTGTCCCTAAATTTACGGACGTATAGTAACACTAGTCACAGTCAAGTTTCACTTCGCACGATCAAGAGTTTTTTCCACGTGCGTTTTGTGATTTAATTTGCAACAAGAGCAGCAAGTGTTTTCGATTTTCTTTTCGTAAAATCTATTATTCTCAACAAATTGCATTCTATAAATACACAATTCACAATAAACAAACAACATTGGTACTATCATAAATAAACTAAGATTATTTTCTCTTCTGGTTTTAACAAATTTCAAACAAAAGAGAAACATTTCTGGAATTCAAAACAATAAAATTGGATCGTTCTACTTTTCTTTTTTTGTAAATTTTTCTAGTGTTTATAGATATACCAAAATTTTTGACACTCTCTTTAAATAGATAACGTTTCCTTAATATAAATTAAAACTCCTCCCCGTTCCCGCTTCTACAGAATTCAAGAATGTTATGTTACCGACCATCATCTTTATTGTCGTTTAATTTATTTTCATCATTGAGTGATACCTGATGCTTCCAGATTATTTCGGCAATCAATAGGGTATAATCAAATAGCCCATTTCACAGAAATGCAATCTCCAAAAGAAGATTACTATTATATTAGCTATTTCACTCATCGATACACACATACATATCCTACCAATACTACTTTTATATTCCTTTTCATACATATATCTTGTTAAACTACCGTAATCTTTAATATTTCTCGCGATAGAGCCCTTTTGAAAACATTTTTGGGCTTACGTACCCTTGCGATTTTATCGTTTCTAAAGTAGGTCTGGATTTCAAGGATCGCTAACATCCCGGAGACGGTCTTGACCTATTTATTGCGCGGAAGAACAGAGGCGCCACAACAAAGAGAGCCAACATTCAACTTTTGTCGATTCAATTACGGTTTTTCGCATCGGCCCATGTCAAAAGAATTCATAAGCATATCATTTTTATGGATCCTCAATTGACTTTAGTTACACTATAATTCAATATTTAATTAAATATGACTAAATTGATCATGCTCACTACGTAAATAGGCGAGAGCATACGGCATTTTACTAATATAAGGTCATTGAAAGTGTCTGACGTTATGTCCGTAGGTCTTTGGTTGGAGGGAGTAAGTTATTATACGGGGTATGAAAGATGACATAGAAGACATGATGGATGACACAGAAAACATGACATATGACGCAGAAAAATGTTAGATGACAGATGGCACCACTTTCGTCTGCGCATGTTACCCCCACCGCTATAAGAAGAAGGGTTTACTACAATTTCTGCAACTGTATAATGTATTGTACCGTTATTTGTGAAAGTGTTTGTGTGATACTAAATGTTTTTTTAATCAAAACCGTTGTTTTATCGTATAAGTTGACATGCACTTGCAATCTTTTGTTTTCTGTAAATAAGTTTCTGATGAAGGACACTGACAGTCCGAAACGTTAAACAAAAATGTGAATAAAACTCACAAAATTTTCTAATTTCTGACTGAACCTTACAATCCCAAGAAAAATATTTTCGAAAAATTTAATAAAATTAGGTTCAAGAAATAAAACAAACCAAATATATATAAATATGTGTGTGTATATATATATATATATATATATAAATATGTGTATATATATATATATATATATATATTATATACAGGGTGGGGCACCACATACGGCACGGAATCTGGTGCCCAAACCATAACAATTTAAAAAAATATTTTGATATGCATATATGTAGGTCAATAAGAGCTACATTCTAAAATATTTAGAAATATATAGGGTGGTTCAAAAAGTTTTGGCATATCAAAGTTATATTTTTTTAAATGGATTACCCTGTATATTATCACATTTTCGAATTTAACGAAAAAAATTATGTCTGTTTCTTATGGATTGCCTATACCTATCTTTTATGGTTTTCGAAATATCTCGGTTTTTCTCGAAATACAGTATGACACAAAAAAAATAATACCGATAGAACGGGTAGGAATAAAAAAATTGACTTGGATCAGTTGATTTGAAACCTTTGGGCTACTATTTGCAATATTTAGGATTATGTATAAATGTACAGGGTGTTCCAAAAAGTGCGAAATATTATGGACTCCTGCTAACTTGAAATGCATGCTTATCTTAAATAGAACACCCGGTATTTGTTTATCCTATCCGATACAGTAATCGATTCTCTTTCAAACGGTACAACAAAGGTAGGACCATGCAGGAAGAAGATGACGATGACAAACTTGACCAGATCGTCAACTTGTTGAAAGGTATGGCAGACAAGAAGCCGAAGAAGATCAAATGCCGGAAGTGTGGCGAGCTAGAGCACGTACGCAGTCCGTCTAAGCGCCCCAAGACTCCTGTAATCCAAGAACTCCAGTCACAGGGGTAATCAGACAGGGGTGAACATCCAGTTGATGTGGATCACCGAAAAGCCAACTCTTTGCCTAGACGGTCACGCCCAGTAGCCTATTCACAATGCAACAAGTCGAAATCTAAGGAAGTTGCAGTTTCAAGAATTACAGTAGTCAATGACGAATGGTCACCCACCAGAATCAGAGAAGATCAGGAGAATGATCCTTGCCTAAAGAAGATTCGGCAGTGGAAGAAAGAAAATCGGCGACCTACCTGGAAAGAAGTGTCAAGATTTTCACCGAAACTCAAGGCGTATTGGGCTCAGTGGGACTCCCTTGTCCTGGAAGAAGGGCTTGAAAACGATGATGGTTCCGAGATGAGGAGACAGCCAGTTATTCCTAGAACGAGAGTAGCTGAGGTACTGAAGAAGTTACACGACAGTCCATCGGGAGATCATCTGGGAGTGAAGAAAACCCTTCAACGAGTCCGTGAAAGGTTTTATTGGATGAACAGCTCTGACTATGTGTAGGACTGGTGTAAGAAATGTACGACTTGTGCTACGAGTAATGGACCAGATCGCAAGAGAAAGGCACCTATGAAACAGTATAATGTTGGAAGCCCTTTCGAAAGGATTGCTTTAGACATCGCTGGACCATTTCCGACGACAGAAAATGGTGGTAAATACATCCTGGTTGTAATGGATTATTTAACAAAGTAGGTGGAAATTTATCAGCCGATATGGAGTGCCCTTGGAAGTTCAGTGACCAGGGAAGAAATTTCGAAAGCCATCTATTCCAGGAGATTTACGACAAGCTGGGAATGAAGAAGACCAGGACAACAGCATTACATCCACAGTCAGATGGAATGGTCGAGAGAATGAAAAGGACTATTGGAAAATACCTGTCCAAAGTAGTTTCCAGCCATCAGAGAGATTGGGACCAGTATCTTTCCCTATTCGCATTGGCTTATTGATCTGCTGTCAATGAGTCCACGGGTGAAACACCTGCGAAAATCCTGTTTGGACGTGAAATGAGGCTTCCTTGTAACCTGGAATTTGGCTGTCGGCCTGGAGAAGATCTAGCAGGAGAAGACTACGTGATCCGATTGAGAAGAAGGCTGGACGATATTCATGAATTAGTTCGAACAAATCTTCAAGTTGCCAGCGACAGAATGAAAAGTCGGTACGACACGCAGGTCACAGAAGGCGGTTTTAAAGAAGGGGAGAAAGTATGGTTACACAACCCGACGAGGAGAAAAGGATTTTCTCCAAAATTACAAAAATCCTGTGAAGTTCCATACTTAATCAAGAAAAGGATCAATTATGTTATATATCGCATAAGCAAGATCCCCAAGGGAAAACCAAAAGTAGTTCACCAAAACAGACTAGCGCCTTTCGAAGGAGACCATGACCTAGAGAAACGAGTAAATCATATTCGAGATGTGTCTGACCCTACCTTCGATGAATTTATGGGCGCGTATGGAGGTACCGGGAAAGCTAGATATGGAGTCACTTCAAAACAACGATAAGATTTGTTCACTCTCCCGGAAGATTATTAACTGGCATACAACATCCCCGCCCGTCTCATGAACGCACGAGGGTTGGCATTCGTCTTTGGTAAGAAGTTCGGGCAATTAGAAAAACTTGAAGACCAGATTCCAGCCCCTGGCAAGACACTGAAACTGAAACATAATTCGCGGTACGTCTTCTACGTGGTAACTAAAAATGAATTTCAAGATCGATCTACCTACCGCGATGTGTGGGAAGCACTTCGAATCCTCCGAGACCATGTGTTAGAATCCAGCGTGAAGAAGCTGGCTATGCCTAAGATAGCGAGTAACCAGTTGAATTGGCGAGTTATCAGGAAAATGGTAGAGATTAGCTTTCGATATACCGGTATCCAGATATTAATTTGCAGCTACAACCCCCGTTATCAGTATCCGATGAAGACGGTGCCCTGCTATTTCCATAAGATCGGAAAGTGTAGAAATGGGGCCAGTTGCCGATTCAAACATCCAGTCTCGACTACACAAAAGTTCCAGGAGGAACTGCCATTTAAGGAGGGGGTAACGTTACGAAACAGCACACTGGTATAGTCCCTGAATCCGACTTTGTCTAAGCCATGTATGAAAGTTAAAATTATGGCGGATACGCAGGGATTTCTTAGAATTGTTTACTATTGTGACTATCTTATCTAGACATTGTTTTTGTGCCCAGTCTTATCTAGAAAATGCGAGAGCCAATTGTTTTTGTGTAAGCCGCAATCTAGAATTATCTAGTAAAAAGGCACTAATATATATAAAGGACCGACCAGCGGAGAAGTTTAGTTGATAAAGTGATCTCGACGAATAAACAAGAATACACCGAAATAGCGAACAGTAAAGTGTTGATATAAATTAATAATTAAAGTCGTGGGTATATAAATTAAATTTAAGTGAATAGTTATGTGTATATAAATTAAGTGTTAGTGAGTAGTTTAGTGTTTAAATAAATTCGTAAGTAGCCATACCGCGTGTTTAAAGTTTATCCCACCCGTTTACTGTTTAAATAAATAAGAAAAACATTACATTATTAGTTATTGAAGATGCAAGTGTTGAAGTGAATGAGGAAAAATGTTGAACGAGTGGAGCAAATTCATGATCAGAAGAAAAATTATGATAAAACTACATAAACATGCATAAGTATTTAATTAAAAATAATGCCTTTATTGTAGATGGCAGTGCACACAAGAAAACAGAAAGGTGATTATGGAATCGCATGATATTCGCCTTAAAAGAATTAATTTCTTAGAAAATATTATTAAATTTTGTGTTAACCCACAAAATGTGAAATCGTTACGCTACTGATTTTCAAAATGTTCTAAGTGGTTGTTTCTAGCACGAAAAATCGTAAATATTACAATAAGTACCACATAATAGCTTATATAAGGCGTATCTATCAAAGTTATCAAATTCTCTTTAGGTTTAGTATTTATGATTGAATACTATTCGAATACAAACAACTTATACCCTTTTTCGTCTGCAGTCCAAAAAGTTTGCTTTAGATGTCATGGGAAAGTTCTAATACAGGCATCTATTACAAAATTGTGGTTCTCTGGTTAAAAGGAATCAAGAAACACTGCCTATTCCAAATTATTAAGAAACACTGTCTATTTCGAATTATTTTCGGTTAGAATCATCTAGTTTTCCGAGAAAATTTAAAATTAAGAATGTATATTTGTTCTTAGTAATTTCCTTTTTCATTTTAACTTCTGAACGATATTTAAACTTCTTTTTATACCCGCCACTGCGTGATTAATTCACAATGGATTTTTTCTAATAATAACTTCTGTCTTTGTGGATTACCGAACTAAATATATTTCTATGTTTTATAAACAGCTTAGGTTGATATTACTTGAATTTGTTTAGATAGAAATGTTAAATATTTTGAGGTTTTTACTTTTGATACAAATTACTAAATCCGTGGAAAATTTTTAAACGCATTGAACTAGATCTGGCTATTGAGGAAGTAGCGACAAAAAAGCACCCGGAATTTCTCATTTAAATCACCTGCACTAAGAATTTTTTAGTATTGTGAGTATTTTTGTTTGTAGGCCTGTCTTTAATTAAATGAAGTACGATTTGTCTACCAGTGTGGTTATATCGTTATATCGAACAAATTTAGAGGTTTGTGTTTCTATCAGAAGACTGATAGAAAAGAAAATCAAGGAAGAACTATATCTAACTTACATAGATCTGAGGGCGACTTTTGACACTATATAGGGCGTCCGAACTAATATTTGCACCCCAAATATTTCGAGTTTCGTTCAAATTCTGGAAGAAATGCCAAAACAGTTCAATTTTAACCTACATGGGGCTGCATTTTTATCGTAGTTTCAAACTTCCTTTGCCGCACAGAACCACCCCTTGAAAAACCTTAAATGGTAAGGGGTTAACGAACTTTGAAGAAATTACTTGAATTTTGTTAAAAAGTTATTCATAATTTTCAACCATAGTGTATGATGGCAATATTGGAACTACTACCACATACTATCCCAATCTAAGTGTAATGGATTGGAATATATCTTATAACAGATACTGCAAGTTTAAAAACATTAAAAAACACTATTTGAATGATATTAAGATGAAGTGTTGAGTCTACAGCCCTGACCTAAATCCTGTGAAGCTTTTGTGACAACCGCCAGATATGTTTGGGATGCGATGATGCAATACGAAATTGATTTAGCGAAAAGAGCCGCAGTAAATGACGTAAAATTGAATAAACAAACTTTGAATAGTTTATATACTTACAAAAAAAATATTAAAATCCTGGTAAAAAATTACGCGATTTAGTCACTATTTATTAACAAATTGTACTATTATTTAGCGAGACAGAAAACGGAAAACAAATGAATAATTTTTTAAAAAATTCCAAACACGTTTATCAACAAAACCGCTGATAATATTCTACCTACTCGCATGCATACATAATCGATTGTGTAGAGATTGTCCCAAGACTCCCAAGCGAAAAGGTAACTTACTTTAATTTTTATTGATTTCGCCTTGAAGCGGGAAATTTAGATAACAGTGTGTATTGAGGTGGGATTTTCAATTAGATATCTAAAAGTTTCAAAATAACTATTTTTCTAAACAGATTTTTGCCGTTCTCCAAAGGAGAAGAAAAAATATACATCCATGACTATATATCGCAACGAATATTGAATTACGTTTCCCTGGAAAAACGAGACTCTATTGTCTAGCAGTGAAGATGGCGTGATTGGCAACTTTTAAGTATAATTATAACAAGTATATATCCAGGTCATTTTCAGTTAAGAGGAGGAAGTCAATGGAAATAAAAAGTCTAACAGTGTTATAAAGATTGTTAAAGAAAACGATGGTCTTTTTTTCAAGAATGGTAATCCTACACCAGGGCACCATTCTTGAAAACGACAACCACCCAAAAAACCAAGCCATCCAACACAAATTCAATACGAATTTCTCTCTCTCTCTCTCTCGCCGAGGCGGAGCAACACGATCACTTGCAAAACATTTTCTGGACGTGTAATCTACAAAAGTTTTCATGCCAACAAATTTAAATCATTTTTAAAAAGTAAAAAAATTAACGAAAGATTTCTCTTTTAAGTCAAACTAGTTGACATTTAGAAAATTAAATATCAATGCTGTCGCCCCACTTCTAGTGAATTTTTAACAAATGTCACTTTTGCAAGTACTGGGCCGGGAATTTGATGTTCCCGGCGGATTTTGAATCCTGCAAAACTGTCGATAATGGCTGGCGATATGAAAAATCTAATGTTATCGAGCAATTAATAGGTAAATTAGCGGGTACATATATCTACAGGGTATATAAGAGTTCCTGTTTTAAATGCAAAAGATAGGGAAACCTATTCAGATAACAATGTTTATTCGCTGCTCTGTAAGCGTCTTAGGGGATTCAATTTGGTCGAGTATGATTTATTTTACCAGTATTTTAAAAAATAGCCTGCAGCACAAATTTTTATTTTTTTCCGGTTTTGCACACATAGGTGCAAAATTTCTGAATGAATTCAAGTTTTTGTAAATTGTTATTATTGTGATTATTATTATTATGTACAATAAACTGATGTATGTTATATACTGACGAGGTCCAAGAAGGCCTAAACTGGTTTATTAGTTATGCATTCCTTCTTTTGACTGCAAACCCGAATGGGACAGTATAATCGACAATGGAGTCACGTTTATCTGAGGAAACGTAATTAAATTAAAAATATGTTTTGAAAGTTATGCAGCAATATTCCAAATTGCCTTGGAAACACCCTGTGTAATTAAATAATAAAGCTAATATTTCTTACTATTCATGATGACTGCTTGAAAATTATTTAAATTCATCCCTGCCGAAGATTTAATTCATTCTCATATATGTATACTTTTCAGACGTTGATTTTTTGGTTAAGTGAAAATGTGCAACAAGTCCTTTGATATAAAAGAGATTTCTTTGAACAAACTACGTCAAGTATATAATCAGAATTAAGAAAATAACACTAGGAAGCGAAATATATTTTCGTTAAAATTGTTCTTTGGTTTTGGAATTCAGGGGAATATAAATAGTTGAGGTAATTTAATGGTGCATAAAGTTAGAGAATGAAAATACCAATTAAATCAATACTAGCAATTAAAAATTAACCTAACCTATCGTCCAGGCTTTTTATACATTTCAAAAAAGCAAATTATAGACAGCACTTTAACGATTGGAAATGGTGAAGGGGTTTATAAGAAACGTGAAAAAACTTCGTGCACACATAGCGGACATTAAGGGTGTTTTGGGGGGTGGAAACGGGGCAGAAAATCATATTATTGCGATTTCCGGCGGAAGTTGGCGTCAAATGAAAAGTGCTCAATAGAAAAGATGTAGATCATGCAAAAATTAACAACTTTTGTAAAAATCGTTTTTAACATAACCTCAACATTTCAAATAAAATAGCGAAAAACCGACTTTTTATTTATTTTTTGTTTTTTATTTTTCATGTCCTCCAAAGTAGTTCAATTTCAATAAAACTTTTCTAAAATATACCTTTTTGTGTCAAATAAAAAATGTGCTTCAGAAAATCATCATATAGGGTTCATTCAATTCTAATTTTTTTTGTTTTTACATCTACTTTAATATAAAATAAAGATAATACATAGTAGCCATTAGAAAACACGTTCAAAAATACAAAAAAGCAAAAAATTTATTTTGCAACAATTAATTTTTTAATAATTGTTGATAAATTGTTCAAAGTTTTTGAAAATAGCAAAAATAATTACGCAATTGAATTCTACTGAAAAAAATACATCAAAAACATGTTTCATTATTTGACAAGACACTAACATTTTGTGAAGTATACCTAGAAAGATTCACTTCAGTTAATGAAGCTTCAAATAAATAACAATAATTATTATTTAATTTTTGTTTATTATAGGATCGGTACGTGTATTTATTAATTTCAAGTTTTAAGGAAATTGTACTTAAATTATTCAAAATATAGGAAATAATTCTATACTAATCTCGGTCTTTTTTAACGATCTAGTAAATCTTCTAGTACAACTGGATCCTCAGTGAAACGCGTACAGTACAACAGAAGTAGCTTGGCGGGCGAAAGCCATGTGCGCAGTAGCAAAATCCGCTGTACCTACGTTTTAAATCATTTTTCTCGCAACTTTTGTCGTGTTCACTCCGAAAGTACAATCCGAGACAAAAATTTTAATGGTTTTTGATATTTTATTATTTTACGTGTTAAATTTTAATTTTAATTAAGAGTTTATAGTTTGTGACCTTCGACCGCCAAGCTACTTCTGTTGCACTGTAACTAGTATTTTCAAGTTATTTGCAGTCACTTCTTTCCACCTCCCAATTTGTAGCATTTAATTTATTTTCAAGCCAGGTTTGCAGTTAAAAGTAAGTATAGTCTGTTTCTTATTGACAGACAGCACGCGAAAAGATCACAGATGCTAGTCAGGTAGTAAAGCATAAGCGTCACAGTTCATCTAAGGAATTTATTTACTATTTAATTTTATACCCGATCTGATATATAAAGGTAATATAAATGTAAATTCGGTTAGTTAAAACAACTAACTGACCTTCATACATTTGTAGAGTACATACAGTTAAAACAATAAATTATTTTTGAAATAATCTTGTAACGCAACTATTCTGACTGAATATTTCATTAATTATCTTGATTATCTTGAGAATTTGGAGCAGGTCAATTCTTGGGAGACATATTAACAAACCATTTATCAATTCATTCTCCAGATAATTACTTTCTGATTTTCGAAATGTTGATAATAACATTTCCAAGAAACATTACAATAGAGTCCTACTAGAGATTGTCCCAATGAATACTTAGAAATTTTGCAGGTATATACGGTGAAACTTGGTCTCACCCAAATTTGTATAATTTGTTTAGCTTAGAGCCGCTTATGTTCCATAAGTGTTAACTGTGTTGTGAAAAATGTCTTCAAGTTTTACCCCAGTAAAGTGTAAGAGCGTTAGAAATATAGTTTCGACATGTTCCAATACGACAGGAGTTAGTGAATCTACTATTTACAGGCTTCTAAGAGAGAGGAAAAATGGAAATATATCTCCACCTAAAAAGTCAACTGGAAGAAAACCATTTTACCTTGATGAACATATGCAAAATACAATAAGACGAAAAGTACATGAATTATATTTTTAAAAAGAGATCCCAACCCTTGACAGAATTCTAAGAATGGTGAAGGAGGACGAGAATTTGCCTGACATAGGGCGAAAAACTTTGTGGAAAATATTACACAAATTAAATTTTACTTGGGAGAAGCAAAGTCACAAATCAGTGCTAATTGACAACGAAGAAATAATATGTTGGAGACGCCAACGAGATATCCGAAAATACAGACAGGAGGGAAGACAAATCTATTATCTAGATGAGACATGGTTCAATGAAGCACATTCAGTGAAAAAAATATGGCAGGACAAAAGTATTAAAACTGTCTGTGGATATGGTGTACACACTAGATGTAAATTGAGTGAATGAAAACGACGAATACTCAGTGTGTATTTGTTTAGTAATTTCCAGCTAAGCGCTTTCGGCTATTAAGCCATTCTCAAAGCTGTCGTCATTCAAAAAATAGGTGTCGATTAAGAACAATGTTCAAAGTTGAATCACTGTTATGATTAAGTCATTGAATTAAAAACATTAAAATAACCCTATTGGAAGGGTGTAAAATTATAATTTACATCATGTAAATTATAATTTTACACCCTTCCAATAGGGTTATTTTAATGTTTTTAATTCAATGACTTAATCATAACAGTGATTCAACTTTGAACATTGTTCTTAATCAACTGGATGGTTTCGACACCTATTTTTTAAATGACGACAGCTTTGAGAATGGCTTAATAGCCGAAAGCGCTTAGCTGGAAATTAATAAACAAATACACACTGAGTATTCGTCGTTTTCATTCACTCAAAAGTATTAAAACCAGTCGTCAAGCTTTCATAGAAGGTTTATCTACTGGACTGAAAACTCCTATCGGTAAATATCGCCGACTAATAATAACGCATATTGGATACAATCAAGGGTTCGTTGAAGGTGGTTTACTGGAGTTTCAGTCAATAGCAACCGAAGACTATCATGAAGAAATGACTGCAGAGGTATTTTACACAAATGGTCGAATTAATTCCAAATAATGCTGTAATCGTTATGGACAATGCCACTTATCATTCGCGATTAACAGAAAATTTTCCATCTACCTCTTGGAGAAAAGCTGATATTAGAAACTGGTTAATCGTAAAAGATATACCATTTGAAGATGATATGTTGAAAAAAGAACTTTTAAAGGTTGCTTCAGATCACAAGCTACAACTTAAAAAGTTTGTTATTGATGAAATAGCTAAGAATCGTGGGATAACAGTGCTTCGTTTACCGCCATACCATTGTGAATTAAATGCGATAGAGTTAATATGGGCCCAAATGAAAGGTTATGTAGCTAGACATAATAAAACATTTAAAATGAAAGATGTTCGTGAACTCATGTAGTACTCATTGACAACAATAACTGAAGAGAACTGGAGAGATGCTGTGAATCATGTAATTAAAGAGGAAGAGAAAATGTGGGTTTTAGATAACCTCATAGAACAAACTATAGAACCGATAGTGATCTCTCTCGACGAGTCTTCGGATGATTCTTGTATGGCCAGCGAAGAGGATGATACTATAGATTGAATTTTATATTTCCTATAAATGGTATGTTTACTTTCCTATTAATGGTATGTTTACTTTACTTAATATACATTAATTCATTGTCAATAAATTTGAATTATGAGAATTAAACTAAATTTTCTTTAATTAATTTAATTTAATAAAAATGAAAATGTAACTTGTTAATAGGCCTAAACGAATGAATTTTATTTCAACTGTAATGTTGACCGAATCTAATTAAATAAGCAAAATGAACTAATATCGTAATCTCCTCCACTGCCGCACTGTTTATCCTTTTGCTGGCATTGTTAAGTTTTATTACCATATTGTATTTTGAGCTGAAACAGGGATGTACAGATAACCAAAACAGACACCTACTTGTTTTGCATTAGAATTTTAGTATTTACTTGTAAAATTCTTATGATCACTCTGTAAGAGATAATTTTCTATTTGAATATTTAATGAGGCTATTGTGCTGTCAGACATTAAGAAATAGACTATATGTACGAGTGATTGTATCTTAAGTCATACAGAGGTAAGGTATCAATTTAATCAGTGGCGGTCATAGAGGAGGCCACGGGCCATGCCATTTTTTTATTTAAAGTACGTTAAAAAGTCTAACCTATAACTTATTTCCAAGAAATGTCAGTCGATCTGTCAACACGACAATTCAAAACCGTAACAGAATTTTTTAATGAAATTTTATATGTAATTTTCGGGAATCCTATTTTTCTCAATAATTTTTCTCTCGAACTGACAAATTTTTTGGTATCTTCGTATCAAAAAACCCTCCTAGGCAAATTTCCTTGAAATCGGAATAAAAAATTTTCTTTGATTTTTTTCAATCCAAGGATCCCCCCTTTAGAATCGGAATTTAAAAAAAAGTTCAACTTTGATGTTTTTATAACTCGGTTTGTATTATCGATGGAAAGTTGCTGTATAATTTTTTATAATAGTATGTACAGGGTGTCCCAAATTGGTGTGTTTTGCAGGGTATCTCGTAAACTAGACGAGATATAAGAAAAGCAGTTAAGATGTTATGACTTCTTTTTTGTTAAAGTAACGATGGCTAATTAAATCTTTAGTAACTCCCTGCAGTTGGAAGATACAGGGCGATTATTGAAAACTGTCGAAAACTACAAGGTACTACAACTTCTTAATTAAGAAAAATATAAAAAAAAAACGTTATAAAAACTTTTGATAGATATTATATTAAAGAGTTCAGTGGCGCACAGAATTTTTTTGTTAGGGGGCTTACTAAGGAAATATAATGCAAACTTATGTTGTTTTAAATGGGACACCCTGTATATTTAGACGTTTTTCGTTTCCTTTTTTAAGTCTGATTCAACTGATATGACATATGGAGCTCCAGTGCAAATAAACCATAACATCCATAATGTTATCAGGTGAAACACCCTTAAAAAATTGAACACTCAGTAACGAAATTTTACATTTTATTATAAGGATACTGATGGGTGACAATTTTATTTATCAAAATTATAATTAATAAAAAATAAAACCAGATAAAAAAATAAAAACAATAAACTTATGAAACAACAAGAAATATTGTAACAACTAATCTACCTATAACTAACTTTATTAGAATGTAAAAATTACATTAAATGTTCAAAATTTCCTCCGTTTTGTTGTAATAATAATTGACACCTTTTTCTTATTGATTTTACACAATTGAGAATATGCACTGGCTTTATTTTTCTAAATGCGGCATGAATATTTTGTAATAAATCTTCCCTACTCTCGAAATTAGTCTTGTAAATATTATTTTTTTAAAATCCCCAAATAAAAAAATCAGGAGGATTTACTTCCGGAGAACGAGGGGGCCACCTAACCGGTCCATAAGTACCAATCCACCGATTAGGAAATTTTTCGTTTAAATAATCTCCAATGAATAGAGCATTATCGGCAGGTGCTCCATCTTGTTGGAACCAAACTGTGTCCCTATCAGCCAACACTTCTTCCTCCAAAAGTTGGTGTAAGTTTATTTCCAAGATATCTATATATCCAGCAGCAGTTAGTTTATCATCAAATATATGATAAACTAATTTATTTTGACAAAACAACTAACGTTAAAGCCGAATCTGTCTTGTCTCCTGATCCCCTGAACTAAGTGTGGATTTGAGTCATTCGAATATAGTTCATTATGTCTGTTAAATATTTCTGCACTGCTTATGCGAGCTTCATCGCTAAATATTACCTTTGAATAAAAATTTGGCTCTTCATTACATTTTCCTATATACCAGTGTGAAAATTGTGTTCTTTTCAAAAAATCGTTTGGGTATAATTTTTGACGGACGGATGTCCGATAACCCCTAAATTTATATTTCTTTAAAATCCTTCCTGTAGTAGTTTTTCGAACACCTATTTCATTTTCAATTTGACGCAGAGAAGATTCATGATGTGCTTGGATATATCCCAACGTATTTACCTCTCTTTCTTCATGATTCTCTTCGTACTTATGCCGTGGTTTCACAAAACATCCATACTCGATTAAATTTGAATCGAGTTTTTTAAAAATTCTCTTGTCAGGTTGCCTTCTCTCTGAATATCGATGAAAATATAATTCAGACGCATCACTAACATTCTTTTGACATTCAATATATGTCACATGCATATCATATTTTTCATAATTTTCAAAATTCATGTTAACATTACTGAACGTCGTAAAATTAATTCAGACAGGTAACGCAGGTTTTGTTTTATTTTCCATGGTAAGAGGACCAAAGCCTACTTGATGAAATGAACATTCTTATAAGATGTAACAATCATGTCAATTGAGGTAAACAAACTATAATATAACAACATATCGGGTTAAACATAATTAGAAATAAAAGTGAAATCGGTAAGAAAATGCAGACGTCTTATTTCGTGATGTTATTTACCAAAAAACGGATTCAATAATTTCAAAATAATAATAATATAGGTACTTAAAATCAATAATCAGCTATATTTACCTACTTTGTTTTTAGTTCACTGATTTTATGTTTGGTAATGCTGAATTGGTTGAAGATTATTTAAACGAAAAACTTTTTAATCGATGAAAACGAAGGACATTTTGAACATTTAATGTAATTTTTACATTCTAATAAAATTAGTTATAGGTAGATTAGTTGTTACAATATTTCTTGTTGTTTCATAAGTTTTTATTTTTTTAATCTGATTTTATTTTTTATTAATTATAATTTTGATAAATAAAATTGTCGCCCTATAATAAAATGTTAAATTTCGTTACTGAGTGTTCAGTTTTTTAAGGGCGTTTCACCTAATAGCATCCATAAATGGATTATTTGCACTGTAGCTCCAACCATTGAAAATGGATATATAATATGTCATATCAGGTGAATGACAATTAAAAAAGGAAACGAAAAACGTCAAAATATACATTTAAAACAACATAAGTTTGCATTATATTTCCTTAGTGAGCCCCCTAACAAAAAATTATGTGCGCCACTGAACTCTTTAATATTATATCTATCAAAAGTTTTTATAACGTTTTTTTTATAGTTTTCGACAGTTTTCAATAATCGCCCTGTATCTTCCAACTGCAGAGAGTTACTAAATATTTAATTAGCCATCGTTACTTTAACAAAAAAAGAAGTCATAACATCTTAACTGCTTTTCTTCTATCTCTTCTAGTTTACGAGATACCCTGCAAAACATACCAATTTGGGACACCCTGTACACTGCTCTTTCGATTTTCACCAATTTCCATTGTATAGACGTAGTTACTATAAATTTTTTAAGGTAATTTTTTTACAAAAAATTTCACTCCAACTTAGCCCTGTATATTTTCTACAAATATAAAACGGAAGAATTCAAATATGGTCAGTAATTAAGATGAATCTTTCCTCTATCGAATGACTTAAGGAAGGTATTGATTTATTGATATATAACATTATATCGGAATTTCGGAATTTTTTATGTAAGCATGTTAAAAAATTTGCGGTCCTGACCAAAAAATTTAAAATTTTGGTTTACAGTGAATTTATAGAAAGCATTTATGCAGTACCATGTATTTTAATACGAGGAATCCATTATTTTGTTCAGTTTTATGAAATTTTTGTTACTAAAGAAATTAAAAAATATTTTCTGAAAATTTTTCAAGAAAAGTATTAGAAAAAAAAATGTGAAAACGAATAGCCTAGTTACATAAGGTGAAGTCATTTGCTGGCTACATCAACTGGTTTATATTGTTATCTTGGTGATTCAAATCAACTAAAATTATTTTTTTATTTTATGTTTCGGTTTCGAATCCATCATATTATTGGAAACTTAAATTTCAGTTTTTCCAACTTTACACTACAACACTTCGAAAACGAGTAACGTTTTATTCAAGAATGTTTCGTTTATTCGTTTTATTTTGACTTTACGGTTGTGTTATATTCCATTATTAATTGTATTTATGTCACAATTATTTATATATAATGAATTTGTTCAACTTTTCTCTTGTTTCAATTCTTTAAATATTTATGATGATAAAATTTATAAAAACAAATTTTAGTAACGTATTTTAGAAGTTTTTATCCAAACACCAGCCAAAAAATGGATAATAAAATTCTGTTCAATTTCGCGTTGAATGGCATTCGACGGTCGCAAAAATTAAATTAAAAATTCAAACAGAATACATTCAACAGCTACCTTTATTGATTTCACAAAAAAAACAACTAGGAATTAAAATAAACAACAAATTAAAAACGGTGCAACAACAACTAAAAAACGAAACTTACAAAAAAATGTAATACAATACAGGAAATCTTGAAAACTACAAAAGTGCTTTAAGCAGACACACAAAATACCTGTTGTACTATATCACTAGTAGAGAGACATCGACGTATAGCGCATTTCGGACGCTCCAGAACAACTGAAGATACCCGGCCGGGAAGGACGTCGCGACGCCAAATCGATTGTCGACGCTTGCGCAAAAAATATATTATTCCAGAGGGATGTCGGCCTCCGTCGGTTCCGGGAGATAGAAGAGCGAAGACCACTCCGGTTCTAGAGAAATTTCACTTTTTATTTGTAAGTTTTATTGTTGTTATACTATCTTTTAAATAATAAAATTACTAAAATCGTAATCGTTGATCACATACCGTATGTATAGAGCTAGTAGTTCAATTTTATTATGGCTTGTTAGTATCTCAGAGGTTCGTATTAAAAACTTTGAGCATACAGCTTACATAAATAATTTATCTATATGTTTTTTTTCGTATCAAATTTCTATAATGAGTTACAAGGCTGTAAATTATAAAAAATATATAATGTTAGGTTTAAAGTAAAAAATAGGGCTTGATAAATAATTATTAGTACAAATACATTTTATATGTTATAAAAATAAAAACTGATTGAAAACAAATGCTTGATGAAACTATTTACAAATCCAGTGATCATAAGATTCAAAATAAGTTTCTTTTGATCACATAATATTATTTTCATATTCAAACTGACCTAATAAACGGTTGAAATATCTTATGCATGAAAATGAAGTCCTTACTAATTTTAAAAAATTCTAAATTCTAAAACATGTTAAAACACAGCTCACAGAAATTAACGCACCACACAGTAATTTCCAAAACTCTCATTGGGTTTGCTTATAATTACTTTAACTAGATTAAATATCGTAAGACACTCGTATATGATATTTATTTATGACAGGTGCTGATGTGGAACTGATTGTTTTTAAGAGTTATAAGCAAAAAATTACAGATAAGGAACAGTTCATTGGCAAAATTGATTTTAGTAACATAGTCTAGTTCACAAATGCCAATTCTTTATAATAAACCTAGTCTGGACCTCAGATTAACAAATAAAATATAGATATGTTTGTTTTGATCTTTTCTTGCCCCAAACATTGAGTCAAATTCTAAACTCACTTTCGGACACATCCACTGCTTTGCCATATTTACAAAGGCTCTTTAGTTGCAGGAAAAACGAAATTAGAAGTTTAATTGAAAATGTGTTAAAAAGTTATGCAAATAAAAAAAAGTCGTACTAATTTATGCATTTGAGTCGCTATTTTTAAAATTAATTAATAATACTTGAATTTTATTTAATAAAGGCATATTCTTATATAAATTTTAAACAAGTATCCTTAGATACCTTTATGGTTATAACTAAAAGTGGCAACATTGCTCAAACTTTCAGTACCTGTTTAATGTGTCAATAGTAATCTATTTAGTAGTTTTGTCCTTGTTTAATTACCATATAAAGAGAGATGCAAATATCGTCAGACTGTGATCGACGATCATTTCGAATGTGTAGTAGTATTGTAGTAAATAATGTCAAACGTGGTTTGTTTAAACGAGCGCCATTACGACTAGAGAGTAAACATTTAATTCTTTCGTTTTGATGTGTTTTTCAAAACTTTTAGTGACAGAATAAACTTTTAAGTTAATTAATTTAATGGTTTTGGATTATCATGGTTCGTCGGTGCTAATTTTGTCAGAAAAACAGCCGAAATTACCAAGGCCATGTAGCTACAATACCATCCCCACTTTTTGTAATTAATTCATTATTTCACTACTGGCGTTTAGAATTGTTGGCCGCAAAAATAAACGTGTTTATGAATGAATAGCCTTCTCTATGTTTATTATTACTCTAAGGTCTGGACCACCGATTTATGATTTTGGTCTCATTCGATTCGAAATTGCATCTAGAACAAACCATCAACTGGACAATAGGGGCCGGCAAACGTTCTCAACAATTACGTAAGAAAAAAAAGAATGGTTTGGTTTTTTGAAAATATCTCGAAAACGATTCGATCAAAATTTGAAAAATGATCCTGAAAGAGCAGAAAACTTCTTAAAGAAAAGTCCTACATTCCGGAAATTTACCGACAATGTTTATAATTGTAATTTAGAGGTGAAAATTGTGCTAAAAACGGGTATAACGGCTGTTACGGGCGCCTTAGTCGAATCAGAAGCTTGAACAACAAAATATGATTTTAACGGACTAAATATGAATATTAATTGATAAAAAAGTTTGGGTACTATCTAAACACATGAATAAACAATAATCTGTCAACAAAAAAATTTTATCCCAATTTTTTAATTAATTATTCTTTTGTTAATCAGTTAATATTTACCAGTTGGAAGTTAACATAAAAACGCTGATTATTTCTAAATTAGTAACTTAGATTTTTTTTTTACTTTTTGGAGCTAGTCTTAAAAGGGTATAGAAAAGATCACAGTTGGAAAAATATCAAATTTTGATTTTTCACTTTTTTATTAACAAAGGTATTAAAAAATTAATAATGTAAATAAAGCGATCAGGAAATATTTTTTTAAAATTTTTAACTTTCATTATTTAGATAATTGAATGTCAGGTGTAAAGCTAAGTTTGTTCATTAATTAACGAAAAATAAAAAAGCCTTGAATCGTTCTTACCGAATTTTCAATAGTTTATGAGATTTCGAACATGTTGGTTTCTCATCACCGTCGAGTGTTTCTTCTCTTGTAAACGAATCTAAACATTCTGAAAGTCGTAATTGACCTGTTCTTTGGGGTATGGAAAGGGATAAATCCCAAAAGGGATCGAAGGTAACTGAACAGTTACCACAGTGTGTGCACTTGAGTGTTGATTTTAATTGACCGACAAAGTTATCCACAATCTTGGTGTTCTCCATTCTCGGATATCTCAACCAAGATTCTTGTGCTTTCTCAATTTCACTAAGTTTGTCATCAATTTCTGTTAATATGGGCTTTTGTTTTTCATATAGCTTGTTGACATCTTCGTGAAGTCCTGCTAATAGGTAACGAAGAAACTCCTGTGCATCATGTTGAGTGTATCTCATAAACCTTGAAGTAAATTGTTGAATCTGACTTTTCAATGATACTGTATTAACCACTCTCTCTGAACCGTCTTCAGACCAAAGCTCTTGAATAACTTCAGCAAATGCTTTAATTAGTGCTCCTTTTATGTTAGATATATTTATGTTATTATCTCTTATGTATGCGTCTTTCTTTAGATATTCTAATAGCCACCTTGTGTTTGATTGGCATTGGATAATACTATTCATGAAACATGTGTTACCAATATTTTTGAGGCCTTTGAGACCAAAAACTTTTTGGGAATACCCTTTATGGATCTGATTGTGGAGTTATTGTTAAGAGCTCTTTCGTAACTACTATCATTGTCTGAATAATCTCGGATTCTATTATTGTCTCTCTCACTTGATCGGCGTGATAAGGAGTTTGAAATTATGTTGTTTGTTATTGAATTGGATGGAGATATTGCGGTTTTGGAAAGTTTGGGTGATCTCGATAGATCATTGGTCTGGTTCACTTTGTTAATATATTCCTTGTTATCTACATCATTTTTAGACGTGTCCTTTTGTTCTTATTGAATTTCATCCTCTTTCTGAAAAACTTTTATTGAAAATGAAACGTATGATGAGAAGTTGTTAACTCTAGGATTATTTTTAGAAAGGGAATTGATGTTTATTGATTCTTCAGTTACTACGACCCTATCGACTTCTGACCCATTATTTTTTTCTACGACTTTATTCTCTTCCAATTTTGAATTTGAGTGCAAAACATCGGGGTTATTTTGACACTTGTTGGAGGCAATGTAATTTTTTTTGGTCACCGAAACATTATTACTAATTTTTTTAACTCTGGTTGATATTGCTTTTGTACTTAGTGGTTTCACTCCATTGGTCACATCAGATATTTTGGATCTAACCTCAGTTGTCTTATTGGCGAGGTTAGTACCATTTTTTACTGTTCTGGAGTGTTTGTCATTGAAATTTTTACTCAAATCGGCTACTGATAATGCAATTTCCATTATCATCTTCATCAGACAAATTGTCTGTATTAGTATTGTTAGAGTATGCCACACTGTTAGTATAAATACCTTCCATTTGGCCGTTTACCTTTTTATTTGATGTCTTCAACTCTATTGGGGGTAAACCAGTTTTATATTTTGTTTTGGTCAAATATAATTTATTGCGCATAGGAATTGCATCATTCTCTAGCATAGTCATATTCTTCAGTATTCCTATGAATGGGACATCATCTGGCTGGTGGTTATCTATATTTTTTAGTACACTGAAGCCCAAAAGCTTGTTGGAGGCATAATTTATAAAATTCTCAATGCATGTATTATCAGAAGGCACACATTCTGAAGAAGAGAATGAAGATGTTAAAGTAGAATTTCGGAAAAAGGAAAGCTCACATGTTTTAAGATCGGTAATGTGAGAAAGTGGTAGAAGAATTAGGTTTCTTATGATTAAGTTTCATAAAAAGTTCTTCTAGAGGCTTTGAATGGGGAAACGTGCCGAGAAAAGATGAAGCGTTTCCTCTTTGAATTGCAATACTTATTTGTTGTATAAAGAACAAAGTTGCTCTTGAATCATTGGTTTCTACTGATATATTTTTACCGATTTCTTTAATGAATTTTAAAGCTTCATGACTGAAAACACCAGAGTTTTCAATTGCTACAGGAATAAAAATATAAATGCTCTCCAAATTTTTGTATTTATTAATTTTAAAAGTTTCGCCTTTTAAAGCTGCAGCGCCTGCGGAAGTAGATGTGGATCGGACATGGGACGGAGCCAAAGTGTCAGTGAAAGTGAAATCCCATATAACTAGTCTGCCGCGTTACCATGGAATGAGGGTCATACCATATGGATGTTTACCGTCGTCGCGGCAAGTAACTAACGGTTCCTACAAACAGGGAATCTTTGCAGATGACAGGCCTCGTTTGATTAGGTCATTTACTGCAGAATGACGTGAAAAACGGCCGGCACTTAATTTGCAGCTTAGGCCATGTCTACTATATTCATCAACATCAGCTCCGCAACGACAGCGATGTTTTACACAAATTTGACAACCTAAACGGAGACCAATAGAAATACGGAAACTTTCGTCATCTAAAAGCGTACCTAATGGCGCCGACGGTACAGCGTTCAACCATGCTCCTGATTCAAACGAGCCTTGTCTGGTAAATTGATAGCTTTCTGAAGCAGATTTTATTTTTCAATGTTCAATAAAGGTATATCCCAGGATTTTTGAAAGGATTTATATTCATCGGATACAACTTTGTTAGACTTTAATGACCAAATATTTTCTGCCTCCAATAATAAAGGGTCTTGTGTGTGGAAAAATATAGGCAGAATGTAATTAATGAATTTTCTTGAACTATTTAATGATGACAAAAAAGAAGGAAGAGCTACTGAAATGATTGAGCGAATTCCTAAACCCCTATAGGAAACAGGTAGTGAAGCTTGTTTCCTTCCAAGAAAGGTCCTCTAATTTAATGTTAATTAATGACTCTAATGAATGACGAACGGTATTGTTAAAATTGATTAAGATATCATTAGCTAACCAGGTTGGACTACATCTTAAGATATATGTTAATTTTGGAGTTAATAGGCAATTCTTGAGAAGGTAATAAGCAATATGTGTTGGTAACCAGGATAAACGAGATGACATTTTATTGAAAAAGGTTAGTTTTTCATTGAAAGCTGATAGAAAGGATTCATTTAATAAAGGAGCACCTAATAGTAATAAATTTTGTCTGTTGGTAATTGTTATGCCTGGTGCTACAGAATTAAATTTATTAATGGTTAGATTATTTGGTGATTCTAAGAAAAATAACTGGCATTTGCTGAAATTGAGTTCAAGCCCAATATCCTTGGAATTGTTTATAATATAGACAAGAAACTTGAACACGGAATTAGTATTACCACCTAAAGAACCATCATCAAGGTACCAAGCATTGAATTGTAGTATTTAAAAACATATTGCGCGAAAATTCATTTGTCTATAACAAATTGTTTGTTTAAAAACAAATGAAAATTTAATAACAAAATTTTTATTCATCATATGAAAGTAAGTGATAAATAATTATTTTTAAAAATGGTTCCTTAATATTAATATTTAGTAGCACAAAAAAATTGTTAGTTAACAAGTCCGTTTTTTGTCAATACAAAATTTTTTTAAGAAACGATTTTTTTTTAAAATAATTATTTTTTTCCAAAAATCATAACAAACAATGCATTTGTTTATAACAATTATTTACATAATAAAAGTTAAAAATTTGAAAAAATTATAGCTTTGAGCAATAAGAAAACAAATAATAACAATAATTGTAAAAAAATTCCTGATTGCTTTATTTAAATTATTAATTTTCTAATACCTTTGAATGTTAATAAACAAGTGAAAAATCAGAATTTTCCAAGTGGGATTTTTTCTATACCCTTTTAAGAATAACTCCAAAAAGTAAAAAAATATCTAGGTTTCTAGTTTAGAAATAATCAGCTTTTCCAGTTATACAAAATTTTAATTGTTTCATTCCATATTATTCTGTTCGCATTTTAAAACTTGGCTCCTCAACTAATTCAAAAAATATACTTGTTTTAATGTTTAGTCATCTTTTAACAACAAGTTGTTTTAGTTTTTGTTAAGTAATTAAGTTTTATTGTAAAAATGAATGCTTATATTCGGGACTACGATAACCAACCACTCAAATAAAATATACAGTGCGGATATGTTCAAAAATCAAATAAACCAAAACTATTTCAAATTATTTCATACAAATATCCGTAAACTTGCGAAAAATATTGATGATCTCACCGTATTATTGGATAATTTGTCTGTCGAATTCGACCTAATCATACTGACTGAAACAAGGAAATTATATGATCACACAATATTTAAAATACAGGGATATGACAACATTTACAACAAGGCAGATTAAATAAAGATGATGGTGTACTGGTTTATGTGAAAAGTAGCTTTAACTATACCACCAAAACAGAATGGCTAGGTGAAATTAAAATTGTAACGATGACAGTGATTGACAAAAATGAAAAAATTGAAATTAACGCAATTTACCGTTCACCAAATAGTGACCCAAAAATATTTAATCAAAATTTAATCACATTTTTGAACGATCGCAAAAGAAATTTCATTCGGGTAATAACTGGAGATATAAATATAAATCTGTTAAATAATAATAATGAAGTCGTAAATGAATATAAAAATATAATGAGTGCCTTCGGATACATTTCATATACAATGCGGTCCATATGTATGGAATAAATTCAATTTTAGCGTTATTATGTACTATGTGAAAAAAACCTGAAACCTAAAATTGACAATTTACAGTATGAAAATATTATCCAACTGCAGCACCCCCTCGAAAATTTTAAATAAGAAAGGGGGTCGTGTGGTACCTTGTTGGTTCATGGGTGGATCTGAAATGTAAAATAGAAAATGATTTCCAAAATTTAGAAAAATGGTTACAATATAATAAATTAACAATAAATTATAATAAAACCAAATACCTACCGTTTTGTTCATACACAACTGGACTACCACAATTAGGTCCAATAAATGTAAGGAATGATATGCGAGGGACACAAAGTGAAGTATCTGGGCATTCTAATAGATAGACACTTAAGATGGGACCTACGCTGTAAAGAAATTGTAAATAAAATTAGAGATCACATACCAAAATTTTGAAAGATTTTCTAGATATTAAGAGTTTAAAATCAGTATACTTTGCTTTGGTGGAATCGATTTTGTCCTACAGTATATTGGGATGGAGAGGGGTGTATGACCAGTATCTGAACAGAGTAGTACATGTAGTTCAAAAATGGGTATTAAGAATTATATACAGTAAAAATATTATCTTCTCAACAGATAAATTGTATAATGAGTTACAAGTCAAAAATATTCGACAGCTCTACTATCAAAAAATTCTATTATTTCTTTATAAAGAGATGTACTTCCTTCATATAGCCACTGTTACAATACCAGACACCACGATGGTGTTATTATGCCTAGGCGTGTGAAGACTATTGGACAAAGAAATGCATATTACTTAGCACCGAGAATTTATACAATGGTACCCAAACACTTAAAAACGATAAACAAATATAGTAAATATAAAAAGCAAATTAAGAAATGGATTACGGAAACGGAGAGATCAGTATTTTTACATTGTAAATAAAGACAATAATTCAACGAACCCAACACTATAAAATGTTACATTATACTCCCATTGCCGTATGTCGAAAAATACCGAATATGTCCACAAATTAATTTTTGTTGAAAAATCCCGAATATATCGCACACATTAATTTTAGTCAAAAATTCCCGAACATGTCGCGCACACAGATTCTAATATTAAGACAATATCGAACAATACGAAATGTAAATATATTTAAATGGCATTTTTTCTACTTCCGTTACTAAAACCGTACTTTGAACACGGGTATGACATGCACAAAACGACTCTTTAAACACTAGTGTTTAAAATGCGAAAAGTCACATCTTCTTCTTCTTGTTCCTTTTTTGGGCTATATCCTGAGGGACAATTTACCCAATTTTATACATGTGGGGGGAAAAAGTCTTGCTCTTGGCAATATTTCCCTCCCTTTAGAATGGATATCTTCCTTAAACAAAACTGCACTACTGTTGAGCATATGTACTATGAGTTATTACACTTTTATATTACTTATGGTGAGTATTGGGGTATTAGTAAGGTAAGACTTCACAACACAGGAAATTAACTTTTCTCCCTTGGGGGTAGCGGCCAAACTTGGACTCACCCAGAAATGCTATTACAATATTTCTTGTTGTTTCTTAAGATTATTGTTTTTATTTTTTTAATCTGGTTTTATTTTTTATTAATTATAATTTTGATAAATAAAATTGTAACCCATCAGTATCCTTATAATAAAATGTTAAATTTCGTTACTGAGTGTTCAATTTTTTAAGGGTGTTTCACCTGATAACATACATAAATGGTTTATTTGCACGGTAGCTCCAACCATTGAAAATGGATATATAATATGTCATATCAGGTGAATGAGAATTAAAAAAGGAAACGAAAAACGTCAAAATATACAGGGTGTCCCATTTAAAACAACATAAGTTTGCATTATATTCCCTTAGTGAGCCCCTAACAAAAAATTCTTTGCGCCACTGAACTCTTTAATATTATATGTATCAAAAGTTTTTATAACTTTTTTTTTATATTTTCCTTAATTAAGAAGTTATAGTACCTTGTAGTTTTCGACAGTTTTCAATAATCGCCCTGTATCTTCCAACTGCAGGGAGTTACTAAAGATTTAATTAGGCTCTCATTACTTTAACAAAAAAAGAAGTCATAACATCTTAACTGCTTTTCTTCAATCTCTTCTAGTTTACGAGATACCCTGCAAAACACACTAATTTGGGACACTCTGTACATTCTGAACCTAAATATGAAATTTTATTAATTGATTTTCAGGTGATTAAAACTATTTTCAGTGCATAGTTTTCCCAAACACTCACTTTTTAATTACTTATTTTGATGAAATTTAAAAAAAAACTGGCGAATATCTCTAAAACTTTTGAATAAGGTAAATGTACTTGAAAATATTCCAAATTACCCTACCTACCCATCAATTTCGTTTCTTCAATGTTCTACCAAAGGGTCTGTATAATATAGCATAGTTTTTAATTTTCAAAACGTTTCCTACTTTGCTACTAACAAACCACAATATTATTCCATAACTACTATAAAAGTAAAACCTCAAAAAGTAGTAAAAAGTTTTAGTCGAGGTTTTAGTTATTTATCTGAGGAAAAGTTGAAGTAACTATATTTAAAAGGCAAGATTAGGAAATAGATGTGTAGAAGTTCCGAATGTGGGAAAGAAAAATGTTGATGATAATATATGCAGAATGGCACATATAAGTTGTTTGGATATAATAGGAACAGTTATACAGAGATTATGATCGACAGGGCTCATAACAAAGATGGAAGACCTCAAAATACTACTTCCTAGTAGGAAGAAACAAATGAGTGGGAAAGCTGAGGCAGAGATAGTAGGAAATGAAGGACAATATCAGAAAATTAAATATCAAGTAATGGAAAGAGAAAGCTGAAATGAATGGAAAAATGTTGTGAACTAAGTCATGGACAAATTAGGCTCAATAAATTTCTATACCAAAACTGTGATTCTGTGGTAATAAGATTATATATAAGTCTAACAATAAATAAACTGTTGTATTTAGGTAAAAATCCACTTGCTCTTCTATACCAGTAGTAGTTTTTTATCCACATTCAAAGTAAAGATCTTTATTGTAGCAACAAGTTGGTTTTACAGTCAGGGGCATGGTCATGATGTTTTGTATAAAAACAATTGTATATATTTTACATTTTTAATCATTTGTAATTTTAAGTTTTTATTTGTTTTATGTTTCTCCTAATTAATGTATACTTTATTTATGTTTGTATATTTTTACTTGAAGAATGTATATTTTTACATAAATTACGAATTATAAGGAAACTGTTTGGTAAACGTTTGTAATATTAAGATAATTTTTATATATTTTTGTTATGATTAAACTTGTATTATATTTACTGTAAACCTACCAGTTGTTGGACACCTATGAGCTATTGGACATCCCAATTATTTCAACTGAAAACAAGAATTCTGTAATCAATTACGAAGACACATCAAGCTAAAAATATTTGAGACCAATGTCAAGAGTGTGTTTCTTTACGGATTTCAAACTTGAAAAGTCTCAAACAAGATCAAGTATGGAGAATATGTCACCAAATTCCAGTGGGCTGCACTAGCAAAGAACACAGACAAGGCTGGATCAGACAAAGACTCAGGTGACCAAACAGCATCCCAAAGGAAGCTCTTGAGTGAAAGGAAAGGAAAAATGAAAGTGGATAATAGGCCAGCAGCATAACACTTGGAGAAGAACTCTCAAATAAGAAATCACCAAAAAACTAAAGTCCTGGGTAGAAATCAAGTAAATGACTCAGAATCATGTCTGCTGGCATTCCTTTATTGAAGCCCTACGTCCCCTTCGGTATTAAAGGACATAAGTAAGTAAGGTCATAAGGACACATGCGGCCAAAATCCAATTCTTTCAGCAAGAAAAGAGTCTGATCTTGTATTTATTTATTTGTCACATGTGTTATACTGACGAAAGTGATAATGATATTTCAGAAATAGAAAGTTAACAAGACAGTGAAATGTATAATGAAAAAGAACTTGAACGCAAAATGTGTAAAAATTTAAAGAAATAGAAAGTGAAGAGGATATTCGTTTTGTAATATTTAAAAACTTTTTTGTTATTATGGATTTTATGTTTAAACATGCAACTTTCTGTAAACTTTTTATTATTGTGTTTAGAGAATGCATTATATATTATTTCTACTAGTCAAATGTTATATTATGTTCGTTTGTGATACTCATTTTAATCTTATAATTATGTACGTTGAAATATACGAATTTTTTTATTTCAAAGCATTTCTATCACATTTATACAGCAACTAATCTGTGAGATGCATTGCGCCTGACGGAAGATTAAACTAGGATATAAGTACTAAGATCTATCTGGCATAAGCGGAATAATATCAGTTGAAAAATACTCTAGAGAAAGCAACTTGAAATTAAAAAAAAGATTCACTGTCCAATAACTGGTATGTTTACCCTACATACATCTAAAATCTTCCTATATGTGTGGTAAATAAAAATAAAACACTTCTAAGAAAAAATAAATACAAGACTACCTACTCCTGGGACTTTTGAGTTCAAAAATCCTAGATGGAATCCTGTGATTTCTCTTCAGCAGCTAACCACCAAAAATATTCTACATAAGATCAAGTATAATTTTCTAGTCTACTTAGTACCATTAAATAAAATTGTAAATTCCAAAAAGATAATATTTTTGTATAAAGTTCAAATTTGATTAAATTCTGTAATTTTTATGTAAAATAAATGAGGCTTGCTACAATCCTGTACAAATGCATCAATATTATTTTATATTTAAATTCGGAGCAGTTTAATTGGCGAATTTAAAATGTTATAGTACTTTGCAGTACATCGCAAATAAAGATAAACAATGTTCTATTTATTGAAATTTGAAGGATCTTGGCAAGATTCTAACCTAAACATTCTACAGCTGACGATTTATGGTAGTATAGAAATTATGTTCAAGTGATTTTTACATCAAGGTAAGAAAAATAGAAAATTTATTTGAAAAATAAAATTGTAACGTGCTCGTACTATTATGAAATTTTTTGATTTACCTGAAGAAACTGGAATTAACGGGTCTTGTTCTAAATGTTTTTCCATGTTCTAACAGCAATATTCCATTTCAACCCACTTGATTGAAATTTTACAAACCGTATGTTAAAAATAAGTTTATACCAAGTACATATTTACACATAATAATTTGTGTACAAGAACTGTGTGAGTTTACAGTACAATACAAACACTATCAAAAACTTCTGATCACCTTTCACTTATAACTTACTTTTAACAAATTTCAAAATAACGTCATTTAAATTATTTATCACAGAATATATATATATATATATATATATATATATGTATATATACATATATTCTTTGTTAGTAATTAAAACAATTTTACTTCTATTGGATATTGGGACTTTTGGGAGCGCCCGTGTTTTGACACTTGTTACTTTTATTTATAAAATAAAAAGCCATTTCTTGATGAGCTCAATTTTTCAGTACTGCAGCGTTGCCAATTTAATTCTCTAAAAACATAGTGGTACCGTGACGTCATTACAAACTTTATTTGTGAAATTATGAAGATAAAAATTCCTACTAGAAATATTTTTTATAATTTTCAAAATGGATTCAAACCTACTTCTTCCGAAGTTCTTACCAACTACATTAAACAATGTGACGAACCTCCATGGACTTCATATTTTATAAAAGTAGGTTTGTTTTTTATAGAAATAAAATAGACGTTACTTTTGAAATTTCTAGTATTCGAGTATAATTGATGATCAGTGGGGAAAATCACATTTCAATTGGAAAGTGGGAAAATCGAACTACCACATATTGAGAACCGGCTGTTTTCCGTATATAAAATATCATTGTACAAAAAGAGCCAATCAGAATTTAAATATAGAAGATATATTTTTCAGAGCTCTAAAAGTCATCAATTTAGGTAAAAGAAAATGTAAAACTATGATTTTATATTCAATAAACATTCGTTTTAGGACTGCCTTGTCTTGCGTATGGAGTTGCAGCAACAATTTTAATAAATCATACAGAAATCGTCAAAACGAGTAAAGGAGACGTATTAATTTATTTCCTGTACGCCGAAGATAAGGGATCAATCTATTAAAATGTTAAAAGACGTAAAGATATCTATATATTTTTAGTAAATAAAGTTTTTGCCATAGATAAAATTTTTATTTTTTTATGAGTTTTGCCCTAAAAATTGTTGAAAATCGTTCCTGACAAGTGACGTTGACAATAAGTTTAGCGAGGTTATGTTTCTGTTTATCAGGTTACTGTGTTTTGAATAAGTTGGTTAAAAAAATAAGTATATATTCTTATTTAACTGTAATAATTAATATTAATTGTTTTCTTTTTCCATCAAAATTATGAACCATGTTGGTACAATTATGTATCTTTTCAGTCGATGTTTAGGTTTTAATATGTATTCAATTACTTATTTCTGATTAGTGACAACAGAATTTTGTTTATTATATTAGTAATCAAAACAAAAAATTCTATAAGTTGGTTTGGGCACCTATTGAATTGACGTGGTGAGGTTCAATAATACCAAGAGTGTGCGACGGCCAGACCTTCGTTATTTTATAAAAGCTGAAACTTTCTCTGTGCATGTTCCCAACACAGGTAAGAACGATCAGCGACTATGGAGTTTGGATTATGGTTACTTGGGCAGGTAACAGGTAGTAAAGGTGTATAAAATAGTACCTCAAATTCGTTAAAGTTTTTTTATGTTCTCTTCGGAATAATATTATAAATCACATCATACATTACCAGACAATTAGTACAGTTGCAACCTGCTGCCAGACACCCCTAAACTTTAATAAATTATAATTATACATATGTTACAGTATAAAAGCTGAATTTTATATGTGATTCTTGGGGACCTACAAAAAATGTTACCTCAGTAGCTGGACAGTTTTTACATATTGCCAGACACATTGAAAGTCAAATTTGTAACATTATACAGTGTGTCATTTCCCTCACAAACAGCCAGTTTTACTTTTCATTTAAAATATATCAACTCGAATGTAAATAGAATAGAATTCAATAATAACAAATTCCTACACTTTCGTATTAATGAGGGAACAAGAAAAGGTTTTGGTCCTGCTGGAGAGTCATTAGAAATATATCACCTCTTCGTTGGTGGGTGGTTGTTGATCGTTTCTAACTTTAAATTGGAAGTTTGGGGTAAGTGTATGTGCAAGTGGTTTTGGAGCCTCCGGGACTTTGACACTGGCTGGAAGATATTGAATTTACTGATGAGGAATGCATCATTGCACGTAATACTGTATATGAGTTGGGTTACAGTAGAAGTCTAAAATGATACTCATTTTTCCTTTTCCTCCAACCCTACCTACGATGTAAAAAAAGTATTGGTTTACCACAAGAAAAGTTTGAATTTTTTATTAATTATGTTTACGTTTTTTAGTGAGAAAAACAAGAAAAACGGGTTTATGGAAAAAAATCTGTGTGTATGTCGTTGACCACTTTTACTTTTCCGCCAACCCTATTTACAATGCAAGAAAAGAATTGGTTTACCCCAAAAAGAGTTAGAGCTTTGGTTTTTTTTAAGTTATTATTACGTTTTTCAGTGAGAAAAACACGAAAAACGGGTTTTTAGAAAATTAATCCTGTGTGTATGTCGTCGGCCACTTTTTCTTGTTAGCACAAGGTGTATACCAATTTTATAATTGGATATTGTCTCACAGATTAACCCTGTTGATTTTCAGTTCACCAGAGCTAGTACAATGGGTCATATAAATACAGATTTGGAGAAATTTCAGTATGATATAGCCTCTGGGGTGCGGAAAAGTTAGTTAATCTTTAAAACCGTTTATTTGTAACATTTCTTGCCTTGGAGTACATAAAGTTACCAATTTTAAGATTGGGTATTGTTCAGGGCATCTCACAGATGTAATCTATTGATTTTCAGGTCATCAGAGTCAGTACAACTGGTGCTATGGTACCCAAAGTACCACCTTTCTGGAGAAACTTCGTGTTGTTAACACGATACAGACTCCGGAGTGTATCCAATTGATCAATTTTATTATTGCATATTGTTCAGGGTGTCTCACAGATGACCCCTATTGATTATCAGCTCACCAGAGCCAGTACAACTGGTCCCATAAATCCAGATATACCTCATTTTTGGAGAAATTTCAGTTTGATAACACCATACAGCCTCCAAAGTGCAGAAAAGTTAGTTTTAATCTTTAAAACAGTTTATTTTATATTGACAAGGAAGTTTGACTCAAAGAGTAAGAACAATTCGTTAAAGCCTAACTGACAATTTTATTAATGTTATAATTTGGTAGTTTAACCCACCATTGGTGACATATATGTCTGTGAGCCCAGGTAGTTCGAAAAAATCTAATCTCATATTTTGTTTTCACCACTTGTAACGTTTTGATTTGGGTATATGCCACTGGCTTTTGGCTAAATCACTGTTTTTTATTTATTGGTACCGGCTACCAAGAGTATAGTTGACGCAAGAGATATAGTGTGAGCTTTAAGGTTTAAGCTTATCGTTTGTGTTAAATGCCGTCATAGTCCAGTCAATATTATAATTTAAAATGCTTATTTGACGGATATATTCATTTAATATTATAATTTCAACTAATAATCATTAAAATGTATTTAATTATTAAATGCTTACATACATATTTAAAAACATCTTAAACATAACACCAGACAATTAACGCACCTTATATTAACAAGAATTAGGAATATAAATAATAATAATAAATGAACTTTATTAAGTATAAAAATAACACTCAACTGGCCATTGACCGAGGTCCTTCAGCTACAGTGGTATAAGTTATTGTGTGAATTACAATGATATTCTTAAAAATTTACAGTTTCAGATTGATATAAGAGAGAAAAAAAATCAAAAAATAACCAAAACTATAGTTTATCCCATAGGATTTGTTCTGGATGTTTGTAGTGTGTTCTGTTATTTCTTCCATTGCAATATGGAGAGATGAGGTTCTTGTTTTTGGTTTTCTCACTAAATTTGAAGGACAACTGTGATAGTCTCTCTTCGATGGGTTGCACTCCAGTAACTTCATATAGCAGTTGGTTGGGTAGATTATGGATAGGATTATTCGGATGTTTAATTTTCGTGATAATGCACAAGGCAGTTCTTTCGGCCACCTGGAGATTCTTCAGGGCAGGATTTCTTATGTTCTGGAATATTATATGTCCATATTCAATTAGAGGTCTACACATCATTTTGTAGATTTTAGTTTTTGTGTTTAAGTTTATTCCATGTTCTTTTTTAGATATAGATTTGAAGTGCTTTGCCCTTGATATGGTTTTTTTTATATTTCGTGTGTGTGTATTGAAGTTTAGCTTATTGTCCATAATGATCCCTAGATATTCTGTACATATTTCTGGACTGAGTTCATGGTCATATAACCTTACTGACGGTGATGTAGCTGATGGGGAGTGGAAAAATATTAGCAAATACGATTTCTCTGGATTAGGTTTCAGTCGCCATTTATTGAACCATGATGTTGTTCTGTCTGCTAGCAGTTGTAATCTTTCAACGGTTGTATTTAAACTTCTGCAGTGAGAAACCAAAGTAGTATCATCTGCATATTTTAGTATATAGTTATCCGAATCAAAGTATTCTGGGTCTGCGTGGTATATAACTGAACAGTATATGTTGTATACTAAGGGTGATAATGGAGACCCCTGAGGTACACCTTGCTGTGGGGTAAATTTGTGAGAAGTTTTGTCCTGCACTTTAACTCTCAGTTTTCTTTCATTCAGTAAGTTAGCTATCACATGGATCAGGTATTTGGGACGACCAAGGTAGTCCAACTTGTATAAAAGACCTTTCGTCCAAACACTATCGAAAGCTTTGTTGTCTAAGAAAATTGCTGCTGTTTTGTTTCCGTTAAGCTTACATGCTTCTATGTTGTTGGTGAGTATTGCTAGAGGGTGGGTCGTACAACATTGCCTCCTGAATCTAAACTGATACCCTGGGATACGATTTCCCATTGATTTCACTATTCTGTTTTTTATGATTTTTCAAGGTTTTTTCCTAGCACAGGTAGCAGCATAATTGGTCTATAACTGGTAGGTGTAGAGTGGTCCATGTTTGGTTTCGGAATAGTAACAATTGTATCCGTTTTCCATTCTCTAGGTATGTAGCTGTTTTTCAGACAAAACTGATACATATGAATGATATATTCGTGGATCTTATGGTGTAGCTGTTTAACCAACGATTTATTAATGAAATCTTGCCCTGGGGCAGTATTTTTACCTTGGTTTATTATACTGTAGTATTCTTCTTCTTTGATTTAATATTCCCCAGGGTTCACGTTGACTTGCTGTGGGTCTATATGTTGTACCATTCCGACATAGTTTCATAGTGGTGATCATCGAAATTGTCTTCTTCGCTTTCTTCATATGTTTTTTCGAAATGCTGAGCAAATATGATACTTTTCTCTCCCGGCGAGTTGACTGTTTGACCATTTTATATCACTGGGTGGCTCTCTTGTGAGTTGTTTTTATATTTCGAAAGTTTCTTAATATCCTGCCAATACGATTTGCCCTGTTTATCATTGATCTCCTCACATAAAGTTAACCATTTATGTTCTCTGTACTGCTGAATCATCATCTGTATGTTTTTGTTATGTTTATTCAGTTCTCTTTTTAAGGCCGGGTTGCCAATATTCCTATATTCCCTATACATTTTTCGTTTGCTTTTAATCAGTTGTATGATGTATGGTGGTAGTTCCAGGGTAAAGTACCGCATTTCTTTTTTGGGGGTATTTTCCAATACAACTTTTGTTGGTTTAAAGTTGAAATTGCTGAGCATTCTTTTGTTCATGTCCTGCTCGTTGTTGTCTATGTACCTCAACATGGCTGTGTTCAGTTTCTCTATGTTTGTTTTCCTGAAATTGTATTTCTCAATTTTGATATTTTTAATTGGGGTGTGAGGGTCAATAATGATTCTGAAACTGAGGTGGTCTGAGCATAGGTCTGGTATATTTACAACACTTTTGATATTTCTTGCTAGATTGGAGGTATGAAAGATCATATCCGGTGTTGAGTTTGCATTATGATTCATAACAAAAGTAGGTGGAGTGTCGTTTTTAACAAAGTTGGTATTATTTAGGAAGTCGTTCACTTGTTTTTTTCTTCGGCTTTGTATTGGCATTGAAGTCTCCTATTACAATGGTATATTTGTTGAGGCTGCTCATCGTAAATATATTTTCCTCTTTTCTGGAGTATGGGTGAATGTAAACAAGAAATATATGTAAATAATCATCAAGAAATGGCATTGAAAAATGTATACATTCATTTAGAGGGTTGTTGATAGATGGAGCATTGCCTTTTCTCATTCTCAGTTTTGGATCTGTTAGGACTAGACTACTTCCCTTGGCATGGTTGTGGATTAAGTGGCCGTTTTTCTGAATAATATTCCAGTTTTTGTAAACTATTTTCTTTGGATCTTTCGTTTTGGATTCTACAAATAATGCCATATTGATATCATTGGATTCAATATATTTTTGTATAAGCTCTTTCTTCCCGGAATATCCATTGATGTTTGAGTATACTATATTAATTAAGGACATGTTCGTAATGGGAATTATTGGTGGGCTCAGTAGGCGAGTGATTAGAGGTGTCACTTTCTTCCATGTCAAACATGAGGATGTACATTTTATTTCCTGAAAACACTGCAACGCTATCCACTCTGAAGTTGTTGGCAAATTTTTTAAGAAGTTGTATCACTAGTTTGTCTCTGTTGGTCACTACTGGGTTGTTCAGCTCATTAACATAGGTATTTATGATGGTATCATGTATGATTATTGGTTGATATATTCCTGATTTTTTTATTTCTGTTGAGACCTCATGTGATTTTTGTTGATTGTTTTTATAGAAACATTAGGTACGCCTTGTATTGGTTGTTTTGGTCTATTGGGGCACTTATATGACCAGGCTTGGTGGTCTTCTACTCCGCAACTATGGCACTTAGGAGTCAATGTGGATGTACATTTGCTGGTTGGGTGGGTTCCATTAAATTTTAGGCATTTTATGGGTTGTTGGCCTGTTTCTGTTGGATTATTGAAGGATAAGCATTTACTGCATGGTTTTGGAGCTGATATAGGTGGTTTACTGGGATAAACTGGATAGTGGCGATACTTGAAAAATAGTCTTTGGGAAAGCAACATCTGAGAAGTTTTTTCTGATCCATTTATTATTATTATAAGCTTAGTAGGCTTTCCTGTAGCTCTTGATACGATTCTTCTGCAGAATCTGTGATCCATGTTGTTTTTGGTTAGAAATTCGCTGATTGATTTTTTTTTCTATTTCGAATTCTACTGATGCAATGACTACAGAGTAGCTGGAAGATTGCTCTGAGGTAGCAGCTGCAGTTGAATTTGTCACCGATTCTTTGAATTGTATTATTTTTCCGACCTCAACCATTTTGTTCAAAGTTGATATAATAGATTCTTTTGTGGTGTCAGTTTTCAAAAGCAAGCCTTGCTTTGTGTTGATTATTGTATCCTTTGCATTGGGGTATATTCTCGTCCAGAAATCAGTGAAATTTGATTCCTCATTATTGGCGAGTAGTGTATATTGGGATTCCTTGTTGGCTGGTTTGTTTTTTGTTGAGATTGTTTTTGTATTGGGTTTGTTATGGCATCTTTTGTGCTAGTATTTGTTGTATTGGATTTTCCTATAACGATATCGTTAATTTCTTCATGAGTCAACTCTTGGGTTTGTTTTCTTTTATGCTTGTTTTTTCTTTTTCCTTGTACTTCCGTCCAGTTTTCTGCTGGATTCGATGTATCCATTTCATCATTAGAATTATCACTTTTCGACGACATGTTAATGTATATTCACACAATTGTCCGCAATAAAGACAAGTTTTTATATGTCACTTAATATATTTTTATTGTAAGTAGTTTTTGGTTAGACTAGAGATAACACCGATTTTGCTAATTAGCTTTTAATTACGGTACGTCCGCTATCTATGAAGGTCCGAAAAAAACTGGGGAATATAATTTTCAAATAACTTATTTTTCCCATCTTTCACCGAACTATAAGTATATTTTGAGATAGCAATTTTTTGAAGACAACAGGTGTCCATCAGAGATAAGCAACGCTCGTTCTTTAGTTGGTAGGCTGACATCAACAAAGAGTGTAGTGTTTTTCTCGGGAATTTGTACTTTGAAGATTATTATACAAAACGACAACTGATTGAAGTTTTACAGACAAAGCAATTTAAGAAATTATACGCCCTAGAGAGTATTGCTGAACAACATGGACACTGTATAGTGAGACTTCCTCCTTATTTTTGTACAGGAATTAAAAAAGTAATGAAAATTGAAGATGAGTATAAGAATATTGGGCATGTCCATATTAATGGAGGAAATAAATGTATTATTGATTTACAAGACGATGGTGAAGCAGATGATATAGGAGAAGGATTAATAGAATTTCAATATATTTTTCATGTTACTCATATAGTAGTGACAAGCAGGAGTTAGACATAATAATTATTTTTAAAGAATTGTTTTATTCATTGTTATAAAATTTCTTTTTTTTTATTATTTTTTCATAGAATTTTGTTTTGTTCATAAAAAATCGAATTGGATACAAAAAGGGCTTAGTTCACGTCTGGTATCCCGATTAAAGCGAGCACCCTTTCTACAATTACGTATCATCAAATACAATATAGGTATTGTTAAAAGTAAACAAAATATTAATACCTTTCAGAGTCTAGCTCCGCAACATAACTTAAAGGGGATATAACCATTACATTGCTACACTATATGTTTTGCGTCAACTATTCTTGTCAGGGCTAGAGTAATTGTTAGATTGTTGAAGAGGGACAAAGTGATCTCCTTGATTTTTTTTTGGTAGGTAATTTTCATTTTGTTGAAACCAAGAAACAAGGTGGTTTTACCTGTACCTCGTGGTAGTTTTTTGCTAGTTTAAACCCTTAGCAATCCCAAATTTGTGAGTTGTGTGGGATATAACCCTTTTAATAAGGTGAGTTGCCTCCTCAAGATTTTACTATTCAAAGTGGATTTATCCATCATTTTTTTTGTCATCTCAAAATCAGAAATGTTTTTTTGTTTATTAAAAAGAGTTTCCCTTTTAGGGCTCTGAGGTAGTTGTAAAATAGCTTCCGTTGGGTAAAAATACGGCTATTACTTTGTTTTGTTTCGTAAGACAGCTATAGGTGCTTAATCTTCAATATACCCTCCACGACCAAAACAACAACAAAATAATGATTTCGTAATGGAACACCATTTGGTTGTTAATTCACCCCTTATACAACACATCAGAGTATTCCAGAGGTCAAGAAAGTGTGAAGGAAAAGCATTTGCAGAATTTTGTAGAACATAGGAGGACCTATTATAAGGACAAACAGGCCAAAATTTTATTTTTTTAAAACATTTTCTTTTACTTTCATTAATTGAATTATTGTTTAAAAACATTTTTTGGGAGGAAGTTTGATTTTTATTTTAAATAGTTGCTAAAATTAAATTAAATCTCTTGTAAATAAATTTAAAATCCTACAAGATAATACCTATAAAAATATAATTTTTTAAGAAAGTTTAAACTATAGTACTATAGTGTCGTAAAGTCACTATTGTATTTATTTTATGGGATATATCTAAAGTTTTATTAATTCACTAATTAAGACTTAATTAACTTTAATTTTTTACTTAAATATTTTAATCAAAACCAATAGGGTATTAACTCCGTTGTTGCAAATAAATTGTTATACCCAAGTCTGAATAAAGGATTGATATTCGTAATTTTTCAAAATGATATTTCTTTTTATGTTTGACCTCACCACTTCAGATTTAATATTTGGCAACTTGTAAAATCTATATACGTTTCTATTACTTGTTTTACTTTTTGGTTTTTGTCTATAAAACAAAAGTTGCATGGCGCCGTGGGTTATGTGATGTATTTCTTATTCACTCCCATAAATGCTGTCCGACGAAAAGCTGCCGTTCGCCTTTGTAACTTAAAATTGAAAATACAACCGTTAATTTTTTTTTTTGAAATCTTGTTAATTTTGATAAATTTAATAAACTTGGGTTACACACTCATCGAATAACATTGCGATTTCGAGTAGATACCTTATTCCTCGCCCACTACCGCCAGTCTAACTCGCGACACAGACGCACGTAACAGGGTTTTGACGCCAGCCCGGTGCGTGAGACCGGCGTCACCAACTAAGTAAGTCAAATGGTTTTGTTTTCACATGTCCCAAGAGCAGGAAAAAACGTCCTTCTGATACACAATTATAATAAATTTGACGCAAAAACTCAAAACACCGATATAATTTTGAGCTACAGTGGCACGAAGGGACGGGTCGATGTCGTAGATCGTCTTTGTGAAAATTACAACTGCGCCCGAGCAACAAGGCATTGGCCAATAATGGTATTTTACGCTATGTTGAACGTCACTACTGAGGGGTGGTTAATTCGTCAAAATCCGTGTACAAGTTGGTCAAGACTCACTTAAAATCTTTAAAAATTTCACGAGGGGTTAACCACATGGCAAATGTGGTATACAATGTCTGGCAAATGTGTAAATTTGGTGTACACATTTTGTGGTGATGGTTGACCCCTCGAAATTTCACGAAAGCCGATAAAATCCAATAAAATTAAAAAAAACATCGCAATTTCAGTGATTGTCGAATTAATTTTAAACAAACCGCCATATTAGGCAGTCACACAGACGACAGTGACGCAGCGATTGCTAACGAACTTGTGGTATTTGTCTAATAATACAATATAAAAAATTTGCTGTGACCGGCACAGAGACCATCCGCAATTTAGTACATCTGTGCAAAATCATTTTAAATGGAAACACTGAATAGGGGCCGTTAGAACCGCGTGGGCTGTAGTGACTAGCAACACAAACATGAACGTAAAACAAAACCAATACAAACCAATAAAGTTTTGGAGGCAAACGTAAATTAAAAAAGGGTCATTTTAGACAAAAATGTTTGGAAAAAAATTGTGTATTTTGGATTGCTGATTAGTTTAATATATATACATTTATGCCGAAAATCTGCTCCGAATAGAGATATTAGCATTTTGAATCATTTCTATTTCCCATATACAGTGCTTCACAAAAGTCTCCTCCCCCCCTCTTTTATTTTGAACGGTGATACTTAAACTGATGAAATTTGGAGCGTGAAAATGAACTATTGTAAGCTTATCTACTAGTGGTAACAGGTGACGTAATAGGCATCGGTGACGTCACCTCGTTTGAAAGGTATTTAGGATACCTATTCAATCATACTATTTTTTTTGGATTTACGATGTTTTTGATGGTTAAAATAAATAAACACTAAAATTTGAGTTTCGCTTTTAATTAATAAATATTCAAAAGTCCGGTTCTGGTTAATTGACGTTTTTACATGCGATAATATCTTGAATTTTTAGTTTAATTACTGTTTAACGAGACGTTTCAGTATCTACCATTACATAAACAAAATGATACAAAGTAACAGCTATTGTATTTATTTGTGAAAGTGGAAATAATTTTCATGCGGCGGAGCACATTTTTAATGAGAGATACCCCGATCGCCCTATATCGAGGATTTATTTGATGGAGCTTTTTCATAAGTTTCAACAAACAGGTAGTGTTCATGATGCCAAACGATCGAGTCGACCAAATATTGGTATTGATAAACGAATTTATTTAATCGTGTCTGAACTACAAATATATATAACTATAAATGTTCATATATCACTCCAGTGTCTGGCGCATATCACAGCATTTTCATTGCACGTCCATAGGTCCCGAAGGGTACATGGGGCTTGTAGGGATTGGCACGACAGGAGGTGTTCCATTGACTGGGCTTCTCCGCATTCACATGCTGCCTCTTCCACGTATCCCCACTTCACGAGGTTGGTCTTGCATCTCCCCATTTGGCACCGGAGTCGGTTGAGGGTCTTCCAGGTACCCCAGTCTAGGTCCGAACCTGCAGGAAGTTTTTCTTTTGGATTCCAGGTTGGAGTGTCGTGGTCTATTAGGCACTGTTCCCATCTTGCCTCCTTGGTGGCAGTTTTAGAGGCTATGAGGGACTGTGTAGATTGTATAAAGTTTCGCCTAGATTTTAGTCTGGCCGCTACCGGTATATGTTGATACAGAGGATGTCTGGTGTCGTCGCATTGTCTGTTTCGTTCGGCCATGGCTAGGGTTTCCCTCCGTATTTGTGGGGGTGCGATTCCGGCTAGCATGTAGAGTTGGTCAAGGTTGGTGGGTTTTAGGCATCCCGTTATTAATCTACACGTGTCGTTCAGGACAGGGTCCAGCCTATGGGCGTGTGCTGATGTCTGCCATACGGGAGATGCATATTCGGCCGCGGAGTAGCACAGTGCAAGGGCCGAGGAGCGCAGGACGTTAGGGTTCGCCCCCCAACGAGCGTTAGTCAGTTTACGGAGAATGCCGTTTCTGGTGTTGACTTTGGCCTTGGTTTTATCGATATGCTTCTTGTAGGTGAGGGAGCGGTCTAATGTAACCCCTAGATAGACTGGGTTTGGGCAGTGTTGCAGTCTAACTGAGTTCCACTCTATTTGCAGTTCCCTTCTCGCCTGTCGGTTATTGAGATGGAATAGGCATGTCTGCGTCTTTGCTGGATTCGGACGGAGTTGGTTAGATCTATAATAGCCACTCAGCCTTGATAAAGATTCTGTTAAGTGCTCCTCTATATCTACGATGTTTTTTGACTGGCAGGTGATAGCTACGTCATCGGCGTAGATGAAGCTTCTTGTTGTTGGGCCGGTTGGTTGGTCGTTGGTATACACATTGAAGAGCATGGGTGCGAGCACGCTACCTTGGGGAAGGCCATTCTTCTGGTTCCTCCAGCGGCTTCTTGATCCTTGGAACTCTACATAAAACCTTCTATTCGATAGCATTGTGTTTAGCACTTTCGTCAACTGTAAATCACCTGTCATTTCGAAGATTTTTCCCAGTAATATTTTATGGTTTATAGTGTCATATGCCGCCGTTAAATCGATAAACGAATTGATATAGTTACATAAATTGTAGTAAACCCTTCTTCTGCCACAGCACAAGTAGCGTCTACCTGTCGAGTCAGTCATACTGCAGTACACAGGGTGTTGACCAAAAACAAATATCATCCATACAAATTAAAAATGGTGCATCAACTTTCAGATGACGACCTACCACGACCAAAGGCTGCAATTCTGTGAAAATATGTCCACACAAATTCTCCAACAGCCAGACTAGATAGATAGATAATTTATTAGTCTTTACAATCATACATATGACATAAGACAAGTCAGATACAGTATAAAACTATAGTTAAATCAATTAAAATTAGAATTTAAATGTATACAGGCAACAACGTATAACAATCATTTGGTATAAACAAGAATATGAAGAAAATGAAACAAATAAAATAACTAAAACTACGTTTTTAAAATTTTAAATATTAAAAGATCCAAAAAATTAGGTAAGTAATTAGGATTGAGAGATGCTACGCCACCCATTAAATTCATCCAGCGAGTAAAAACAATATTGCATTAGAAACCTTTTAAGACTAGTTTTAAATTTTTTGAGATGGTTTATTTGCTCAATATCATCTGGTAACCGATTAAAAAATTCACCCCCGGCATATGTTGGCGACTTCTTCAATCGGGAACGATTAAATTTGTTCAAGTGAATATCACTCTTACATCTCGTATCGTGATCATGTATGTCACTATTTTTCTGAAGGTTGTTTTTGTTAATAAAGGTGTAGATCAGAAGTTTGTAGAGATATATACCTATGGATGTCAGGATGTTATTGCTCTTAAAGGTGCTCCTACAGGACTCATTGTAGCCTAAGCCAAAGATCAAACGAATAAATCTCTTTTGGAGAATAAATACTCGCCTAACCTCGTTTACTCTGCCCCATACAATTACATTGCAGCCGATTGCAGAATATATTAGTGCGTAATACAAATTTAGTAAATAATCTTGATATAAATATGATTTTAAACTATTAAAAGCAAAATATAATCTGCTCAACCTTTTACATACATAGTCAACGTGATTTTTAAAATTCAATTTACCATCCAATTCCATTCCCAGAAATTTTGTATTTTCAGAAGTGTTGAACGTGCAATTATTAAAATCAAAAACAAAGGCATTGCCTTGCTTGAGTGGTGATATAAATTAAACAAAAACAGTTTTGCCCTCATTTATAATAAGGTGATTTCTTTGACGCCAAGAGGTGAACTCTTTCATGATTTTCCTTACTTTTTTTGAGTAACTCATCTAAACTATCGGCCGCAATTATAACTGAGGTATCATCTTCATATATAAAAATACGTCCCTGGGAGATATATAAGGGTAGGTCGTTTATGTAAAGAAGAAACAAAAGTGGTCCCAGGACACCACCTTGGGGGTACCAATGGAGGTGCTAAATTAATCTGATAATTCATCCCCGATCTGCACTCTGAGTGTTCTACCAGACATGTAGGAATTAATCCACGATTGGATTGGACCTTGAATGCCCATGGCTTCTATTTTCAGGGATAAGTAGTGGGGATTGATAGTGTCAAACGCACGAGTCAGATCAAAAAATATACCCACCAAAAGTATTTGTTTAGGTGAATGTTTTCATGAATATATTGTACCAGTTCAGTTGATGCAGTTTCTATTGAATAATTTTCTCTACAACCATGCTGTGATGGGGTTATAATTCTATTTTGATCTAGGTAACCAATTAGCTGACTGCATACCGTTTTCTCAATTATTTTAGAGAACGAGCTAAGCAAATAAATCATAGTTTTCGACACATGGGGGGTCATCTTTTTTGAATACCGGTACGATTTTGCTCCTTTTGAGTTTAGTAGGGAATTTCCCTTGCACCACAGATAGATTTATCGTATGGGCTAGTTGACAAGATATGGTGTCTACGCATTCTCTCAATACCAGACATGGGATTCCGTCAAGTCCTGTCGAATATTTTTTATTAAGATTTAAAATTATATTTTTTACGTCATGTTCATTGACTGGCACAGAGAACATGGATTATGTATTTTAGATGTCGTACAAATACCGTCGGCATAGTTACATTCTCTAATCATATCACAAACAGACGTTGCAAAATAACCAGCGAAACGGTTGGCAATTTCTCTTTTATTTGTAATACTTGTTCCGGATTCAGATAGTACTATTTCTGATTCTTTTTTATGTCTATCCATTTTTGTGTTTACCAGGCTCCAACCAGACTTTGCTTGATTGTTAGAGTTGTCAATAATTTTTCGTTAGATATTTTTATATTAAGTGATTTTTTTGTAATTTTCTGTCAGGGCTGGATCATTGTCTCTGTGCCTTAACCAGTAAGGACAATTTGTTTTAGTGACGAAAGTACTTTCTTCCTTATTGGAAATGTTAATACTCATACTGTGAGGTATTGGAGTGACATAAATCCTCACATGTTTCGTGAAAAACATACACAGTTCCCATTAAAAGTGAATGTCTGGGCAGGTATTTTGGGAAACCACACAGTCGGGCCTCTTTTTTGAACTCTAATTCAACCGGTGAAGTATATCTCGAGATGTTCGAAAACACAATTGAACCGTTAATTCTTCAAATTCTGGAAAATAATCCAGATGAATTTGGTAACTTGGCAATAACGTTCCAACAAGATGGTGCTCTTGCACACTATTACTTTGTAGTAAGACGTTATCTAGATGAGAAATATCCTGGTAGATGGATTGGACGACGCGGTCCATTAGAATGGCCAGCTCGGTCACCGGACCTAACACCTTTAGATTGTTTTCTGTGGGGATACTTTAAATCTAAAGTTTACGCCCAAGTTCCTGACAGTATTGGCTTTTTAAAACAACGAATTGTTGAATAATGTAGGGCAATTTCCCCTGACACATTTTATCGAGTCCGACAAGAGTTTAATAATAGGATGTTTTACTGCCAGGAAGTAGATGGAGCACATTTTTAACAATTATTATAAGAACTAGTTGTTGAATGTTTATTAATTAAAAGCGAAAATTAGTTTTTATTTATTTTAACCATCAAAAACATCGTAAATCCAAAAAAAATTAGTATGATTGAATAGGTATTCTAAATACCTTTCAAACGAGGTGTCACTTGCCATAAGGTCCCACTTAATATTATCGGTTTCAATTGCCTGGTGACGTCACCGAGGCATATTAAGTCACCTGTTACCACTGTAGAGAAGCTTACAATAGTTCATTTTCACGCTCCAAATTTCATCAGTCTAAGTCTCACCGTTCAAAAGAAAAGAGGAGGGGAAGGGACTTTTGAGAAGCACTGTATATATTGTACAGTAAATATACAAAGCCGGTACGGGAGCAAAAATCATGTACGTCGCTAGGGGATATTGGAAATATCCTAACCTAACCTAACAAATAAATTTTCTGGGGAGGCCGTGAGCCCGTGCAGTAGTATGATGTATGCGGCGTGCGCGTACGTATGTATTATCGTCGGGATTCGAATCCAGACAACACAAACAGGCTGGTATAGTACGCGCAAAACATATTATGCAGCAATTTAATGGTATATCCCCTTTAAGTTATGTTGCGGAGCTATATAGACTCTGAAAGGTATTAATATTTTGTTTACTTCTACTAATACCACTACATACTACACTCTATTTTGATGTCAGCCTACCAACTAAAAAGCGAGTGATGCACACCTGCTGTGTTCGAAAAAATTGCTGTCTCAAAATATACTTATAGTTCAGTCAAAGATGGGAAAAATAATAAGTTATTTGAAATTTAAATCGCTAAATCTTCTTAATAAATGGAGATATAAGGTAATGTTAATTGTCTGGTGTTATATTTAAGATGTTTTTAAATATAAATAGGTTAATATTGTTTAAAGGAATGCAACAGCACTTTAATACTCACGTTTCGTAGATTAACTACATTTTGGAAAAAATCATGCGCAGTAATGGTACCAAAAGGGCATTAGTATCTAACTTTGTTATTAATGGTCCAATTTGCATTAAATAAACGACAATACGAAGTAATTGTGTGACGTAGACTATGGTTAAAGAGAAAAACTCATACAGAGTATAGTCGTGTAGAAAAAATATGATTTAATTATACAGAGTGTAATCGTAAATAAGTTTAATATCAAAAAAGAATTAGCATATATTCGTAAACATGTTCATTATACAGAGTGTAGTCATAAATAAATAAAGGCATAAGCATATAACTTTAGTTGGATTGAAGTGGGATAAACGGCACTATGGTGAATATGTAACATATGATACAGAGCAGAACCGTTGATCAATTTGTTTTGTAAATTAGTGTAGCATGTCACTTAAAAGTTACTCTAATTTTGTGATCGCGGTATCAAGTAAACAATAATAAAAATTGACTCAAACTTATGTTTCGCAATATATAATCAGTGCCTATTTTTAAGTTAGTTGGGCCCCAAGGCCCAAGCAAAATTTCGGGCCCCCAATATCCTATATGACTTCAATAAGAATTTTTCTGCTTACTTTTGGCACCTTCAGTAATGATAAAAAATGTTGATTAAATAATAAATAAATAATATTTCCAAATAAATAAATAAAAAGATTTATTTGGCAAAAACATATTACTTAGTACAAAAAACAAAATTTCTAACTAAAAATTAACAACACAACAAAAATAAAAAAACTCCCCTTCTAAGGAACAACGAACAAAATAAATAATAATTAATAAAAATAAACAACTAATTAAATTTTTTCATACGTATTTTCATTTCTGAAAACATCTATTATATCATTTGTTTTCTTCATTTAATGAGTTTCTCAGATATCATTTTACCTGTTTTAACATAGAAAATGTTCTCTCGCCGGATGCTTTACTAATAGGAATAGTTAAATATATCATACGCAACAATACTTCAACGTTAGAAAAGGTTAACAAAATATTGTAATCAATTAAAAATTTTAACATTTCATAGTGGTCATTAGAGGAAATATAATTTGATTTACAAAGCGCTTTAAACTGTACAATTTCATCTACTAAATCTTCAGTAGCATCCATATTGTAATATTTTTTTTTTCTTTTTCATACTTACTTTAAATTTTGCATTCTCATTCTTAATTCAAAAATCAATTTGTCACATATAGGAAAAAAGTATTTATTTTAAAGTTCTCACCACCTCTTAAAGTAATATCTGGTGCAGGGCCTTCATCAAAGCAGTGTTTCCTCTTACGAACCCTTAAAATCTCATGTTTGTAAACATTATTATTTGTCTGAATTTTTTTGAATTCCTCTTCAACTTCATCAAACTGTTCTCTAAAACTATTGACAAATTCGATCAAACCACTGTATAGTGTACAAGCCGCAGTTAAATTGGCTTGATTATCTTGTAGAGATTTACTGATAGAGTTTATTCTGTCTAGGATTCTTTTCCAAATCACTGTCATCAAGGCAAATTCATTTTGTGAAGTAAATCTCCAGCTTCTGTTCTGGTAGACTTTTTTTGGTGTGCATCGTCATTTAGCTCTACTAACGCTGTTTTTATTTCACTAAAACGAAGCGCAATAGATTTAATAGCATCATCTCGTGCTGACCATCTTGTGTCACATATTTTCTTAACCAATGGTAATTTAGTTTTTGAAACAGATAGAAATTTTTGAAGTACTTCCCATCATTGGGTTGAAACCGAAAAAAAATTATATAAACATTGTACATTTTCAAAATATCTAGAAGCTTCCGAACAACTTTCGGCAGCACTATTACCGACCAAGTTTAAAGAATGACTGGAACATGGTACAAAATGTGCATTATTTGTCTTCTCTTTAATTTTTGCCTGCAACCGTTATATTTTCCGGGCATATTGGATGCGTTGTCATAACTTTGGCCTCTGCAGTAATTTTATATTCATATTAAGGTCACTTAATTTGGTTTGTAAAACATTCGATAGATTTTCTGCAGTATGAGAAAATATTTCCACAAAACCTAAAAACCTTTCTACTGGTTGACCATTTGGTAAAATATATCTTATATTCACAGTTAAATGATCGATATGTAAAATATCAGGCGTTGAATCGACGATAATTGAAAAATATTTTGACACTTGCAAAATAACATTTTTTACCTCATTTGCAAGAAGGTGAATAAATTCGTTGCAAATGGTCGAAGAAAGATAATTAACATGCTAAGAAACTAAGAAATTCCAACGAGGCTAAATAGTTACCATTCCCTTTTGTAAAAAGTTTAGTCGTGGAACCATAAAATGGTAAACCACTTTTTGATAGAAACTTAATGGTAGCAAGCACTCTTAAAACATTTTTCCAGTAGTTTTCTTCCTGAAAGCAACTGTTTCTGATTTCTGTATCTATCCTTCGCATTTTTCCAGTCAGTATAGCCATCGGCACTTAGCTTGAAATCTTTTTTCGAAAAAAGTTTGCAAATATAACAATAAACATTTGGGACTGTAAACCAACCACACACGAAGGACTTTTTCGCCATTTTCTTTAAATTTATAGAATGTTGAACTTTGTAAACTTCTAGATTTTTTACCATCCAATTGTTTTAGACACCCACTTATTTTGTCAATATTTTGTTCAGGTCTGTTTTTAAGAAAATATTCTTGAATTTTTGAGGCCAGTCTGCTAGACCTCAAGGAAATAGTGGAAAAGTTTATTTGTCAATTTCCAATAAATTACTTACGAAGACGTTATCATCATTGTCCGCGACTTTGTGTTCTTGTAACTCGATGGTATTATTAATATTGTTGGTTGAAGCATTTATTTCCTCATCTTTTAATGGCGGTTCATGTAGATCTTGTCGATTTTCTAGTTCTTTTCTGAGGAATGCCGACATTGCGTTTTTTTGTTTTTCTCTTTCATTTTCCCTTAGTAATGCCTTTTTACGCTTCTCACAACCACTTTGATGTTTGTAACTCATATTCTTCTTTCTTCTACCCTTTTAAAATTAAAAACTTATTAATGTTGGACTAATTTAAATTTTTGGGTAATGCAATAATAGTGTCAATTAATACAGTGTGTTTGAAATTGGTAGCGAACATAATATTACGACTTCGAAAACTGTTGAGTAAAAAAGAGTACAATAATTAAGTTTTTCATTGAATGCCGTTTGCTTTGCGAATTTACCACTGTTGGTATTTGAGATATTTTGAAAGAACTAAAACGATGAATTTTCAAAACTCAAAGGTATTAAAACTTTGCCCTAATTTTTTTCCCGTAAAATTCCTATAGTAAATATACAAAAATAATATATTAATTAATAATTATAACTTAAAACTTACCTTAAGTTAAATTTCAGGGTTCGGACGATGGTAAATAGAAATTATTACAATTTAAAATGAGACTTTGCGACTGATATTGATAGCTTACCAATATCACTTGGAAACTGAGAACAGAACTTAAATCTAAATACGATAGAAGGCAACAAACAGTTTTTTACGTAATTTCGTCGACTCTTCCGCAAAAGATAAAACTTTTTTGGTTATAGCAGCATAAACAAAAACGCTCTAAAAGAGTGCCGATTGCCGATGTTTTATATTTTTAAATCTAGTTAAAATTGTACATATATTACAGGAATATCCTTATATATACCAATATAAGCCTACTTTTCTTTATCAGATACGGTTTTCTTTTGATGTTTAAATTCAAATTAACTAAATGGTTTATAATTTTTCAAGGCCTTTTTCCGGGCCTTATGTGCCTTTTGGTAAAATACGCCCTGTCTATAATGGGAATTTAGTAAATCCTTTGTGAGAAATTAGTGGTAAAAGCCAATTTATTGTGAATAAACCAACCCGATGTTCTTGGTGAAAACAGAATTAAAAATGTCCCCCAAAAAAACTGATTTGCATCACGCTGCAATATGAGAATCGTTTAATCGAGTACAGTGGTTAAAGTATGGTACAATTATGAATTATATGGGCTTGGGGGCGTCAAAGAATCGATTTTTTTACGACGGTACCTCCTGAGGCCTGGGTGTACAACATCCCCTGTATTCTAGCTAGAACCGCCCCTGCTCAGCATCACAGTGCAAATCGATAAGAAATAAAGATGTACAATTGAATTTCCTGAAAGTGGTAAGTTTAGAGTACAAATAAAAATTGAGAATTCGAAATCGTAGATGCAAGAAAAGTTTGGCTTCAGAATTGGAAAACCTATATCGAAATATATGTTTGTGTTTACTTCATTTTAAAGAAGAAGATTACATTCCAAGAAGTACGTCGTCATGAAACTCCATAATTTTATTTATAATTAACTATTTATTTATATTATAGGTGCAAATGTTCAGGTACTATGGCAGAAATTAAAGAAAACAGCAGTTCCATTGCTTAAACTATATGTTTAATAACACTTAAACAAAAAAGTTTTTAATTTACTAAGAATATTGTTTAAGAAAAGTCTCTTAATTATTTATAAACGAAAATAGAACGCAAAAAGGGTTAAAACTAAACCACATAAACAAACAATTTTATCACATCTAAAGTAGGTTTGACTTGGCAGTTAAGTAGTGCTGCGATCTTAATATCTGATCCCAATATTGTCAAGTGCTTTGTAAATTCTTTTCTGAATAAACATTACAATTACTGAGGTAACAATTTTTCTAGTTCCCCAAGTATCATATACAATTCAGCTTTTAGACTATAACGTAAGTATAATTATAATTTATCAAAGTTTCGGGGTGTCTGGCAGGGGGTTGCAATTGTATTAAGTGTCCGGCAATGTTATTCAGAAGAAAATATAAAAAATGAGCTTTATTTATACATTAACGAATTTGAGCTATTGTTTTATACACCTTTACTACCTGTTACTTGCCAAAATGTAACCATAATCCAAACGCAATAGTCGCTGATCGTTCTACCTGTATTGGGGACGACATGCACAGAGAAACTTTCAGCTTTTATAAAATAACAAAAGTCTGGCAGTTGCGAGTTCTTGCTCTATAATCATTTGTTACGTTTTCCCTTTCATACAGAACGTTTAATTGCTAGTTAGGTTTGACATTAGCTATCATTTTCTTTCCAATTAAGTTTTAACACCATTTTTATTTAGTATTTCATAAATACAAATAGCGTATCCTTTAAATTATTCATCTATTTTTAGCTTTACAGTGCAAAACATGCTGCAACAAATTATAAAATATGCTATTCCTCCACGGTAAGTAACATTTATACCGATATTTATATACGATAAAATTTGAAAATATTTTCTAGTTTATATTCTACCACAGTTGACAAACAAGAAATGGCGCACTTCAAAAAATACGTCGATCTGTGGTGGGACGAATTTGGTGCTATGAAACCTCTGCATTCTATGAACAAAATTAGAGTACCCTGGATTAGAGAATCTCTTGTGACTAGCAAAGGGATACAAAATTCAGCATTACCTTTAGAAGGTTGCACCATTTTGGACGTTGGTTGTGGAGGTATAAACTCAAAATATATATAATCATATGCCCTTATACCCTAAGGTGTCGAGTTTACATTTAAGTTCCATATATGATTTTTTTCCAGTCTTTCTTGTTTCTTGTTAACATTTTTGCCTCTTCCCACGATTTGCCCCTGGCTCGTAGTATTTTACCCAATGCTTTATTCCACGTTTGTCTTGGTCTTCCTTTTTATTTGTATTTTTGCTACATGTGATCTTTTAACTTGTCCACCAGCTTAGTTGTCGTTGTTCTACAAAGTTCAATATTGGTTGCACCCCTAATTCTTCTCATATTTTTGTATGTCTTATTTTGTTCTTTCTATTAACTCCTTTATAATGATTTTCTCAGGTATTTCATTTCTACAGCTTGTATTTTGCGTTTCTGCTTTTTGTGAGCATCCAGGATTCGCATCCAAAGGTTAAAACTGGTCGATATATGCTGTTATATACTTTTATTTTTGTTTGTTTTGAGATTTCTTTTTTGTCTATAAATTATTTGTTCATGGCATAGTACAGTTTAATTGTTTTTTAGATCCTATCATTTTTCTGCTTCTTGTTTTCCTGTTTCTTCGAACATTACTCTCAAAGATTTGTATTATTTTACTTGTTCTATTTGGACGTTGTCTATTCTAATTTCTGTATTTATATTTGGGTTTCCTATTACTAGTATTTTGGATTTATTTGTGTTGATTTTTACTCCCTCTTCTTCCATTACATTTTTCCATATTTTTATATTTTCTTGTAGTTGCTTTTCTCTCCCTGCTATCAGTACTACATCGTCAGCAAAAACCTGTTCAGCTATTTCGACTGTTTCTAGATTTCTATAACCTACAAACATTTTCTTTATCTTCTCTTCGCTTTTCTTGATAATATTGTCCATATGTATGTTGAGCAGTGTTGGGCTTAATTCTCCTCCTAGTCTAAATCTTATCGTGGTTTTAAATCCATCTGACTTCTGGTTGTTTCATACTATGAAATTATTGTTTGTTTCATATATGTTTTGAATAATTTTAGGTACAGGTTTTATTCTCTATTCCTTTATTTTTCATACTTTCTCTCTAGAGACCATATAGAATGCTTTCTCCAGATCTATGAATGCTAGATATGTAGTTTTGTTTTCCATATGCCTCTTTTCTTCTAGTTTTTTTAATGTGAAGATATGATCTTGTGAGTTTCTTCTTAGTGTACATCCACTTTCTATAGAAATTTTAATTTTGTTATTTATAATTCGTTCATATATCTTCATAATGGTATTTAGTCTATAATTTTGGCATTTTTGGTCTCCTTTCTTGGGTATAGGGGTTATTAGTGCTACTCCCCATTCTTCTGTAATTTTTCCATTTTGCCAGGCTTTATTTATAATTTCCAATAGTACTTCCAATCCTACATTTCCTAGATGCTTCATCATTTCTGCTGTAATTTTATCGTTTCGGGCGCTTTTCCATTTTTTTACGTTTTAACAACGTTTTTCAGTTCTTCCTTTCTTATTTTTTGTATTTCTACATCTTCTGTTTGATTTTCTGTTTCTGGTTTTTCTTCGGTGTTTTTATTCGGTTGGGCTTGATAGTCTAACAACTCCTGGAAATATTCTCTCCATCTTTCTATTACGTCTTTTTCATTTGTTAATATTTCTTGGTTTTTATCTTTTATGTATTATTCAGTTATTTTCTTTTCCCATTTTGTCCCAAAATCTATCCATGAATTTTGTTTTGCTTATATTACTAGATGTTTAACATTTTCCCTTTGTTTTGCTTATATTACTAGATGTTTAACATATTCCCTTTGTTTTTATATATTTCATGTTGTTCTGGTTTTTTAGATATTATTTTTCCGCCCAACCTATCTAATATGCGAGAAAAGTATTGGTTTACCCCAAAAAAAGTTGAATTTTGAAATTTTCTTTTGAGTTATTTTTACGTTTTCCTTCAACAACAACACGAAAAAACGGTTTTTGGAAAAAAAATCCTGTGTGTATGTCGTCGTCGTTGTCGTAGGCCACTTTTCCTTACATGTCTTGTTAGCACGATACAGCCTCCGGAGTGCAATAAGTCACCAATTTTATGATGGGATATTGTTAAGTACATGTCACAGATGAACCCTATTGATTTTCAGCTCACCAGAGCCAGTACAACGGGTGCTATGGTACTTGAAGTACGGCATTTTGTCATTTTTTGAGAAATTTCAGTTTGTTAGCATGATACAGCCTCCAAAGTTCAACAAGTCACCAATTTTATGATTGAATATTATTCAGGACATCTCACTGATGAACCCTATTGATTTTCAGCTCACCAGAGCCAATACAACAGGTGCTACAGTACTTTAAGTACGATATTTTTGTCATTTTTGGAGAAGTTTCAGTTTGTTACCACGATACAACCTCCTGAGTATACACAAGTGACCAATTTTATGATTGGATATTATTCAGAGCGTCTCAAAGATGAACCCTATTGATATTCTGCTCACTAAAGCCAGTACAACGGGTGCTATGGTACTTGAAATACCAAATTTTTGTCATTTTTGTTTGTTAGCACGATACAGTCTCCAGAGTGTATATGATTGATCAATTTTATGATTGAATATTGTTCAAGGTGTCTCACAGATGTACCCTATTGATTTTCAGTTGACTAGAGCGAGTACAGCGGGTCCTATAAATCCAGATATACTACATTTTTGGAGAAATTTCGGTTTGTTAGCACGATACATCCCCCAAAGTGTATACAAGTAACAATTTTATGATAGAATATTGTTCAGGGCCACAGATACGGAAAAGTTAGTTTTAGTCTTTAAAACCGTTTATTTTTTTCATTCTTTTTGCTTGTCCCTAACTTGTTCTTTTATTTTATTATTCCACCATACAGTTTGCTTTTACCTATGATCTGTTTTGTAGGTTCCTCATATGTCTATGACGGTGCTTATTATTGTATCTTTAAGTACGTTCCATTCTTGTTCTGTGTTCAGATGTTTTATCTTGTTCAATTTATTGTGAAGCTTTTCTTCTATTTTGCGTTGGTATTTTGTTGCTATCTTTTGGTTTCTCAGTTACTATGTTTTTATTGATATTTGACTTTTTTATCGTTGCTTTTTCTGTTTGTATATTGTTTTGTTTAATTTTTGCTGTTACCAGATGGTGATCGCTGTATATTTCAGATCTCCTTTTAACTTTTACATCCAGTATATTTTTTCTTTCTTCTTTTTGTATTAAAATGTAGTCAATAATTGATCATTCACCTCTACCAGTTTGTATTCTTGTGTATATTGTTGTGTCGTTAGAAGGAGTTACTAATTATTAAATGTTGTAGTTGGCAAAACTCTAATAATCTTTTCCCATTATTATTTCTTCTCCGTGCTTTCCTAATACTTTTCTATACTTTCTGTCTTGTTTGCCCACTTTGCTGTTAACAACTCCTGAAATATAATATGTATAAGATTCCTGTTGAGTCTTCTAAAGTTCTCGTTAAAACTTCCCAAAATAATTTTATTTTTCCTCTGCTTTTGCGTTTTCGTCTGGTTCGCATATTGATATGATTGTACTGGGTTTTCCTTTTTTGTTTCTTAGCTCGATTGTCAGTATTCTTTTCACTTTATAATTTGATCTGTTAATTCTCTGTGAATTATACATCCTACCCCAGCTGCAGCTCTCTGGTTTATGTTTACACCATTATATATTAAGGTGTGGTTATTTTCTGTCTGTATTTGTCCTTGTCCTTTATTTTTTGTTTCATTTATTGTTAGTATTTCTAGGTTTGCATTTTCGAATTCATTTATCAGCTCCACTTCTTTTCCTTGCAGACTTCTGATATTCCATGTCCTTGTTTTATTTTGTAGTTGTGTCATAGTTTCGTTTATTTGTTGAAAAATTTGCTCGATTTTAGCCTCTGATCGCGAAAAATGTAGACCCCGGTCGAACCGTCGGAAGCCTAACCTTTATCGATCTAGAGTTCTAATAATGTAACTTAATTTCTTTTTGATTTCTTTGTTCTACTGTTTGTTTAAAAAATCTGACAACACTGCTTTCTATCAAGCAACGTTTCATTGTTATCTGTTAATAGTTATAGTTTTTATCACTATTTTTATTTTCACCACACAGTTAATTTAATGTCTGTATTTGTTCGATATTGAGTTCAACACTTGATATTTATATGCACTAGGTACTTTTGTTTTTCTCTACACCTCTTTGATTTTCGGGTTTAATGTAGGAGTAAATACAGTGTAATATTTCTGTACTCAACGCCACGTTGCCACTGAAACTCATAAAAATAGAAATTAATTTATTAAACATTGAACTTTTCAGGTGGAATTTTATCCGAACCATTAGCAAAAATCGGAGCTGAGGTTACAGGATTAGACGCAAATGTAGACCTCATCCAATCTGCCAAATCTCATGCTAAGCTTTTCAACATTAAATTGAATTACATTTCTTCAACTATTGAGCAACATGCTGAAGAAGCCTGCGAAAAATATGATGCAGTTTTGGCTTCTGAAGTATTAGAACACGTAACAAATAAATCTTCATTTATTGAAGCGTGTTTGAAATGTTTAAAACCAAACGGAAACATTTTCATAACAACCATTAACAAAACTTGGCAGTCAAATATATTTGGAATACTCTTAGCTGAAGATATTTTACGAGTAATTCCACAGGGTACCCATCAATATGAAAAATTTATATCTCCCACTGCTTTGCAGAGATTGTTAGAAGATAGTGAGTGTTTTGGAGATTTTTTTTGTTTGTCTCTAATAATATATTTAATTATTTCAGATAATTGTAGAACCGCAATGATTCATGGTTTATTCTACAATCCGCTGGGGAACAATTGGCACTGGTGTTCAGATACGTCTGTTCTATTTGCTCTAAATGCCATTAAATTATCAAATAATTAATGTTGTTGATTGAATTTGTAAATAAAATTATTTGTTTTCAACAAAAAATGTATTTATTTTCAATATAAAATTTGGTATAGTTGGCGTAAAATATATAGTGCGAACTTTAAGCTGTCGGCTTTTAGTTTGACTGGAATACGAGGATATCGTCATAGTCCAGTCAATATGATAATTTAAAATGCTAAGTTGGCGATAAATTCATTTAATATTATAATTATTAAATACATTTATCAACTGTCTAACGATTATTTTGAACCCGCAATTATGGAGCGCCATCCTACTTTTTAAGATACTTAGTGATAATGTATAGAACAAAATACATTCCTTTAAACAACATTAACCTATTTATATTTAAAAACATATTTATCTTATATCTCGTTTTATAAAGAAGAATTAGAAATATAGATTCCAAATAACTTATTATTCACATCTCTGATTGAACTATAACTAATATCTGTGTGTGCGTTTTTTATACGAGCACAGGTGTCCACTTTTTAGTTGGTAGTCTGACATCAAGAAAGAGTGTAGTATATTTTGAGGAATTTGAGTAAGTATAGCAATTATACTTTTAAATAAAAATTAAATATTTACAATGCGTCCTTGGGAAGTATCGAGTTCGGTTCAAAATATTGTGTGTTAAAACGACGAAAATTTAAATAATGGTGATGGAAGTGAAAACAGAATTCGACGACATTTAAAATTGGAAGCACAAGAAATATGTTTCAATGTGTATAAGAATCTACGAGAAAAGTTTGGCTTCGATGAAGACACAGAATTAATGCAAGCATTATCTGATTTAACAGAAGTTCCCCTGTCAACTATACGTAAAATAGCCAAAAATGGGCCTTATGAACGCAAGAAGCGATGTGATAAGGGACTGGTCAAACTTTAGAGGTGTCTGTAATAAAATTCTTAAAAACCACCATATATGACTGTTACAAAAGTAATAAGTTACCTACGATTGAAATAATAAGAAATGAATTGACAAATGTCGGCCGTAATGTAAATGGCTGTAAGAAAACTACTGAAACCTGGATTAAAAAATTTGGATTCAAATTATTAATAAACGTCAAACAATCATGGAAAGCAGAAGAATAGTGGATATGCGGTATACATACCTGGAACAAGTAACTAAGTATAGAGAAGAAAATCGGCCAATTGTCTATTTGGATGAAACTTTATATGATACACACGACATGGTTAAGAAAGGATGGACTGATGGGTCAAACATTTGTATGCAAACCAAGGATCCAGACTTATTATTGTACATTGCGGTGGAAAAGAAGGATGGGTTCCAAATGACTTAAAATATGTGGAACAAAAATGGAAGATTGCAATGTTGACTATAATTTAGAACATGGTTTGAATTCACATTGATCCCAAACTTAAAGCCAAATAGGGTTGTAGTTCTTGACAACGCTTCTTATCATTCACAACAGCTCAATAAAATACCAAATAAAAGCAACAAGAAGACCGAACTACAAAATTTTTTAATGGATAATAATTTGTACTTTGAAGATTCTTATACAAAACAACAACTGATTGAAGTTATACAGACAAAGAAATTTAAGAAATTGTACGCCCTAGAGAGTATTGCTGAAAAACATGGATACTCGATCTATAGTGAGACTTCCTCCTTATTTTTGTTTTTTCAATCCCATCGAGTTAATTTGGACACAGTAATCAAAATGGAAGATGGGTATAAGAATATTGGGAGAGTCGATATTAATGGAGGAAATAAATTTATTATTGATTTACAAGACGATACTGATAGTAAAGCAGATAATATGGGAGAAGGATTAATAGAATTTTTGGAAGAAGAAAATTAATTAGGTTTAGGGCCGGACTTTTCACTTATAGATAAAGTCCTTGATAACTATATCTTTCAGATATCCTTCATCCACTGTCTTTTCACCTTCAGCTAGGCCTATCTGATAGATAAATATAGTGTATCTGTTTGATAACTTGTCTGGCACTTTGGGTTCGGGATAAAGGAGTATTTGTTAGATAAATGCCACAAAACAATAGGTACTGTTTTCAACAGAATTTTGTGTTTTGTGCGGAAATAAGACATATTATGAATGAGTAGAGGTTAAAATGAAATTTGAGATTTTGCAAAATTTTGTAACAAGTACGTGGTCGAGGATATACATTTGCTGTTAGACGACGATTTAAATAATTAATATTGGAATGTGAGAATATAATATTAGATCCCGAATAGAGCATTTCAACTATTGGGATAACCAAACATGTTTCAAACGTTTTCGACTCTCTAAACCAACTGTAACTATATTATTAGAACAAGCAACAAAGAGATTAGTGTATTGCACGCAAATAGAAAAATGGGCTTCTAAAAAGAGTGGTAACCGCAGACATGCATGTTTCTGGTTCATCATTAGCCGTCCTCAGTACGGTACAACCAAGAAAGAGTGTGAAACCTGGGAGCAAAGGTGTTGAATGAAACATGAGAAAATACAACAATAAAAAATGCAATACCCACTATGGGTAAATTCTAAGCAAAAATTTCCGTATGAACATTTTTCGATAAGTGAATATTTTCTCAGTTATTCGCGATTGAAAATGCTATTTTTTCATTAAAAAAAACACGTTATTCAATAGTTTTCCTCGAATAATTTGGAAAATTGACATTCTACAAAAATACTGGAACGAAAATGAAGCTTATAAAAAAAGGGAAAGATTAAGTTTTTTTTTTCATATATGTGCGCAAGGCGCGATTCTCACTATACACGTAACGTCACCGTCTAGGAAAATATTCTTAGATTGTAAGCATTGAACGCAATCACACTTCCCCGTCACGTTCACACTTTACGTCACTTGCAATGTAACAATTAATCACATCATTTTGCGTATATGGTACGAGGTTTTGAATCTTGCGCATGCGCAGCAACGACACGTGCTCCGTAAGCTTACGTATCTTTGCGTGCAGACAAAACGTTATCAGACATATCCAAAACATACTACCTCCTTGGTTTAAATTAAATGAAATAATTATGGCTTTGCCTAAAAATAAAATATGATTTTCGCCAGAAGATGATTTACAGTTGACGTTACAATACAAATGTCATTTTATTATGTCCAATATAAAGAAGCTATTCAAATACGTTTATCCATTTCTTCTATAAAAATGAATTCTACAATCAGTATTAAAAACAAATTGAAGAGGCACACAAATAATAATAATTTATTTATTTGGAACATTTTCATGAAGGGTGTATTTAACCAAACAGCAAAAGACGTTTAAAATTAGGTTCATTACCGATACACAATTTAGCATACATACAATTTACATTAGTTTTAGAACGAAAGATGATAACAATTACTAGTATTACAATCTAATAAATTATATTAACCACTTTAATCTCTTCACCTAAAATTGTTATTATACATGTTATTGTCTATGATCTGATCCCCGATGTTTTAGAGCCTTCTGTATAACATCGTTCCTACTCAAAACGATGAAGAATGTAGTGGATAACTACATAAGAACAGAGAATCTGGAGAATATACCACTTCATAAATATCGGCATGCTTACAGAGCGGGTCGATCAACTGAGACGGCTCTGTATCAGCTGGTCGAGGTCATCCAGAGAAATCGCAATGTGCGCATTCCTGTATATATCTGGGGCCTTTGACGACACAACTCATGTGTCTGACAAAGAAGCACTAAAAAGGCGAGGAGTAAATGAAACCATTGTAAATATACATCCATTTCCCAAACAGCACTGTACATCCTAAAGACGTCCAATTTATGTCCATAGAAGGTCTGAACGTCCAGAGGCATTTAATGGACGTCTGTTTCGGGACGTCTCAATAACGTACATGAATTGACCTCTTAAAGACGTCCCAAATAAGTCCAGATTGTTGTTTTCACCCAATGAGTGACATCAAAGTTTTCTTAAAAGAGGATGTTTTGTTGAAAATTCTAGATTTTAATAATTTTGCCAATTTACTTCATTAATGAAGTGAAAAAATTATACCTACCTAATATATGCGAGGAGTGGTCGTCGATGTTGAAGTTCGATTCGTTATTTGTGTTCATTTTGTTCATCTAGATACGATGAATGAATGATACAGTTATTTTTTTTTACCTATTTTCGGTACCATGAAATATGAGAATGATAATCCGATATTTTCATTGGTGAAACTTAACAAATGTCCATTTTCAACCAATCATAAAATTAGAATAAACGAATCCTCAGAAATGCATTAGTATTAGACTCGTCGGGACTTCTCGCTATCTTTCGTCTTAGGGATGTCGGAAGCTACTATTCAAGCCCAATGACTAAATAATACAGAGGACGAGTAACGCATATATAAGCTCAAGCGCAGTAGGTGTTACCATAAATTGTACGACGCCATTATTACGGTGACAAACAACGAGTGTGGAACCAAGATTGATTTTAGTGGTTTTTCTGTTTTTTGTGAATAATAACTTTGATTTTTTGACTTTGTTATAATGGTGATTTGTTCAGTATTTAACTGTAAAAGCCGTAGTGAAAGAAAAGAACCAGGAGTTACGTTTCACAGGTAAATAAATATACTCTTTGTTAGGCAAGCTTATCTTTTTCGCTCTTTTTTGCCATATATGCTAATGTTATCATTTGATATTTGAATATGATGTGTGCTACATAGTAAAGATAAAAATTATGACAGTTGAAAACAGTTTATTTAAGTTTTAATTCATAAATTTGTAAATTATTGACAAGGCTACGCCTAGAGAAGCCATTTACTCCATAGGCGTAGACATATTTTTTTTGATAATGTTAGTAAATTACCTTATACCAGTTATTATTTCATGCAAGATGGCAATTTTATTAAAAATGTTTTAGTGATTAATCTAAATATATTAAATGCTATCATAAATCCTTTTTACATACTTCAGGTTTCCTGTTGACCTGGAAAGAAGGAGTCACTGGGTGGAACAAATGAAAATTAAAGGTTGGAGCCCCACGAAAAATGATAGAATTTGTTCTAAACATTTTGGACAACACTATTTTTATCAGTCTGGTGAAAAGACTCGCCTATTGAATGGAGCAGTTCCCACAATATTTCATGAATTTCCAAAGTATATGCAACAAGAGAAGGTAGGTTCACTAGATAATGTAGATAATATCCACTAAAACAATAATTATAAATATTTGTTTATATTTTTTATTTCTACTACCACCAATAAATGACATAGAAATTGATTAGCTTATATTGAAATTGAGTGTTTTATACAGCACATAAAAGTTTTATATTTTTTTGTAGACTTTCAAGAGTACTCTGGCATCTACTTCTACTGCCTTGGAAGAATGTCAAGCCTTGCAGAGTGGTCAGCCACAAGAAGAAAGAACTCCTAGCAAGAAACGTTCTTATAACGAGCTCCAAGACGACACTCATCGTAAAAAACGTTTACGGAGGAAGTTATTTCAGCAAGAAGTGAGATCTAATGAAAAAACTAAAAAAATCAGAGTTTTGAATCAAAAACTTAAACGTTTAAAAAAGAAAGTCACTACATTGCAAAGACTTGTAAAAGAGTTAGAGAAGAAAAATTTAATATCTTCAGAAAATTTATTGCTTTTGGAAAATATGCCCAATATCGCCAAAGAACTAAATGAACGTAAATTGAAAAAAAATGTTAAGTATTCACCGGAATTGCGAAAATTTGCCATCACTCTTAGTTTCTTTTCGCCAAAAGCATACAATTATGTCAGGCGAGTTTTTGACACATGCTTACCTCATATTAGTACTATCGGAAAGTGGTTTAGAAATGTTGATGCTGAGCCTGGTTTCACAAAAGAGTCATTTAATACTTTAAAAAAATATATTGGTCAGTCTGACAAGCCTGTCATTATTTGTCTAATTGTTGACGAAATCTCTATACGAAAACAAATTGAGTGGGATGGGGCAAAATTTCATGGCTATGTAAATTGTGGGTTTGATTTTGATAACGACCTAAATGAAGTAGCCAGAGAAGCATTTGTTGTGATGGCGGTTTGTTTGAATGGGGCATGGAAGCTACCACTAGGTTATTTTTTTGCTAACGGTTTAAGTGGAAATCAAAAAACTGCAATTGTAACTCATTGTGCAAATTTAATATCAGATGCAGGGGCTCATTTACTCTCGTTAACTTTTGATGGAGCGCCATCGAATATTACAATGGCTTGTACGCTAGGTTGTAATATAGATGTTTTCAATATGAAGCCATATTTTCAGTTGAATGGTAAACATGTATTTATCTTTTTTGACCCATGTCATATGGTGAAGCTAATAAGAAACACTTTTGGTGAAAAAAAATATCTAAAGGATGGTGAGGGTAATCTTATTAAGTGGGACTATATTCAACAATTAGAGACATTACAAGAGACTGAAGGGTTACATTTAGGCAACAAACTTCGAAAAGCACATCTTAATTTCTTTAAACAGAAAATGAAGGTGCGTTTGGCAGTGCAGCTTTTAAGTAAATCTGTTGCTGATGCTTTGAGCTACTGTGAGGAGCAATTAGGTCTAAGTGAGTTTAAAAATTGTCATGGAACCGTCAGATTTATTAACATCATAAATGATGTATTCGATATATTAAATAGTCATTCTCTAGTTCCTCCCAAATACAAAAAAGCGCTTTTTGAAAAGAACATTGATACTACCAGAGATTTCATATTTGAAGCTATAGATTATATTTCAAATTTAAAATTTATGAATAATGATCTAGTGATACACTCCAATCGTAAAACTGGCTTTGTAGGATTTATTTGTTCAATGAAAAGTGCTTTATTGATGTATGATGAAATGGTTATTAATGAAAAAAATATATGTTATCTTCCACTGTACAAGGCAAGCCAAGACCATTTAGAAATGTACTTTTCTTCAATACGTTCCAGAGGTGGATGGAACAACAACCCTACTTGCCGTCAATTTACAGCAGCTTATAAAAGGTTGCTAGTCAGGGCTGAAATTAGAGAAGGAGGGATGGGAAACTGCATACCCTTAGAGGATATACCAATATTAGTAGGATCAAGCCGATTGGAAACACCCGAGCAAAACATAAATCAAGGTTTCCCACATCTAATTGAACAAATACCGGAAAATTATGGTTTGCAGACAATTTGGGAGGATCACGAATATATAATGAATACAAATATCATTACAGAGTGTTCTTTGCAAATTATTGTTTATATTGCAGGGTTTGTTACGAGACAATTACAAAAAACTATCAAATGTGAGGAGTGTATTACAGTATTATCAGGAGATAAAGCAAATTTTTTAAATTCATTAATTACCAAAAAAGATCGAGGTGGATTGTCTTATCCATCTAAAGATGTAATAAAAATTTGTAAAATTACAGAACATTTTATTAGAACTAATGAAAATCAATTAACAAAAAAAAATTTTATTCAGAGTTTGAAAAATAAAATTATTCATCAAGCTATTGAGGATAATAGCTTCTGTAGTTTAAAGGAACATGTTGCTGAAGTAAGTAATAATCACATTTATTTCTTAGTTGAAGCAGTTATGTTGAAATATTTGAACATAAGGATTCATTTTATTACTAAGAAAAAATCTGAAGTGGTAGAGCCTGTTAGGCAACAATACACTAAATTAATTTTATTCAAGGGCCAATAATGTATTGCTTTGTTTAATTTATGTAATTCTTTTTATTATTGTGATAGTATAATAATGTCAAAACTATTTAATAACATATTTATGTAATTATCTTTTTTTAGTCCTATACTATAAGTTGTTAATTAAATGCCAATTTTCTGTTTCATAATGATACTTATTATAACACTAGTTTTCATTATAAAACTGAAAAATTGACCAGTAAAAATCTAGATTTTTAAATAACCTTGTAGGCAGACCCAATATTTTCTCTAGAATAGAAATAGAATAGCCTCAATTTAATAATAGGCAAAACCTAATGTTTTATAATAACAATGCGAGAACTAATCTATTACTGAGACCATTTGTATTCAATATGTGCAATAATTTTAATAAGGTTTGTAAAAGTGCGATTTGTTTTTTCACAGTTTAAACCACATTAAACTTGTAGCAAGTAGTATGTAATGTTTTAATTTTGCTGATGTTTTGTTTTTGTATCATTTATGTCACTCGTATTACTGTTTGTATCGTTTTTATTTGTCTACTTTTATATAAATATAAACACACATGTACCTAGGTATTGCTCTTTAAAGGTATTGTAAGATCTGTTGGGCAATAAATGCTATTATTATTAACAGTTTCAAAACGTCAAGGATTTGAAGGACAATTTCATAATAAATATTCCTGACACAAAAACCAAAATACCAAGAATCTTTAGTCACAGGAAAATATAACAATATTTGTAAAAAATATATAAATTTGCGGCCAAGAGATTGTACCACACAATCATTTTTTATTTACTACCAAAACGTAAAATTTGTACAAAAAAATATCGGTATAAATAAATTCGGGAATTTGGATAAAGAAACTGCTACACTTCTAAACCTTCCAAATGGATCTACGAGTACAAATTTGTTTGTGACTAAAGATGGTACACCTCAATTACTTTTTAATAATTGTACTATTCAAAATTTGTATTTTAACAAAATTGATTAAAATGTAATTTACCTTGTTTAATGTTACAAATTAATTCGTTTATGTTTATTGTTAACAGTTAAAGTAAGTTCATAGTGGTTATTTTGTAGGAATAAAAATTAAGTTGAAGAACTTATTATTTTATATTTCAAAAAATATTTTGTAATGTCTTCTCTTATGTGCATTTAAATAAATACTTTTATAACTGTGTATGTGTGCTGTATTTTATTCTATGTGTTTGTTAATATAATTATTATACAAAATGTTTTCAAAATCTATCTTTTACTTCCTTTTGATTTAACTCATGAACCGCCACTGGAAATACATTCGTGGTGCCAATCGGTAACACGCTAGTCGCTGTGGTTATCGGTCCTCTGTATTATTTAGTCATTGATTCAAGCCACAGTGTATCGGAAGTGTCAAAAAGTATCGATGAATATCGTATTAATATTTTTTCCAAATTTCGATAGATTAAATAAAAAATATTGGAATTTTGCATAATCTAGCTCAACCATTTCACATTACATAATAAATACCCATCAAGGACATTACTTCTAATAAATCAAATATTAATCATTTAAAATAATGAACAATAATTTTCGAAATTTTATATCGACACATCGAAATTAAATAATATCGGTATATCGAACTAAGCAATATCGATATTTTCTAGACACCCTGCGCATACAACCAGATCCCGCCTAATTCGTGAACTTCCTCGTGGCTCTTATAAAAGAAGGTACATTTGAGGCGCCAGTTCTGTTTGAGATTGTGTAGTATTTATTCTCTGTGAATTGTGTTTTCGATATACAATAAAAGTTTCTTGTATTTCTATTTCTTGGCTGACCAATTATATACATACTACAGGACGATATAATCGAATAGGTTTATTAAGGGAAAAAAATCACTCGAGGTAAGTCAACTCTATACTATAAAAATGGCTTTACAGAAATATTATATGCGTGCCAAAAGGCATAACAATGTTTATTCCTGCATTCCCAAAATTTATTCACAAGAAATCGAAGATTTTGTATTTTTTATTCTACAGTTTATAAATTTATTGTCCTAGGTGCCAGTGAAATGACAAAGGACTTCAAAGATTGAAAGGAAACGGAAACATCGATTCAGTTATGGTTGAAGAGGGCGGGAGACCGCACATTATATAAACAAAATAAAAAATTATAAATTCAATAAAAGAAATTTCTACATTTTGTATTTCTCAATTACATTTTAAACCTGAAAATTTACAGAAAAGGTTTTATTTGTGTCGATATTGGGACATCCCAAAGACGTTCTATTTACGTCCATATGGACAACTTGAAGACGTCTTTAGGACGTCCCGTTTTGTAACAATGGACGTCTTTAAGATTTTACTGGACGTCCTGAACATCTTACGATGACGTCTTTAAGATGTATTTTTGCTGCCTGGGAAGGAAGGTTCAGGCAATGAGAGTATTAAAAATCAGGGAGCCTGGTCCTCTGACAAAATACATCTCATCAGCGAATCTTCCCAGTGACGAAATGATCAAGAAAGTAAGTATCAAAAAGAATTTCACTACGATGCTAAATACGAGGAGAGACTGGGAAAGGGAATACACCACACAAACTCTCAAAGAAAACACCATTAGATGGTATACGGATGGTTCAAAAACCACCACTGGAGCAGGCGCTGAAGTATTTGGGCCTGGCACTAGATACTCATTATCGTTAGACTCCTTCTCGAGCGTCTTTCAGGCAGAAGTACTTGCAATTGAAAGATGCGTGGAAATGAACCTAGAAAGAAACTATCAGAAATGTGACATATCGATCCATTCTGATAGTCAAGCAGCTATCAAAGCATTGAGCTCCCATGCCATTGACTCAAAGTTGGCATGGGAGTGCCGAAGAAAACTTGATTCGCAAGAATAACAGGGTCTTTTTAGCCTGGGTTCCTGGCCACTCGGGAATCACAGGAAATGAAGAGGCCATCACACTTGCCAGGAAAGGAGCACAAACGCCCTTTATTGGCCCGGAGCCTTTCTGTGGTGTAGGAAAATGCTCCTATAAGAAAGAGTTTCGGAAGAAGGAGAAAACCGAAAGAGAAGCACTCTGGCGGTGCCTTCCCGGGTTGGAACATTCCAATAAGTTCCTGTGGAACTTTGATACTGCTAGATCCAAAAAATAGTTGGACCTCAGTAAAAATAAGCTACATCTCCTCACGGGCTTTCTTAGAGGACATTGCCACCTTAGGAAGTACCTAATGAGAATAGGTCTAGCAGAAACTGACGAGTGTAGATTTTGTGAGGAGGATGAAACTCCGGATCACCTATTAATGGAATGCCTCGCCATTGCAAGAAATGCTTCGGACAAGAAACTTGTAAGAGTGAGGATATAACCTCGTTGAAGCCGTTCCAAATACTATAGTTCATTAGAACCCTGAAACTGGAAGGCGAGCTATAATAGTAGCAAGAACAGCTCTGATAGGGGGGCACAATAAACCTCAGGTTTCAGTGCATTGTAACCCCGTTAAAATCTAAATCTATTTATTGAAACAAAGTATCTCTTACTGAATATATTTGCTTTTTTTAATGCATCAATGGTCTATGTTACAATTTTATGTATGTGAAACAAATTGTTATTATGACACAACAATGTTAATAACATTTGACAACTTATGTGATATTCAATACATTAAAACATATTTTTATTGTTTTTATAAACGTAACGCTCGTTTAAAAATTTGAAAAACAAAAATCTGCAACTAACAAAAATTACTATTTGTTAGTTGAACATAGCTTTGATAAAAATGATGCTATTATAATACCTCTTTGCAAAAGTTTTACATATGGTACTATGCTAAATAATAAATTTGGGCCAAGTACATCGAAACATGTTCCACTTCAGAGAAGCTGCCTACTTGAGACAGAAAATAATGAAATATTTTTTACTGATATAATGTTAAACTGCTCATATATATTTGTATTGGAAAAATAAAAACACTATAATTATCTCTCCACTCTCCACCCATTTTATTAATGAAAAATAACTGTTTCATATAACTCAACATAAGGTGATACCAGAGAGGTAAACCTCTAGCAAAATTTTGTACACCATTGCCTAGTAATGCCCACTACTGACCCAGTACTGCCTCAACAATACCCACCACTGCTCCAGTAATCAGTGGCGTAGCTAGAGAGTCAGAGGTCCTGGTGCGAAAAATAGGTGGGGTCCCCTAATAAATTGTACAGTTTTTATCAAGTCGAAATATAAATACATCAAAGAAGCAAAGCTACTTTTATCAAAATTTCTTTATCATGCACCGCAGCGCAGGGCACAGCAATGCTACTTACTGTAAGTATGTGCACAAGTGTTTTACCTGAGCATAGTTCTACAGTTGAGCAGTTCAAGAATATACTTGAATAAATAATGTTATTACGTAATGAAACAAAATGAATCGATAGGTTTATTTATGTATTTATATAAAATATTCAATTGTGGATAACAATAAAACATTGAAAACAATGTATATATATTACCGAGTATATTACTCATGTACAAAGGTTAACTTATGTATTAAAAAAAATAACTAGTTTTGTTTACAACATATTTGTATCCTTATTTTCTGCAAGAATCAATGACTTAAGTCGAATCTAGTTTTTGATGCAGCTTTGGTTTCAAATAATATTAGAGATAAATGTAGCAGCCTTTTTTCTACGAAATGGGAATCTATACCACATTTTATTGCAGTTTCACTAGCTTTGCACTTGAAAGATTTGAAGTCATTTCTATAAATTTTCATCTTTGCATTCGTCATCAAAATTGATATCGCATTTTTGTAAAGCTTTAGATGCATAATTGATGTCATTCAGTATGCAGTGCATAAAATCGCAAAGAAAAGTGAATTTAAAATTAAACATTTTTGTTTTAATAATTTCTGCTTTACTGCGCTCCTCTTTACGGGAATTCTTGAGAACTATTTCTGTAAATGCTTTAATGATATCGACAAAAAGGAAGTTTTATTGGAGAAATTGTACGGACTCTACTGGACAATTCCAACGTTTCATGCTATTTCCAAAAAAATTATACAAATCTTGTAACGTTGCGAAAAAAAATTGTAGTTCGATATAACTGCTAACAGCATCATTAACTACCAAATTAAAATTATGAGTAGTGCAATGTATGTACTCAGCATTAGACTGAATATCCCAAATCTCTTTCTGTACATCATTATACTTTCCACATTACACTGGCTCCATCATAACCTTGACCCACACATTCTTTTAAATAAATGTTTGGGTCAATTAGAAATGAAGTCACCTGTTTCACTAAATCAGGAGCGTTACGTTTTAATGCTGCATAAAAGCTCAGAAACCCTTCTCTCACTTCTATGTCAAATAGCTGTCCATTTTCCGAACTAGTTATTACATCATACCTCACAACAATGCTTAGCTCTTCTACCTTCGATATGTCCTGTGTCGTATCTAATATGATGGCGAAGAATGGTTATGCTCTAATTTGTTTTAGCAGATGATTTCTAAGTGTATTTCCCAAGCATTCAATAATTTCATTTTGAATTGTTGGTCTCAGATATCTTGTGGATCCTAGAAACAAAAAAGCATGATTTTGAATGAAAATTATTGTTAAATATATAATTTTAAACAGTTAATCGAATAAAATAAAAGAATAAATGAAATGGAAACAACATTTAACAAATAAACACAAATACCTTTGGACATATCCAAAACTTGCTGCAATATTTGATCATATTTGGTAAGAAGTTGTACAACAGACAGGAACTTTCCAAGGTGCCCTTCCTCCTTTAAGTTCTCTCGATGTGTTCTAAAAGCCAAATAATTCTTTGCTATGGTAAGTATGACATTGAATAATAATCTTCGAAGAACCATTTTCCAAAATGACTTCTCTCTTGTCAATAGTATCATTTTTTTACCAAAGTTCATACACAACACATACATTCACATAACCATTCACAAAACTGTTATTTAATTCTTTCTGATAAATGTTCCCTATCAAGAATGCCTGTACCCCATATTTTTTTGAAAAGAAAATAACCAGCAGTGTTGACAGTAGGCATCATCTAGTATTTTAGAACAGAGCCAAAACCAATTAACTAATCTATATTTATAAGTTGAAAAGTAGTATGATTTGGTGGGCGACCTTCAGAAAAGGGCCTGAAGGCTGCAGGGGCTCAAGAATTTGGCGTTTTTCATTCACACTAACATTTTCAACAGATGTGCATTTTTATTTAAGTGCCACACTATATAGGAGAATGTAGTTTTTGCTGTTTTAGCGTTCTCAAAATAATTCGATGCTAAACAAACAAGTATTGAATGTATAATAATCATATCATTTTATTTAAATGTTAATAATGATAACATTGATCAATCAATTTTAGCCCTTGAAAATGAATAAAAGTTATTCGAAAGCTCGGGAATAAATATGTCAGAGTTTACTCTGGTGTCTTATTACCACATCCCCACCAAAATATTCGTTATACTATCAAAAAAAAGACTGGCCTCACTTTATCTAGTTGGCTAAAACAATATTCGAAAAATTGAAGAAAATATTTTGTAGATAGTCTAGTCTTAGATAAAAATCTGTTCAATTAAGGAGTATATTCTTGTCACTTGTAGAAAAAACGAATCACTAAATGAACAATAGAACGAATTAAAAGATTGAACTACAAAAATAATTGAAATACTTCTAAAACTGCCATCTACAGATGTCAGTAAAAATTTTGCGCCATGTGTACGTCTCAAGTGACTCTATAAAGAATAAAATTTTCATTTAATAAACAATTAAAGTACCTAATCAAATTTAAAAATCACAAAAAATTTTGAAATCACGTATAATACCATGTCGTATATTAAATTTACCCACATTTTACTATTTTCAATTGATACTTACATAGAAACATTCTTCCAAATAATTCTCAATTTATTGACTGAAATTTATTCAGATAAAATTTTTATATATACATAGTTATTTTCCAACTAATTTTAAGCTGATCTAAAATGTATAGGACTTGGCCCAATTTTTGCAGCCTTATATCAAAAATTGGAGTTTTCTAGTAAATTATAATTATTGATTATCCAACGTAAGGCATTTTGATAATTTTAATTACCTTAACTTTATTTGATTCGCCCGAAAAGTTGTAATTTACTATATTCGATTTTTCATTTTTGTCCACAAGAATATTGGAAACCAAAAAAATATCATTTTCATTTTTTTAGTTTCGGCTATGAGAGCGTCAACATTTGACCTATAAAGGTCGTAAAAATTTGAATTAGACATTTTAAAAAAAATCATGCAAATCGGAATAGTTTCGACCGGTTCCCAGGTAACGCACTTTTTTGGAGTAGCGTTCCTCCGCTATGATGACTGATGACGATACTGGTAGTGAGAGTAGTAGCACTATACTCCTATCATCTTGACATTCGCTTTATTTTATCTATGATACATCTTATTTCTTCTTTGGTAGGAACATATTCGCATATCTGCATCCATAGATCTTTCTATACCATCTTTTGGTTAGTACCCCCTTCTTTCTAAGATCTTTATTTTTTGTAATTTTCTCTTCTTTCGTCCTTCTCTCCTCACTGTATTTCCATTTCCCTTTGGCTTCTTTGAACTCTCTTGTTAGCATCTTTAATCTTTATTTGTTTATATTCATCATCAAACCACGGCTTCAATTTTTTATTTATTTTAGTTTTGATTCTCTTACAATTCCTGGTATACCATTGATCACCTGCTCAGACATGTTCCTTTCTTGATCTGTTAAAAGCTTAAGCAATCATTTGATTATTTTTTTCATTTTTGTGTATTAGTATTGAATCCATGTTATCAGAAGTTTCTGCAACCAATAAAAATGTACTTATCTGATGTATATAGTCTCCTCAAACTCTAACCCAATGGAACACATTCATACACAGATAACAAAAGAAAAGTCTACAATGAGTAAGTTATCTATCACAAAAATAAAGCAACAAAATCCTTTTATACAAACAAATCATAAGATCTAATCTCAATCTAGCTCATTAGTCCATTAAGTGGCAACCGAGTGTCACTTCCAACAATCACAGATGGAAAACAATATTTAAAATAACTGATAAGTCAAATATATCCACTATCAAGCTCAGAGCCGCAGACAATGTTCGTAATAGTGGATGTAGGATTCTGCTTGGTAACCTGGATAACGAAATTGTATAAAAATAAAACTTGAAATGACATAGAACGGTGAAATTTATAAAAAGATACATTTATACAAAACTGAAAGATACATTAATTAAATAAAAGAATGTGTTCAAAACTGGCGACTTTCAAGTATGAATGTTTAACTTTAGTCGTCTGGCTCTAAAGTTTTAGTAGTCATTGTTTTATTGTTAAATAAATCCATAGTGATAGCACTAAGAAACACTGGAATGGATTTTTGGTGGAGCAAATGTAGGTTGACCATTCCCTCCAAATTAGCACTGAACTCATTTTCGAACAGATTCAAATCCCCGTCTTTATTTACTTGAAAGCATAATAAATCATCTGGACTATCAGCGTACATGCTTCTCAGTTTGTACAAAGAATTTTGAGTCCTGTCGATTTTGTAACCGAGAAGATTGTAAATAACATTTCTGAATTCTTGCATCTGGGATTTGAAATATTCCTTCAATAGATGATTCTTATTTTCCAGAGATTCCACTTGTTCTCTAAGATCTGTTATTTCTTTTCCAGTTAGAGTTATATCTCCAAGTTTGCTTTGTTCTATTCCCGCTTCCATATTTCTGATTTTTCTTTTCAGTTTTTCGATTTCTTCTTGTAATTTTTCGACATATTTTTCTCTCTGAGAGACGGATTCTGCGAGAGGGTTGTTCACTTGATGGACGACTTTATTTTTTTGTGTTGTTGTGTTTTCGTGTTTGAATATGGATTCCATTTGGATTTCCAGTTCGTCCCTCCTTCGGCGTAATTTGTCGTTTTCTAATCTTAAATGTTGAACTTCGTCTTTCAACTTCGACAATTGGTCTGCTCGATCTAAAATTAATAAAATTTGCAATTAAAAGCCAAAAAATGTTACAAATATCAACTAACGAAATAAAAGTAACAGTTTTGCAGATTGTGTCCCATTTTATAAGTGGAGGCTCCACAGTGGGTGAATTTCTAGTTGCAATATGACAACCTGATTGTAGAGGAGGCAAAGGCCATAAGTTGCATATTTAAGGGAACAATAATTAGACACGATCAGATTTCAAATATTTTCGTTTCCTTTTAAGGTGTAATTGATAACAAGTGATTTTATGGATTTTTGTTTTATTTTTATATGTAGTTGAAGAGATATCGAAAAACAGTTGACACTTCTTTATTGTCATTTTTTATTTATTTATTCATGGGCAAGCCCTTTTAAATTATATTAAATAATACAACAATGAGAAAAAAGTACGATATACAAATCCAAACATATACACTACAATGAATATAGTTTTTAAAACAAAATATACAAAAATCGTGGGTTGATAAAATATTATTGAACATTCAAATGACGAATATAGCTTTTAAATTTTCTAATTGAGACATCAAAAAGTGGAAGGGCTTCCAGTGAGTTATCGCTCCCAGTCTAGTAACTTTTTTAGTGATATCTAGCGGCGTGCTTCAGGTTTCTTAAAATGCTGTATACACAGTCAACTTGTACTCCTCTCTCAAGCGACTCCGAGAGAATGACAACATAGTATGTTAACAAACTAAGTTCTGACGATTTGCCTGAGGAAAAACCAAATAACTGAGAGTTTAAAACACCTAAAGAATCATAGGTAAGATAATCTGCAATAATGCTCTCAAATACGTTAGGTATGGTATTAAGAATTGATATGGGCGGCAACTCTTGATTTCAGATTTAGTGCCAGATTTATTGGTGTAACGTAAGAAAGTTTCCAAATGTCAGGAAATTCGCCTAAATACAAAGATTTAATATTGAAAATATGAAATAGGGGTCGACAAAGAATGAAAGTGAATTCTCTCAACGAAATGGGTGTAATACCAACCAGCCTCTATCCTTTATTCAAAGTTCAATGTTGAAATTCTCTCATAAATTCTGGATTTAGGAATGTAGTATGCTGATATGCACAACATAGTTTGGATCTGGTTACCACTATGATTTAGAGTTTGATTAGTATACACAGATGAAAAGTGATCAGCAAATAAATTTGCAATGTCATTGCCACAGGAAGCAATTGAATCGTTTAGTGTCATTGACTCAGGTATATTATTAAGTTCACATTAACTTCTTACAAATTTCCAAAAAGCCTGAATTCTGAATGCAATGCTCAGTAATCATACATACCTAACATAGTAGTCATTTGACGGATGCTTACATTGAGTTCTTAGCTCACTGAATTTTGCATAAGATCCGCTAACCGTAGCAGTTTTATAAATTTTATGAGCTATCTTTTTTCAGGCAATACATTTTTAAGGAACTACACTTGGGGTAATCTCTATATATAAAAATGAATATATATAAAAAATTTAAAACCATTTTATCGTTTCTCAATATCATTCATAATTAATATTTTAAATTTTTTTTAAATTTATTTATAATTTAATAACCCCCCAATTTTGCATTTTTTTCTCATTGTTTTTTATTTATTAATAATTTTTTTAATCGTGTACTTTTAATTTCATGCAAAAAATGCATAAAATTTAATACCTTTAACATCAGGCGTGAGCCGATTGTTTTATTTAAAATCACATTTCACTTGGTTTCTTTTAAAAATTATCGTGCAGACAAATCGGTACTATTGGCGCGATTGTTACGTAACATAACAACATCTAGATCTGCAATAATAATTTTTTTTTAGTTTTCGCTTTCGATTCACTATACTCAACTATACTCAATATTTTTATGAAAAAAACGTCACCTAACCTAACCTTCCTTCACTCCCCACCTAACAACAATAAAATTTAAATAGAGAACATACCATATATAAAATCAGAGATAAGGTAATTCAATGTAGAATAAATTCACAATCTTATTAATCTTTACAATCACCTATAGAAAAATACTGTTTATATTAACATGTTTTTATCTTTAGATGATTCTTATCCCATAATTTTTAACAACACATCGACTTTTTTCTCTAACGGGTCACATGGTAGGTTCTCTATTTAAAAGTGTGTATGTATAAAAAATGTTAGAAGAAAAATCTACGTTCAGCCACTTTGTTTTTTTAAATTTTCTACTCTATAGAAATCCCCTTTCAAAGGTGTACTGATCCTAAAGAGTATATTGACCTCTCTGTATCTCTTTTCCCGGAAAAAAATGTTCGATTTAGCAAGAATGCATGGTTCATGATTGTCAAGTCAAAATCATAAAGTTGTATATTTGGCTCAGTTTAGGCAGGTTCTATCGGCTCAACTAAGTAGGAAAAGTTTGTTTATATAATATGTGTATATTTAAGTTTATAATACATTTCTACAGTTGTTTTGAAGCTAATTTATAGACTATTACCCAAGACTTGCAACAGTGTCAATAGGGTCTTTAGGATGTTCTTTATAGTTCTTCCAATTTTAGTTAAAAAAGTTATAAAAAATGTAGTAATAGTCTTGAAACGAAACTGACCAGTGGCTGGTCGGTATCCATGTCAACATTTTTTATAAATTTTTAAACTAACATTGGAAAGAGTATTATTCCAATTTTTACAATAAAAAAACGAAAACGTAATGTGCATATTGTTTCTAAATATAATATATCGTGGAGGACCAAGACATTTTTGTCCCTAGTTCCACGTGCACTATAAGCCATGCATATTTTTTTATCATTAATTTTTTAATTCCGTGAAAATTAATATGAATTTTTGTAAATAATCTAAAGTTAATATTAATTTTCATGGAATTAAAAAATTGATTATAAAAAGAATATGTTTGGCTTATGGTGCACATGGAACTATACCGATTTCCAAAATTTCAATAAAATACATACAAAAACTTGCCATTGTAGGCCAGCATCATCATAAGGTCGAAGACCCTGTGATATGTTGTTACGCATATTCATACATGAAACGCAGACTTCGTAAAAACTAGTGTACAAAATTGAGCCAAATTATTACAGTAGCAATTAACTTTGGCACATTATTTTAAAAATATTGCCATTTGGTTATTATTGAGTTACTCCAAAAATCTAATACAGAGGCTCGCAGAAAAGAAATAAAAATTCTAAAAACGCTAATAGAGTCTCAATGGGCTAATGAAGTCTCAGCTCAAGTAAGTGCTCATTCAAACAGTAAAAAAGGGAATAAATAATAATTGTTACCCCTTACATATGATCTTAAGTCTCTTAAAAGAGTATTTAGACAGAATGGCCAGTGATATATTTGAAGAACATAAGAAAAATGAAAACAAGAGCATATAATACTCTAAAAGAAGTTTTGTACTGCCAAATCATCTTAATGAACAGAAGGCGACTGGCAGAAGTAGCACAAATGAAAACAGATGTTCACAAATCAATAAATTTGATTACTCAGGAAATAAAATTCGAGCATTGTCTTGCTGAAGCAGAAAAGATATTGTTGAAGTCCTGCAGCAGAATAGTAATAAGGGGCAAAAGGGGGGCGCGGAGATCCCTTTTTGCTCTAATAAACACTATATTTTTCATACTTCAGTATGTACCTACCAAATAGCAAAAATATCAAAACTGTTGCTACTTGTAACTGAGGGAGGTTTAGAAAAGTATAAAGGAATTGAATTAACAGATATACATATTGATTTGGATCCCATATGTGAAGAATACAATCTAGGAGATGATTTTGAAAGTACTTTAAATGACAAATCAACTACAAACACTAGTGAACCAAGGGTTAAAATTCCTAAAGAATCTTTGTGTCTAGAACAAAAAAAATAATTGCATCATATTTTGATAATCATATTAGAAGGAAAAAAGCACCTAAAGAAGCTGAAGTGGATATATTCGTAGCTCAATATCTCGAATTATACAAAGGTCGAAAATGGACCTCTACAAAAGCAATGGTATACAACTTTTATAACGGAAAAGACATGAAACAACCGCTTTGAATATTTTTATCTGTTAAAGCAGATTGCCTTTATTTTTAACACTTTTTTAAGCAAAAAAAAATATTTTTTAGTTCTTTAAATATTTTTAATAAATTCATTTTTTATACAGCCTTATTTTTCCTGATGAAAGAACACCTTTTGTTAATACAGACATAAAATAGTTATTCTTAAGAATCTCGATTTACTTACGTAGGTAAAGTCTGTTAACGAATATTTACTGTACATAAAGTTAATCTTCAAGTATTAGTACATCAAAGAATAGCTCAATATCTGAAGAAAAATGGTCAAGTGCTTAAAGTAGTTGTATATTTTAATTATTATTTATAATTGTTTACTACTTTCCCAGTAGTAGGAAAAATGTTATGTTATGCAGTTCGTGTGTAAAGTGATTATAGGATTGCTACACTCATATGCAGCTCTTACATCTATATTCAATTTGTAAATCCCTTTACACACTTGCTCCAAAATGAACAATTTATTTTTCTTCTAATTTGTCATGTGATTGATAAGCAGCTGTACAAGATTACTGATCATAAATACCTCCTCTACACTTTTCATTGACCTAAAGCCTTAATGTAAAAGGGTTTATTTGAATAATATTTCTATATATACAGGAAACGTTTATTGACTTTTTTGCTATAAAAAAAGCCGATTCGCTTTGGCAACAATGTCTGATTCAGGATTGTTAATTCAGATCCATAAATTTCTATATTTTGGCTCAGAATGGACCATTTCTGTAGGCTCAAGACAATATGAAAAGTTGGATGTATATATTAAGGAGAATTTGGTAAGTTTTTTCTATTTTAAATTATTTTATCAGATGTATATGTTACTTTTTGAGGCTTATGAATCAAGTTAATTTCTTTAAATTCACTACATCAAACTAATTGGATTTGTGAGCTATACTAACCATATTCAAAAATAGTTCTTCAATTAATTTCCGAATTGCATAAAAAACACCGAAATGGCAATGTCGAAAGTAGTAAGTCTAATTGCAAATATTCGCCACAATTAAACTGTTTCTGTATCTTTTACCATTTTCGAGATCTAAATGATATGTCTCGAATTTGGGATACATATCTAAACTCATATATCATAAAAAAAGTATCTTAGTTAAGAGATCTCTTGCTGGTTTATGAAGAAAAAAAATATGTGACGAAATATTTCATCTTACCTCCATGAACAAGGGGTTGAGCTGTTTCCAAATCCATCTCTAATTTTGAAACCAAATCCCTATACTCCGTCACGTTCTTTTCAAGAGTATCAATACGTTTCTTTTGTGACTGTAACTGGTTTAAAGCATTACTTGTACCGATGGATAAAGGGTTCATCGTCAGATCTTTTTCGTAGGAATCCAACTGTAGTCTATAGCTGTCTCTTTCTCTGGTCACCAACATAAGTCTTTTCTCCATACGGTGGATGAGTTTTTGTCTTTGATTTGCTGTTTGTTTCAAATCGGCTAATAGTTGTGCGTTCTTTTCTACTTCGGATTGAGCCACTCTGGCTTCCTGAAAAGAAAATCAGAATGAGTTATAACATATTACCACCATAGCGATTGAGTAGTATATGTCTTAGAAAAGGGTCTGGTATTGAGGTGAGCCTCCTACCAATAAGGAAATGGGATGGGGTTAACACGTCCAAGTCATTAGGATCAGGTGACATTGGGACAAGAGTAGTTTTAAACTGATTCTATTTGAGCTAGTACAATACTTAAATCTTTGTACTATATTTCCTGCGTCTTTTCATCCTTCCGACGTTTCGGCGTCTCCCTTAAATCAAAGAGTATACTATATTCCAATGATTTACTTCCAATGTCCTTATTGAGACAAACACGCAGATACTTTGAAATTTCAATATACTCTTAAAACAAAAAAGTCTTTTTTTCCAAAATTTACTATACATCTTGCAAACATTTCTGCATCCGTGCATATTACCGATTTTTCTGCATCCGCAAATATTCTCATTCGCCATATATGCAACTCTGCGTCCGATTTCGGGTATTATGTTCATCGCATCCACCTTTTTGCATCAAGCAGTAGTGCCAGATATATAAGCGCCTCGAATTTGATTCGAATTCATTAACTATGCGAGAGAAATTGGTGATAATCGTGAATCAGTATAAGTATATAGTGTTTCACTATAGGGTCACCTCCAAAATTATCCAAATTGGCATGAAAGTTAAAATTGCAAAGAATATTCTTCGTCTATATCTGTAACTGTGAAATATTTATTCATGATATAATAACTTTTCTTGTGTAGGAGATCATTATTTCACGGTCAAAATTCATAAATTCGATATGGCGGCTCCCAGATGACGAAAAGTTTTTTTATTATGGCTCTAGTCTATTCAAAATTGAAAGTAAAAAAACTTGAGAGAAATTTTGTTTACAAATACACTAAAAAATAAATAAATAAATGAAAAATATTTTTAAAGTGACAGTTTTTAAAAATACGCTAAAAAATAATAATTTATTTGATTTTTTTACCTAGGTGGGCGAAAATTCAAAAGCTTGCTGCGAATACAAATTAGGTATTGTTGCAGGACAAAATTTTGAATCTGTTAACCAATAATCAAGATGTCTAAAGAAAATAATTTTTATTTTCTAGGGAATTTGTTGACAAACTTGTTTTTATAAGTACCTATTTTCTTTGTTAGTGCATTTGTCTGAAAATAGTTTTCAATTATATCCATTCAAACTATTGAATTCACGACACTAGAGAAACATTGCATTGTGAAAATCGTAGGTTTGGTATGCAAAGTTAAATGTTTGGTACATGTTTTAAAAATTCCGATGTGAAAAGAAAGTAAATATTATTTTCCCACGGATCACATACCAAATGACTATCCCAGGAAAATAACATAAAAGAAGTAAACGATTCCTATATGAGTGTTCACTTCTTTGATGAAGCATCAATTTCTGTGAATATATATATATATATATATATATATATATATATATATATATATATATATATTGGAATTAATTTTCGTCTAATCATGCAATGAATTCTCGTTAATCTAGACTAAAAAAACTCTTCAGATTTTTGGGATGTTCTCCCATAGGAATGAGGAAACAAGTTTTTTACTTCAGTTACATACTGTTTGTAAAATAAAAAGTTTTAGAAAAATAAATAATAAAAAACCATTTTATAGACAAGCTTTTATTAGAGCTGTACTAAAACGAATAAAATAAGTTCATGTTATAGCTGATAATGATATAATATTTTTTTTAGTTATTTATTTGGTTTCAAAAAGCTTGTCGGCATCAATTAATTTCATGGGACAGTGATTGGTTGATGAGTAAAAACTAGTGGAGGTATTTATTTTTTCCCAATTCGCATGACAAGCTATTTGAAACCAAATAATTCAACAAAACATAAGTATATCATTGTCGGCGATGACTTGAACTTATTTTATTCGTTTTAGTACAACTCACATAAATACTTGTATTTTGAAAGTTATTACTCCATTTCATGCTTTTTAGTTATTGCGCCTTAATCTGTTCATTTCTAATAGAGCATCGTGATTACAAGTTCTTTTCCCTGTCAGTTTTGAGCTATCAGCTAACGACGCCCATCTCACCAAATCATGCAATCATGAACCGTTTTCAACATATTCTCTGTAACTTCACTACAGAGTAATCTGCCATATGGAATTCGGAATAACTTTACTCGGCAGATCCTATCACAAAACTTCATTAATTTTGCCAAAGAAATTATGATCTCAGACCACAAAAACTACCACACACCATTTTTTAATAGAATTTCACCATAATTACAAAACTCTTCCTCTATCTTGTGGTCGCCATTTTGAATTTAAGAATTTCGACGAAAAATTCGCATTCTCTTATCCGAAAATCCATACATACCAATTTTCAATCGAATCGGAAAATAATCAGAATTTCGTTCGCCATCTTGAATTTATGAATGTTGACAAAAATTCATAATCTCCGATCCCGAAAACACCCACTTACCAATTTTGAATCGAATCGGGACATAATAACAAATCTCGTCTGCCATGCTGAAGCCGCCATTTCGATTTTTTTTTAACAAAAATTCCATAATGCATTGTAACAGGAATTATGAACACTTGACAAATTTCACGTTAATCGGAAGACTAGAAGTCTGTCAAAATTCAGTTGCAAAATTACGAACGAACTAACAAATTACTTATCTAAACAAGCACTTCCATGCTAACATTCAAAGTGCTGTCATTGAATTTTGTTCTGGAAAAATTACAAGTATTAATAAATTTTTAAAAGAGACGTTAAATTGAAAGAGTTTGTTCAGGAGAAAACTATAGTGATACCTCATAAATTTCTCACCGGGATCTTCACCCCCAATTACGGGTACTCCGTATCTCACAGAGTACACCCGTCGTCTTCGCGATAAAATAAAAAAAAAGTTCATCAAAGCCAGAAATCTTCACATCTGAAGGCTTAAATAGTGATAAAAACTTAAGTGTTAGAAATAAACTAAAATATCCGGTCACAGTGAAAACGTCTCCGAAAAAGAAAATTAAAAAAGGTACGTTCAAAAATAAATCAGTTACTAAACACAAAAAACATTCTGACATTAAAAAAATTGTTGTTACAAAAAAAAGTGAACGGAAATTTCCGTTGACAGTTAAATCGATAAATGTTGAAGACGAACCACGTCTCACAACAAATATACTAGACACACCTAATAAATATTCAGATGAGATTAAAAGAATTCGGGAACGAAAACTTGAGTTAAAATCTAAATTTTTAAACTATCACAAATTAGCTTACAAGACGAGTGCCCTGATAGCATTGACACAGAAATAAACACCAGTCAAAATTTATTCTCAATTAATAAAAAGTGTCTAGAATTGGTTGATGCTGACACCTTAAACAAGTGTCTAGAATACGTAAAGACGCAACCAATTCAAGAAAAGTGTCTAGAAAACGTTGTAAACATACAGAACAATAATTATAATATACCAGATCAAGATAATACAAATAATTTGAAGCCTGAAAACAGTGTCCAGAAAATAAAAATAAAAAGTGTATAGTAACTAGTCAAGAAAAGTGTATAGAAACTGGAATTAAAAAGTGTCTAGAAAGTACGAATAAAAAGTGTATAGAAACAAACAGAAACGTTGATCTCTCGATAGCAACCTTCCGGGCTGATAACTCGAACAGAACGTCCACCCCGGACAGGACTGAATTAAATCAAAATATCGATTTTTTACAAAACATGGGGGAAGACACGATAGGTCAACTATCAAGTGACATCAACTCAGACGATTCTCAAACAACTGAACAACAACAGAATACTACAACCATTCAAGCCCAGGTCCACACGGCACACGAACTTTCATGAGCTCAACAAGTGGAGAATGAAAAAGGCACCCCAGATAACCAGGGTGATAAATTCATATCTCAATACACCAAATTAATCAAGAACGCTAAACAAATCACCGCAAAAACCTTAGACATGAAGAATAATGAAAATGAAGATTTAAATGCAATAATCACCATACAGCAGAGCAGCCCGATGGAAGTGACTGACGTCACGCCGCCGGGATTTCATAAACCAAAAAAATTTACGAAATTTACCAATCTAATTAAACAAACAACAAAAAATCAATTCCCAACATTGATAGATAACAAATTTGACTCGTTGTCAGAAATTTCGGAAGATGAAATACAACAATCTGCACCAGTACAAAAAAAAAGGAAAAAAAAGAAAATTCAAGAAACTTAGCGTAATCTCAGACTCCTCAGATGACGAAACTATTAAACAGCAAAAGAAAAGACCAAAAGACAAAGAAGTCCCAAATACAAACAAAAAAAGCAACACAGCATGTCCTCCCATAGTAATCGACGGAAACGTCCCTGCACACAGGGAAATTGTTAAACGGTTAAAAATGGATATTAAAAACAATTTTGAAATGAAATATACCGCCAACTCGACCATAATATTCACCAAGGACGTATTAGACTTCGAAAATTTAAAAATGGCACTTCGCTCAGAAAAAATGCCCTTCCACACTTACTCAAGAAGGGAGGACAAAAACCATGCCTTTGTACTGAGGGGGCTAACAGAAGGTATCCAATTGGACGAAATCAAGGATGAATTAACGACAGTTTATAAACTTTCAATAAAGGATATTTTTAGAATGACCACCAAAGGCAGACCACTTTATATAGTAGTCACCGACGCTAAAATTACTTTAGATTACTTGAATAAAAATGTGCGAATAATTGAACACACTAGAGTGCAATGGGAGTTTCGTCGGCAAAGCAAGCCCATCATTCAATGCCATATCTGCCAGCTTTGGGGGCACACAACCTCAAATTGTGGCAGAGCCCCCAAATGCTTAAAATGCGCAGCATCACATCTTACACCCGAATGCCCCAAGGACAAATCCAAACCGGCCAAATGTGCTAATTGCAGTGGTGATCATCCTGCAAACGCCGAGATCTGCCCAGTGTACATCAAGCGGCGAGAGTGGCTCGAAACCAGAAGAAACCAAAACCCAAACAAGAATAAAGAAGCGAGTAAATTCATACCCGCCCCAATACCTACAACTAACCCGTGGAACAGAAATAACCATAAAGAAAAAGAAGACTATCCGAGCCTCCCCCTCCTAAGATGACAGTGAGAGCAGCCCAACCCAGTAACAGCATCCAGCCCCGCCCATCAAAAGATGACGTCTCTCAATCAACAGAAATAACAAAGTTCTCAAATTTAAACAACTTATTTAGAGAACTGAATGATATGGAAAATCTAGACGAGCTCACCAGAGCGGTAACAGATCTTCTATCAGAAATGAGAAAAGCTACTACCAAACTGGACAAATTCACAATATATAATAGCTTTGTTCAAGGGATTGACAAGTATGACATCTAAGAAGGTAGGTGGACAAACAGGAATTCAAAAACGTAATTTTCTCAAAATAATTTTTTGTAATATACATGGAGTATCTAATAAGCTCGATCTACTTCGCCACTTTCTCGATGTTCATAAACCAGATATATTCTTTCTTATTGAGACATTCCTTAAGCCAAACAAATCCGTGAATTTTAGAAACCCCAACTATAGTCTTATTAGACAAGACCGCCCCGCAAATGTCGGCGGTGGCGGTATCGCAGTATTAATAAAAAAAGACATAAACTTTCAGCTCCTGCAACCAAATAATTCGTCAATTGAGCATATCTCGTTGTTAATTGATAACAAAATCAAGCTAGTAGGTGCATATAGTCACCCGTTTACCAAACTTACAGAATTAGACTTCTTTAATATCACAAAAACACATAATAGGGTCCTAATAGTGGGAGACTTGAATTGCAAGCATCCATTATGGGACGCTTATGCCTCATACCCTAACACAAACGGAAATACTCTCCAAAGGTTCTGCGACAACTCTGACTGTAACATATACAGCACAGATGATCCAACCCACTTCCCGTTTAACAATTACTCCCCTAGTACATTAGATATTGCCATCGGTCGTAATATAAATACAATCACTAAATTAAAAACCATTCCCGACCTCAACTCAGATCACGATCCCGTCCTGCTAGAACTCAAAATAACTCACACTATACACCCCTCCCCAATAAAAACATACGATTACACAACCACAAATTGGTCACTATACAGAAAATATATAAATGAACACTTAACGATTACAGACAAAATAACTGACTTAAATCAATTAACTAACACAATTTTAAATCTACAAGAAACAATTATCTCTGCAAGAAACAAATCAACCACTCTAAAACTAAAACTACAGAATTTTAACTCCCTCCCTGATTATATAATTAAAATAATAAAAGATAAAAACATAATCCGACGTAAATGGCAATCTTCTAGAGATGACAATGATAAAAATATTTTAAAATACTATCAAAATACAATAAATAATTTAATAAAGGAATATCGTAATTATACATGGAAAAGATTTCTTGACAAACTGTCTCCTCAAGATAATTCGTTATGGAAAATTACAAAAAAACTGAAAGGCTCCAAACAGGAAATCTCAAAAATTATCTCAAGTGGCATAACTTATACACAGAAATCAGAAATTGCGGAAGCCTTTGGGGAGTATTTTCAAAACAACTTCACAAATAACGCAACAAATACACAACATCATACCAGTATTACACATATAGTACAAAATCACTTTCACAAAATAGACAGCTTACACACAAAAAATTTAGTAACCACAAATGAAATTTGTAATACAATTAATACTCTGAAGAACAAAACAGCGCCGGGGATTGATGGTATTCCAAATATCCTTCTAAAGACTTTACCTAAAAAAGCTATAGTTGAGTTAACATATATAGCTAATTATATAATCAAAACCGGCAATTATCCAGATATGCTCAAGACCGCCAATGTCATCCCCATTATCAAAGCTAATAAACAACCCTGTTATGTGGATAGTTACAGACCCATTTCCTTACTAAACAATATAGCAAAGGTGATAGACAAAATTATACTGAATAGAATTCAAACACACGTTGACAAAAATAATATAATACCTCTCGAGCAATACGGATTCAGGGGTGGTCACAGTACTGTAGCCCAAATTATTAGAGTATTTAATTATATAAGAGAAGGCTTTTAAAAAACAAATCAGTAATGGTTGCCATTGATATTCAGAAAGCCTTTGACTCCGTATGGCACGAGGGGTTATTGTATAAACTAATAAAATTAAAAATACCTGACTATTTAATTAAAATTATAAAATCGTATATTGACAACAGGAAATTTTACTCCAAGGTGAATGACGGATTGGCGGGACCATTCCCGATTCAAGCCGGCGTTCCTCAAGGATCAGTACTATCGCCCTTGCTATACTCATTATTTATCCATGATCTCCCAACTTCTCCAAAAATCCTTACTGCCATGTATGCGGACGATACTTGTTTCGTATCATCTGCACCAACATCAGAAATAGCACTACTCAACGTTCAAACACATATCATCTCACACATTTTACCTTACATGAGAGATAACAAACTTACAATTAACACCTCCAAAACAGAGTACTTGTTACTCAGGAGGAGAGCAAGAAAAAACTCATTGCACTTGCAGCTGTGTATAGATGGTCAATACCTGACAGCCAGTAAAACGCTAAAATACTTGGGTTATACTGTGCATGGCACTACCAATGCAAATGCGCACATTGCCCAACGGGTTTTAAAAGCTAAAATTGCAATGAGCCAATTGTACCCGTTAATATGTAAGAATAGTAATCTCTCAACATCAAATAAAATCACTATATACAAGCACATCATACGCCCGATATTAACTTATGCTGCTCCAGCATATTACACTGCCACGAAACATAACTTTAACACATTGAAGGTGGTGCAAAACAAGTGTCTACGCATGGCAATAAAACATAATACGGTTTATCCAAGACTTCCTAAAAATACCTGGTTACATGAACAAGCAAATATACCTACTATCAAGGACTTTATAACTAAAATATCCACGAATTTTTATAACTATTGTATTCCCAAAAACCTTCGTGATACTCTCAGAGCCGCCAGTCGCGCAGAAGGCATCCTTGATAGTGGGTGTAGGCTTCTGCATGGTACGCTAATCGCATAACAAGTTGATTATCTTTCAAAAATCCAACTCATCAAACAGGGATTAAAACAGCCCCTTTCAAATAGTCATTATTAATAGACAAACATACACATACAACTACATCTGTCATGTTGCTGACCCTCATAAGCTAAACTCAATACGATTTTGAAACCCTGTTTTTCAGCCGGTTTTCAGGGACAACACAGTCGAAACTTCTTGGGTGAAATATTTGTATATTCGGGTCAAGGTTATTATGTGTAATCAAAATAAATGAGTAATGTCGTCCGGCAAGGAATCATATACTGCTCCAGATTCACACCCAGGCAGTGGAAAATGCCAGACCACCGGCCTTTATGTTATTTTTTCTCCACTACCTAGGTAAACATAAATGTAAAAACACTTGTAAATAAAGATATTTTTAAATTAAAAAATTAAATTAAGCAAAAAAGAATTTATCTAACCGACGGTTAGAAAAGCAGGTATTAAAAAAATAAAATATTTCTCCTAAAATAGAATTTATAACAAGTAATAAAAGCTCAAACTAACATTCATTTTTGTTCAATACCGTTTCTTTTCAAAAATATAAGAAGAAAATTTTTTTGGATAAATTAAAAATTTTATAAAATCATTCGATATAGAGATTTCTTTATTTTGAATTCACAGAAACCCGAAAAGAATAAAATGCATTTTGTTTCAACAAATCTAATATGGAAATAGTTTGAGTAGTGTAAATACACGAGAAGTGAAAAACGCGATCAAAAACATGTTAACAGTAAAACTGAGTATAAACTGTTGATAATAATAATAGTTTTTTGTTTAAATAGTCCTAAACTTGTAAAATTGCTACATGATGCACGAAGTTCTGAGTGCAACAAATATGCTTTTTGCACATGCTACACACAACATTCTTTTCTGTAAGAAAAAAGGTTTCTTTTATCGAGCATCGATCGGCCACGGTCAATGTCAGTTATCAGTGGAAGCACGTTCGTGTTTATATACAAACTTATAGACGGAGGTCAGACATGTAGAAAATCATATCTATATTTCCTATAAATTAAGAGTTAACGAACCAGGATAGGAGAGTTGTTATTAATACTTTGAATAAGACGATTGGTTTTATATTTGTGTATTTTTAATGTATTAAACGTTATCCCAGTGATATTTACAGAAGTGATGTTGTTTATTTTATTCCCGCATACAGGTTGCTAGGTAAGTGGTTTCCTCCAAGATATAATGCCTTTATGGTAAGCGTCGAGTATACGAGGGACCCTTACTAAGTAACCACCACATGGCGATCCTGCAAACTAAATGGAAATGGTAATTGTATAATGGAAATAGTAAAATTGATAGTTAAATGGTAATCGCCACCACATGGCGATCCTGCGAACTAAATGGTAATGGTATAATGGTTATGGTAAAATTTATGGTAAAATAGATAGCGCCGCTACATGGCGATCATGCGAACACATGGTAATGGTAATATGGTAATGGAAAAATTGATAGTAAAATGGTAATGTAATAATTAATGGTATTATGGTAACAAATGATTATGGTAAATTGTCCCGCAAGTAAAAGGTAAATTATCATTCTGCGAACAAAAAATTATGGTACAATTGATGGTATAAGAGTAGAACTATAGGGTTTTCTATTTAAATTTGGGACCTTGGAGAAGAGAAACAATGGGAGGTTTATCAACCAAACAAGAGGCAAAAGAAACAGGAATTGTCAACAACACTTTCATGGTACAGCAAGATAATGTTGCGATGCACATCATGGTACATTATAACTATAGCTTTCATCTTAAAATTTGTTTGGTCATTATGGAAAACGCACCGTAGAGCGTTGAAAAGGGGTATCAACCGAAGCAATGCAGTAAAGCAGGCAACAGGAACTCTCACCGTGTAAAAGTAATTGTAAGTACATATGCATTCTATTCTTATGAACGATTTTTTTTTAAATGTCAATAACGTGGCAAGATTTTGAAGATAAGTTACGATTAATTGTGGAAGAAGTTAATAAACAGGGAAAAAGGGTTTTGAAGAAAGAAACTCCTAAAAATCCTGATATACATATAGAAGTAATTAATAGCATAGTAGGTCTTTATAATAATTTTGCTAAGTTAATAGCCAAAAATTGGAAAAATTTAAGTTCAGTACAACAGGAGACTTGTAAAAATTATTCAAGTAGGATTAGGGATAAAGCTGAAAGGGCATTTCAAGCGTTAAATTGTATTATCAACATACCTACCTCTATATTTGAGGAAATCGACACAGTTGTATTACAAGCAATAAGCAAACATGGCGACATGTATGAACGATTTTTTTAATTTTGCGAGCAAAGTTTTACCGAACGAGTTCAACGGCGAAGCAAGCAAATTACAGTCATTTTTAGACTCATTAGATTTATTACAAATAAACGCGACTGGTAATGAGGAAAATGCTATTCTACTAATAAAAACGAGACTAACAGGAAAAGCTAGAAGCTTAATCACAACGGAAAACTCCATTGCAGACATCAAGAGTAAACTTAAAACGGGGATAAGAGGAGACAATCCAAGCCTCCTCTTAGCGAAGCTTGGTAAAGTAAGGCAAAATGGAAAGGATGTGACACAGTATGCAATAGAAATAGAGAAATTGGCGGAAAGATTACAGGCAGCATACATATCGGAAGGGATGCCTGTACGGCTAGCTGAAAAATATACGAAGGAAGCAACAATTAACAACCTCGAATACCAGCAAATAAGTTGAAAGATCTTATTTCATTGTGTGAAAGTGGAATTATTCCACAAAGACATCGCCAATTTTTTTTTAAATCTTAAGGAACAGGAAAATGTTGAATTTACAGAAAACACTGATAATGAGGGCGCCTTATAATGTAGAGTATAAAAATAATTCATTATACCTACCTAATATACATGTTTTCTTTTACAAAATAAAATTATTTTTCGGTAAACTCTATTATTTATTTAATGCACTTTTAACTAAGGCAACAAAAAATTAAATAGAAATATTTGAAGCAATAGTGAGATATCTCATTTAAAAAAAAGAAAAAAAAGAGCCTATGAGCAATACCGAGATATCTTTAATATTTCCTTAAATCTTTAACATTGTATCAGAAACAATTATTTCAGTAATGCTTACTTGAAACTTATTAACGTTCTCTATCTAAAACGATTTGCCTATACAAAAGAATTGCCACAGAAATATTTAATTACCGCTATAGAAAATAAAAATGCCATTATCTCAGAACAATGAATTTAGCGTTATATCACTGTTGCTTTCAGGTATCAAAATATGTAATATGATAACTTTGTATGATTTATTGATCAGGTATATAATATATTCTTTGTAATAAATTTCAAAGCCACCAAAGCTTGTTTCTATTACTTCTATAATAATTATACTGTAAATGTAGTTAAGTAGATGGGTTAAAACGAGCTACCCATTTTACATTTTCAATTAAAACACTGAAATACATAGACCTAAGCCAATATTTTGGTTTCACTTACAGATTGCTAAATGAATTCCCACTTTGACTTCGTGCAGGAATAACAGATTGCTAAATGAATTCCCACTTTGACTTCGTGCAGGAATAGTCAATGTCACTGTTCCCGAGATAATCCAACTGTGCTAACAAACTTTACCTCTTAACTGATTGAATTTGATTAACGCATCTCTTGTCACAGTTCTTTTACAAAAATTTAACACTCTCTTTTTCTTCTTCACAGCTGCTGCAATTTCTTGATCGCACCATGGAATATTATTAGATTATTTTTATTATTATTGGTCTATTATTTTTATTACTCCAGGGTATGATAAAATAGCCCGGAAAATATTTAAAAAATTGAACTATAAAATTCATTTATATATCATAAAGATATATGAATTTTGTTTAAAAACATCGCATTTTCCACAGGAATGGAAACACGGGATCTTACGATTCCAAAGCCCAACACATGCCACTCGGAAGTTAAAAATTATCGACCAATAACACTCCTGTCTGCCTTAGCCAAACATTTTGAAAATTGTATAAAAGACTTATGACAGAGGGAATCGGAAAATACATACCATCATATCAGTTTGGTTTTAGGGAAAGTGCTCCACTATACACCCAATAGCAACCCTGACATCGAATATACAAACCTCTATGCTGCAAGGAGAACACAGTGCAGGGATGAACTACCGGGAGATCTGGGTATCAGAAATTTTTTCAAATTTTGAGCCCCTAAAACTGCATTTTTTTAGCTATGTTTTTCTTATAAAACTGTTGCCTACAGTTCTTAGCTTTTAGTACATTTCAATAACATATAGGTTTTCTATGATTATGTATTGGATTTTTTTTATTTTTAGTGTTCTGGGGGTGCTATCCCCCCTCATCCCCCCCCGTAGTTACGCCACTGATGAGACAACCGTCAAACCCTCTCCAGAATCCTTCAAACAAACTTCTATACCAAACCACAAAGGTACAGCCACTAAAAGGTAGATTGACAACTCTGTCCCAGGCATTCTCTAAGCGGATGCATAATAGAGAAATTATGGATACACTATGTATAGAACGAGATTACACACTACAGTCGAAACGAAAATATCCTCATGACAGTTTGGGAAGTGGTAAATAGTCATTAAAGGAAAATGAAAAATTATGAAGTGAAAATTCTAATAACTTTTTTTTTCCTCTTCTTTCTGTTTAGTTGTTTATACTCTTTTTTTACATATACAGTAGAACGTCAATAATTCGGACGTCAAAAATCCGGACCGTTAATAATCCGGATTCGTCTCTAGCAAGAAATATGTAGTTTCTGATGTTTTTACTGTACGTTGTACACATGCTGCTGAAAATAAAATACGATACAGTGCTTGAAAAACATGTTTTTAATTTACAGACCTTATACTCTACCTACCAATAATAGAAAATATACAATTTTAAAAACTTTTTTTCTCAAATAGTGCGTGCTGGCTGTTTTTTAATGTAATTTTGATAATTCGGATAATTTGATAATCCGGATGGGGTCCGGTCCCAATTAATCCGAATTATCGACGTTCTACTGTACACACAATGTTACTTTTATTTCTATTAAGTCTATTATACTAAATAATGTAAGTATTACTGGCTGAAGGACCTCGGTCGATGGCCATTTGGTTGTACCAATAAATGACGTTTTATTATAACCCTATTATTATTATTTGTATTTATTGATATTATTTTATTATCATTATTCCATTATCCTAGTTGGATATATTGCGAACCTTTAAATGGTGGATAACAAACTAACAAAAATACTTACCAGTGAACGTTGGCTCATCCATTCCAATGTAAGTAGGTTTCACAACTGATTCGGGATATGACTGGGAGGAAAGGAAGTGGTTGTTTTCTACAATCAAGAGTGTATTAAAAAAATAATATAGATTTTTAAATTTACCAAGACTCTAAATTCTGGTCTATCTAAACTGGAACACGATTATCATTATCATTTATTACTACATATGTTAGTCCTACCAAGTAGGTAACATCCTATTATTTTTTTACCATTATTACCATTATTATGATCCCATTATTTTTACTATCAGTGTCGGATCTACAAATTAGCAGCTAAGCTTCAGCCTACTAGTAAATCTGACACCGATTATTATTAATTCATTATTTTATTGCAGACATAACCAAATAAATAAATAATTGTACCTACATAAGTGACAGCTTTCAACTGGGATTCCAACTCAACTTTTTCCGAGGTCAATGTAAGTTCCTGTTGTTGTAGTCTCTCAACTATTACTCTAAGGAGATGGGGTAATGCCGAATCCGGTTCTGTCGACTCGCATATTCCTCTCGCAACTGCTCTCCATTCGTTCAATTGTAAAGTGTTCTGAGTTTCTTGAAGCTGAAAAAAATGTATTAAGAAATAACCTTGTATATTACATTGTATTGTAATTTACCTGTAAATCGGCGTACTTCTTTTCGTAATCTTTGAATTTAACCAGTCTGTTTTTCAAATCGAAAACCTCCTCTTCGAGTATCAACTTATTTTTAATTTGTTCGTGCAAATTATTTGCATCTTCTCTCAATTGTGCATTTTCCTTCTCGAGTTGTGCACATCTTTGTAATTTGTGACATTGTGTCTAAAATATTAAAAATAATTGGTTCAAAATGACAATTTTATTCGGATATACCTTTCCTTGATCCTGATATTCTCGATAACTCTCTTTTGCATATTCTAATTCTTTTATATACAATTTCGCTTTTAACAATTCTTGTTCCTTCAGTTCCAAGTTTCTTTGTACCGCGTTATCCTCATTTATTCTTTTACCTAAAAATGTTCAAACTTCGTAAAAAACATTAACTAACTATGATAAAATAAATACCCAATTCTTCCACTAATTTTTTCTGAGCTTCGGCATCCTCTTCCGCTGCTTCCAACATAGTTTCCAACTCGCGGATCCTGTTTTCTAAACCTGGAATAACTCCCTTTACTACACATTCCTTGAGTTTGTTTGCGTCTTTCATTTCCGTTAAACTTTTCTCAAGCATGTCGGCATTGTGAGTTGTATTGATTTTTAATAATTCATATTTACTAGTCACCTGCAACAATAAGAATCCAAATAAATATCACTACAATTTAGAAATAATAAAAAACCACCTTAGTGACAGAGCAATACAAATAACAGTGAATAACAGCTTCTCGTAAACAATTATACCTCAACAAAGAGTCCCACAAGGTTTCCCACTATTTCATTTGCTCTACATTCTGTACTTTTATGACATCTACAACTTTAGTTAGCAGCAGATCACTTAAACTTTCAAAAATACATATTGCAGTATGCAGATGACACAGCTTTGATCAGTCATAATAACAGCATAAAAAAACAATGCATGAATTGCAAACACTAATGAAGTGAAATAGTTCATCAGATGGAGTTGGACCAGATTCAAATTCAGCAAAGGGGAGAAAAAAATTGTGAACTGGCAAAATAAGGGCTTCTAGTAAGTAAAGAAGATTTGCTTGGCACTGTGGGTGATCTAGTCAAAGACCTAGTTAAAGAAGCACACTTCCTGAATGGCAAACCTGGCAGAAGGTGGTGGTACCAAAACATTCTTCAAGGCCATCCAGAAATTAGCGGCCGTGAATCAGAGGGTATAAATAAAACTCGAGAAGCAGTGAAGGAAAGCAAAATTAGAAAATGGTTCTCTGATCTTGAATTATTTTTAACCAGAAAAAGGATGTCTTGGAAGATCCGAATCGCCTTCTCAATGCAGATGAAACTAGGGTGTCATTATGCACAAAAACAGGGCTTACTTACTAACTGTAGAGTTAAAAGATCGTTAAACTAAAGGACCTTTAAATATGTTTTTGTAGACTTGGAACCGACAGAAAATAATAAGGGTGTCTACAAGATAAAATATCTGCAACATAGAATAGTTGAAATAGAACCTTCTAACAAACAAAAAACTATAATACAATGCACACGATATCAACTGAATGGTTATTCAAAAAGTTATTGCAATAGATCCTAAATTTGTGTAAAATGTGGATGACAACACAACACAACAGAGTGCAACAAGAGCAAAGACACTCCAGCAACATGTGGCATATGTGGAGGGGCCCATCCTGTGAATTATAAAGGTTGTATGTACTACTATAACCTAACAAAAAGAAGAAACATGACACAATATATACAAAACATTTACCCCAATAACGTACCTCCAATATAAACTGCTGTATCTAATAGTACCATGAACAACAATATAACTTATGCAAGTGCAGCTAACAATAGCAACAACACTGCACAAGATATCACACTAACTAAATTCTTTGAAGAATTTAGACAAATGTTTAATCAACTTATGCTACAAAATAGGTCAGTACTCAATATGCTAACCATACTCATACCAAATTTGAAATAAAGGCTAAATTTTTGAGAATAGCTCTTTGGAATGCAAATGGACTCATAACGCATAAAGACGAGGTAATTCTATTTTTGAAAGATCAATATATCGATATCTTACTTATTAGTGAAACTCATTTTACAATTAAAAGTTATATCAATATTCCATACTATAAAACATATTATACAAATCACCCAGATGGTACTGCACATGGAGGAACTGCTATTATAATAAAACAAACTATTGAACATTATCAATTAACAAAATATGAAGAAAACCACCTACAAGCTACCTCAATTAAAGTCAGAAGAATTTTAAATATTTTTCAAAACTCTTGGCCAAAAATTCTTAGCTGGAGGAAAATACAACATCAAAAACATTCTATGGGGCTCGCGGCTCACTACCACTAAAGGAAGAGAACTTGCTAATCTGATGCACAATTGCAAATATTCTTTCATCTCTACAGACAATCTGACATACTCTCCTACCGACCTCGCAAAAATGCCAGATCTTCTGGACATTTTTGTGATAAATGGTCTGTCATCAACAGAAACAAATCCTAGTTATGATTTATCATCAGATCACTCTCCACTCAGCAGCTATAGCAAAACAAGTGGAAATAAAATTGTGTAATTATAGAACTAACTGGGTAGAGTTCAGAAATTTACTGACAAATAGTATAAACCAAAATGTGAGATTGAAAACACCTGAAGATCTAGACTCAACGCTAGAAACGCTGGTAACACTATTGCAAGAAGCTGCAATGCAATCCATTCCACCTCAAAAACATGTCAGCAATATGCCGCTAGATATAAAACACTTTCTGAAAGAAAAAAGAAATGCTTGAGAAACATAGCGTACACGCATCCCAATCAATAAAACCAGCTTCAACAAATTAACAAACAAATTAAAAACTAAGCTTAAAGAATATAGAGAAGATTCATTTACCGATTATCTAAAAAACCTAAAACAATATGATCACACAATATGAAAACCTATCAAAAATGCAAGAAAATTCAAAAACCCAGTACCTCTAATTAGGCTACCATAGGACCCTGGACATAAAGTGACAATGAAGAAAATAAATTATGAAATAGAACACCTATAGAAAAATAACAACTACTAACATCACTCTGGGAGAAATTAAAGTGATCAAATTCTTGGGATTAAAAAAGACACCTGGACCAGGCAAAATTACACCAAAAATGCTAAAAGAACTTCCCCAAAAAGTAATAGTCTTATTAATATACAATTAACAATGAAGTGTATTGGCCAAAAAAAACACTGAAAATATCACAAATAATTGCAATAGTGAAACTCAGTAGCAAAATCCTACCAACCAATAAGCCTCCTATCAGTACTTTCCAAAATGTATGAGAAACTTAAACAGACTAAACAATTATATAATGTCATGGATCCTACAACATCAACTTGGATTCCGCCTAGGGCACTCAACATATACATCTAATAAGTTGTCATTAACAAAGCCTATAAAGACAGAAGCTATTGTTCAGCAGTAATCAAGCAAATCCTTCCTTCTTACTTTATCCTATTTAAATCCTACCTTAGTGATTATCAATTTTAAATAAAAAATGGGAAATGAAATATCTAAACTAGATCCAATAAAAGCAGGACTCCCGCAAGGAAGTGTCGTTGCTCAATTGCAGATGTTTTACTCACATCCAAGTTGCCAACCTTCAGACACAGTGCACTTGGAATATTTTCCAATGATACAGCTGTATTATCGGTGAACACTCTACAAAGATGCCAATCTAAACTTATAAGAACAATATTAGATGCCCATGGTCCGTCTCCAATGAAACAATTCATAACGATCTCAAAATAAAATGTCATATAACAAAGGAGCAACACCCACCATGCAAAAATTGAAAACCACAAAAACCCAACCCTAGAACCCCTACTGATAAGAGAAGACAACAGAGGCTCAAAAAAAACTGGCCAATTGACTTGATATTAAGTACCGGAGGTTTCGTCAACGGACGAATCCTCAACATGCCAAATTTCTTAGTCATAATATTAGCTTATGGAATGAATGTATTCTGATTAAATTAAATAATATCGCCATAAATACACTGTGTTTCATTGACAATGGGACAACCGTTAACTGGAGATTGAGTTAGTTTCACGAAAGTTGAAGCTACCTTAAGTTGCAGTTGTGCCAACTTGTCAAAACTCCCGCCACATTGTAAAATTGAAAATCAGTAGCGTAACGATTTCACATTTTGTAGGTTAACACAAAATTAGAATATTAATAATAATTTATTTATCATGATATAACAGCTCCTTTGATGATTGGTGGTGTATTTTAAAGTTTTATCGCTATGTTGCTTATAGGTTATGGTTAGGGAAAACAAACACTACCAAAAGTTTAATGAAGTGTAGTGTTTAAATTAAAAACAAAGTAATTTGCAAACTTACATCAAGTCGTAAGTAGGTACATCATTTAGGTATCAAAAAGGTGAAAAAAAAACACAAAAAAGGAAGTTATAAAATTGTTTATTTTAATTAATGAAAAATAGAGGTAGAAAAATTCCAATTTAACATAAAGCAACCACAAATTTTAATTATAAACAAAATTACCGTTACACAAATATTCTACTTTACATTATATTTTTCATCAGGATAGTATACCTGCTTCTCTGTTTTTTATTATTTTACAAACTTACTGTTCTTCTGGAATTCGCATCACATATATTTTTGTTTTTTCAAATGCCTCATTGAATTTTGCCAATGGTTCGTAGTGTAAATTGTAGCCGAAACCATTAATTATTGAAATGGAATCCTGTTGAATTGAAGTACTTTTTGTAAAATATTGATGAAATTACAATTACCTTTCTTATTTCTTCTAAGCTAAGTGAAGCTTGTGCCTGGACCGTTCTTCAATAAAATGGATTACTTCTTTTTCATAATTAAATTTAGTTATGGATGTCTCATCTATATAAAAATCATTTTCTGATGTAGTGCTGGCAGTACTGAAACAAACTCACTATGCTGCAATATACTGTCGTAACATCTGCTGTTAATTTACTATACTATTTTGAGTTGTTTCTCCAATCTTTTGGCACGTATTTTATCATTGTGTCCCACATGTGTTTCCGTGATTTGTACCATTAGTCCAGTAAATGAATACAAAAAATGGTGTAACCTCCGAATTTTTTCGTTCTGGGCCGTTTTTATGCAAATTTAGAATTAAGCTTATTTTACCATCTAGATAAAATATACACTTTTTTTAACATAAGGGGTAGGGTGGTTTTCACCCCTTATGTTAAAAAAATAGAAAAATACAAAAAATTATTGTATGTCGATTAAAATCATATGTAAGTAGGTTGAATAAATATTATTTTAGATTATGGACTGTAATTTACATAATTTGTAATACATTTCAACCCTTAAAGACAAAATTACCAAGAAAATAGTTTTTTTCATGTTAGAAAGTTTGTATGTGTGTGTGTTTCAAGTTAATGGCACTGGTTTTAGTAAACCAAAAGGCCAGTCTAATTTATTATTTGATTATTAAATTTTGTGGAACATATATAAGCTTACATACACATATATTTTTATTACTATTATTATGTTTATGCATATATATTTTTTTATGCTTATGATTTTTTTTAATTATGCTTATGCTTTTTTTATGCTCATGTTTTTTTATTATGTTCAAGTATTTTTTATGCATTTTTTTGTGCTTATGCTTTTTTCTTCTTTTTTTTAGTATTTTTTTAACTATTTTATATATATATATATATATATATATATATATATATATATATATATATATATATATATATATATATTTAAAAACTTGATTGGTTAGAAATTTTACAACATTTGACTTCGTTTACAATTTTATGTTAGTTTCTTTTGTTAATTTATATAATAGTTTTCTCACCTCATTTTTTTCAGATGCTAATATTGTATCCAAACTAGCAGGCAAAGGTAATATGTTTGCAATCATTGTATAAAATTTTGATATAGCAGACTCGTGAATATTGCATTGTAGTAAGCAATGTTGTAGTGTACCTGTTTCTCCACATTGACAGCTTTCATTTTCAGAAAGGCCCATTTTATATATTTCTCGGGTGTTAAACAATGTCCTGATCTAATTCTGGTAATAGTTCTTATGAAAGTCCGATCGCTGTCTGTATGAAACCAAGGTTTATGTTTTACTATTGGTTCAATCGCTTTGAACTTTAGACCTCCCTTATATTCCTCGTAATGTTTTTGCCAACAACTGTTAGTTTAGTTTTTGCCAATTGTCGCATATCTGTTGTCGGGATTTTGAAATTATGAATTTTAATTCCCTCCTCTGTGGCCCTTTTCGCTAGTTCGTCTACTTTTTCATTTTGGGGTATGCCTGAGTGTCCTCTGATCCAAACTAACTAAATTTCTTTGTTTAAGGTTTGGATTTTGTTACATATTTTTGAGATGTCTACTATTATGTGATTTAGTTTGGAATTGGGTGTTATATTTTCCAATTTTTGTATTGCACTTCTGCTGTCTGAAAATATAACATATTTTGAGTTGAGTTCATATCTATGGCAGTATTCTAGTGCTTTTTTTATTGCCATTATTTCTCGGGTATAGATAAAGGTATACTGGAGTAGCTGATGTCTTTCTGAATATTTATCTTCTTTATGATAGAAGGCAAATCCTATTTTATTATTCCTTTTTGATCCATCTGTAAATATCTTCTCGAAGTTGTGCCATTTTTCATTTACTTGTCTTTGAAATTGAACCTTTGTTGTTACGTCTTCTTTGTTATACGATGTATAATACGTTGATGGTGGTTTTAGTAATGTTTTGTAAGGCACAGAAAAACATGGTTGTACTTTGCTTTCATAAAGAATATTTTTATAATTCGCGTATAAAAGAGACTTCATTATAACATTGTTTACAGTGTCACAATGAAGCTCTTTGAACACTGTAATAGTAATTTTTAGAGTACAGTTGGTTATTGTATTTAGTTATATTTTTATTTGACTTTAACCTTGACACAGATTATAAATAAAATGATCTAGCGTTGTTCTAGCTAGCAAATTATTATACTAAAGGTAAATTAGAATGATTTATATATTAAAAATAATAACGAATAAAGTACGCTAACGTTTATTTATCAATGATTTGTCAATTGTTTATTTTTATATTGTATAGGATCAATATATAGGTATATAAAACGTACGATTTTTGGGATAAATTACCAGATATCTATGTGAAGATGTATTACAGAAATAATTCTGTTCATGATATAATATAAATAGATCGCAAGAGCATATACGAAGAGGCTCTTTTTTAAACAAATAATCATCCTCTTTTTGCTTAAATGAAAGTTTGTTTACAATTTACACAATTATTCGGTTATAATATGTCAAAAGTCAGAAGTGCTGAATAAAACCATCTGTGATCTGACCAATTAGGAATCTACAGAATTGCCAACTTAAATTCAAACCACACCTCCTAGTTTAAAAAGAGGGATTATATGAAATTATATTTTATTTAAATAATTAAATAAATGCGAATTATAAAAAATATTGTGTAAAACTTGTGCCACAATGACTTTCTGTAGTACTCGTGATTTGCACAACTCACCGCTTCGCGGTTCGTTGTGCAAACTTCACTCGTACTACAAAACGAGTCATTGTGACACTTGTTTTACAAATAACTATTTTGTAATCGATAATCCAGTTATAACTCTCTATTATGAGTGGTAATCTTTTCTTTTCCCAATATCTTGATTCTAGGCATGCAATGCATAAATTATGTATGTTTTTTTGACCCTCACCTTGTTTACTATTAGTTTTTAAAATTAACCTGTCACTCAGCATTTGTCTTCTGAGATGTAATGGTGGTTCTGCACACTCCACTTCCAAGACATTTATTGGCGAGCTTTGTAAACTTCCTATTGCTAATCTTAAACATCGATTTTTAATTTTTTATATCTTTTTTGTGTGACATTTAGCAGCGGTTCCATATAAAATGCTTCCATAATCAATTATTGATCGTATGAATTATTTATAGAAAATTAAACTTATATTTGGATCTGCTTCCCATTTTTGGCGACTAAACACTTTGACGATATTGATAGCATTTTCACATTTTTTAATAACATTTGAGATTTGTTGTTTCCAATTGAATTTTTTGTCTAATATAACTCCTAAGTACATAACAGCTGATTTGTACTGGACATTCATGTTGGCCATTCTGATTGTATTCGTTAGAAAGTTATTATGGTGCATGTATCATATATTAAAACCTTTTTAAAAGTTTGTGATATAATTAATAATCTATTACTATAATTCACCCCGAAATGAAAATTAAAAATACATTTCAAGATTTTAAAATTGTTTGATAGTTTCTGTAAAATAAATTTATATTTTTTTATTATTAACTATTTATAATGTAAGTTATAACATCTTTTAAACCACTAATAACAAAATAAAAAGAAAAAATATTTTTTAAATAATTTAAAATTAATTATGGTGCCTCCACTTTTAATGACAGAAAAATACACATTCAACATTGCTAACTTATATCTTATACATGTGTGAATATACAAGGAAGCTATGGAAAGGATGCCTCTCTGCAGTAGCTCTCTCGTATAACACATACAAACAGGCATATTGCTCTGCTCCGAAAATTATATCGAACGAACTTTTTTAATTAAAAGCTACAAAATCGATCCAAAAACCATTTTACAGGGAATTTCAACAGCTACAAGTTCTGTGAACTTGAATATTTTCTATGCAGCGGTATCTCCGTTAATTTTTATCGCACAGTAATAAAAAAAAATATTTTATGAAAAAAAAGACTAATTTTTTTATTCTTGAGTATTTTTCGTATCTTTTTTATTTTTAGTTGTTTTCAAAAATTCATAATTTGTCTTGAAATTCGATTTTTTTTTCATTTATAACGTTATATTTTAAAAAATATGCATCAGAACTCGCTGTAACTTGCAGAAAATATTGTAAGCACGTAACTAAACTAAATTATAAAAGGATTACCTTTAAGTAATATTTGCATGAAAAATTCATCTATTTTTGTACTGATTTTTTTCTCGGAAAAGCGAATAAGCAGTTTTATTTTAATGACAACTTTTAATTTTTATGCTAACGACTTCAAATCAAGTTCATTTTATAGTTCTTTAAAAAATGTTTGGGATAGTTTTTGTTTAAAAGTTCAACTTTTTAACTAATTTCATGTTAAATAGTTTACATCAGTTTCCAGCGAATAAAAAGTTCTCTTCAATCAGCTCTATTTCGCTACCTATTGCATCTAAATTAGTGATGTGAGTTGATTACCTGACCATGGTCATGACAAAAATGACCGTCACGTCACATTGGGTGGTCACGGTCATTTTCTAAATTATATAAGAAAAAATAAGTGACGGTCATTGGCTTAAATGACGTTATAAATGACAGGTCATTTTCGTAGCTGACGGTCACAGGCTTGTCATAATTTGTGAACACCGATCCCTCCCTGCGTTTTTAGCATATTGGTGTTCTCTTTATTAATGCAAGATTTTTTTTATTACCTAGTTATTTTGATGTAAGTATACTTATTTTTTTATGTGCCTTTTAGTGTAGAATATATAAAACAGCGATAATTTTTGACGTGACCGATGCCAATTCTCCACGTTATTTGAGAAAAACTGCTGAAAAATTTGGTTTTTTAATGAAAAATGAACATTTTCAATCCCGAATAACTGAGGGGTGGAAGGGGTGAAGGTAGAGATAGTAATACTAGCCCAAATGTCAACCTCACCTGCGCGTGGTTCACCCTGCTAGATAACCAACGAGGCTCTGACGACAGAACGATTGCCGGGATAAGCAATCCCACACTAACTGGCCAACAGCTTCGGGTGGAGGCGCTAGTAAGTGGCAGGGCACTCTTTTGTCCTGGAGTTGAGAAATCGGCTCCGAAGGCGGAGGAATCAGAAAATGATCAATGGCATAAGGATGTGGTAGGCAAATGGGAACCCAACACATTAAAGACTCATTAGAGTTTTCCCTAGTATTATCACGATGGCTATGGTCAAGACAAAATTTAAAATGTCCGAATATAGTCCCTCATTTGGATCTCCGGGAGGGAATGTTTTTCATTAATAGTAAGAAAGGATGGTACAGAAAGGTAAAGTTGGAGACCATGATATTTGGTACATGGAATGTGCGAACACTAGCACAGCCTGGAAATCTGCAAAACACAATTCAAGATATGAAACGACCTAAAGTGCAGATTTTAGGCATTAGTGAGATGAGATGGCCGGGTACGGGAGCTAATGGCAACGGGGAGGAATATTCTGTATATTACTCAACAAACAACATTTTCCAACATGGAGTTGGATTTATACTGCACAAACAAATTGCAACGTGTGTTACCAACTATGTGCCAATATTCAAAGAGGATAGCTCTTCTAGAAATTAATGCAAAGCCCGTGAATGTTATTCTCATCCAAATTTATGCTCCTACTACCGACTACAGCAACGATGACGTAGACCAGTTCTACAAGCAAATATCAGATATAATCAAAACCTTGCACAGCATGATATAAATATCATTATGGGTGATTTCAATGCCAAGCTTGGGAACATATTGGAGACTTTGGACTAGGCGAGAGAAACGAACGTGGCGACACTCTAAGTGCATTCGTAGCTGAACATGATCTGATTGTTACTAATACAATACAACCTGACACACAGATCAATAAAAAATTTCACGGACAGCCAAGCGGCCTTGAAAGCACTTAGCTCGTACCGTGTAACGTCGAAATTGGTTCTAGATTGCCAAAAAAGACTCGCCTCAATAGGAGAACGCAACAGGGTATCGCTGGTTTGGATCCCTGGCCACTCTGGTATGGATGGTAATGAGAAGGCTGACTCTCTTGCAAGAGAGGGTGCCGCTCATGACTTTATCGGACCAGAACCTACAATTGGCATCGCAACAAGTGTTGTCAAACAAACACTAAATACCTGGACTGCAAGAAGAGTTTTAGACTTCTGGCATAATATACCAGGATTGGTTCATTCAAAGGCCTTCATACATCCTTCGAATAATGTATCCAAACAAATGTTAGGCTATAATAGACACGATCTACGGTGCCTAACAGGCCTTCTAACAGGCCACTGTCCTTTGAATCATCATATGCTGAAACTTGGACTGTCGGACGATCCGATTTGCCGTCTTTGTTTGGAAGATGATGAAACAGCAGAGCATATAATTTGTGCCTGCCCCGCCGCAGATCGAGTCAGGTATCTGATGTTTGGCAGGGCCCTCGGACCTGAAATATCATTCACTGAACAAATTAATCGGCACATTTTTATGTGCCTTTTAGTAATCATTCTTTTTATTTTAGGAATGAAATCCCCTCGGTAGCTAAATTGAGCAAGGTAATAGAAGCTGATGATACTTTACCAAACATCAGTGATAAAGTTTTGAGACGAACTTTAAAATTAATGAATTTTCGTTACCAAACAAGAAGTAGAAACAGTGCCTTAATTGAACGAAATGACATTGTGGAATGGAGGAGAAATTATTTAAAACAGATACGACAGTTTCGTAACGAAGGACGGCACATATATTATCTTGACGAAACATGGTTAAATGAAGGCCACACTGTGTCAAAAGTGTGGCAAGACATGAATATACGAAGCAATCGACAAGCCTTTATGGAGGGTTTCTCTTCCGGTTTAAAAGCTCCCTCTGGGAAAGGACGTCGACTGATTATCACTCACATTGGCAGCGAGGAAGGATTTGTAGAAGGTGGATTACTAAGTTTTCAGTCCAAAAAAACTGTCGATTACCATGAAGAGATGGATGGTAACCGGTTTGAAACATGGTTTAGATCAATTTTAACAAAGGTAACTCCTGGTTCAGTGATAGTTATGGATAATGCTTCATACCACTCTCGTCGACTGGAGCAAATACCTACTTCAGCTAGCCGCAAGAGGGTTATAATTGATTGGTTAGAGAGTAAAAGCATTCCGCACAACGAGGCAATGCTAAAAGTTGAATTATTATCTCTCGTACGGAAACATAAAAGCAGTTATATTAAGTACGTTGTCGATGAAATGGCGAAAGATTTCAACGTCTCAGTTGTTAGACTTCCTCCCTACCACTGTGAGTTAAACCCCATCGAGCCGGTTTGGGCCCAAGTGAAAAATTATGTTGCGAGAAAAAACAGTACATTCAAAATGGCTGACGTTGAGAAACTGTTTGACGAGGCGCTGCATACCGTTACTGCTGAGAGTTGGCGTAAATGTATTCAACACGTATTAAAAGAATAAATAAAGTTTTGGGATTTAGACATACGTGTAGAGGTAATGACGGAACCACTCATTATCGATATAGGAGGAGAAAGCGATGGTTCTGAGGAGTCGTCAGGGAGTGATACCGCTTCCAGTTAGTCAGACATTTTACAAGTGACCTCGCAACATACCTATACTTATTGGTAATTTATTTTGGTCTTGACAAACAACTTTTTTTTAGTTTTAGTAGTAGTAAGTTGGAATTGACTTTTAAACATTTTTTTATTTTGTTTTAACTTACTTATGAACAACTTGTGATAAGTTATTAATTCAAATGTTAAAAATTGAAATTCCAGATATTTCAGTATTCGCACCCTTAAACTATGATACGCTCATGGAGTTCACTTTAAATCGGTAGATAACCGATGACGTCACTTTACACAATTTCGACTATCGAGTATAGTAGACTATAGTAGATTTGTCAGAGGATCCTGTATTTACATTAAACTTTGAGAATCTACAGCATCATCAAAAATGTGTTCTTTTTTAATCTGTTCAGATTCGCATTTCTTTACATGTTCGCAAATCGAACACTATTCTTGAACAGATACTTCAGAAAATTTCTTCCTGATTAATTTCAAATCGTTTCTTGATACATCATACCATCCTTTGGATTGCATGTGCGAACTGTGGATGTATATTTCATCAGTATACACAATATTTCAGTCTTCAGATCTATATTTAATAATAAATTAATTCTTTTAAGGTGAATATAATGCAATTCCTTAATCACCTTTCTGTTGTGCTGCCATCTACAATGAAGGAATTATTTTTAATTAAATACTTACGCATGTTACATATTAATATTTTTAATTTTCAATGCTTATTGTAGTTTTATTCTAATTTTTGTTCTGATCATGAATTTGTTCCACTAGTTCAACATTTTCCCCATTCACAAAATAATTTTCAATTTAACACTTACATCTTCAATAACTAGTAAAAACTACTTACAGTAAAACAATGTTTACTCTCTGGAGAATACCTGGAAAAAATTAATATACTTATACTTTAATATAAAACTAATTTTCTAAAATACTATTAAAAGTAATTCTATCTTAAAAATTCGTACTAAAAGTAAACTAGAGAAAGTTTCTTGTAATTAATTCTAGAATCTTTATTATTATTCTTTAATTTTATCAAACTTACAATTTAAAGTAGGAGTCCTTTTCTCCAGGATGTAGAAATTGTGAATGATATCCCGAATTATTTGTAGTTTTCCAAATTTTAGTGCCTTGGTCCATATTGTCGAGGAGATCTGAAGAATGTAGATGCCCCTCTTTTAATAGCTAAGGCATCCTTTTTAATTCTGGTGTAAGTACTTTTTTTCTCACACCAGTTACTTTTAGAGCTCTCCGCAATTTAAAAACATAATTATTAAAAATCAGCGATATTTGCACTGTAAAAATGAATAAATTTACTTATTTGGCTTTTTCAACATATCAAAACCAGATCAAGATTCTACATATAAAAGAAATGTAGCACTATATAAACTTGTTTTGCTATAAATATACAAAGCATAAAGTTTTTCTGTGTATGACATAATTAATATGCATTAATATTTTCTTTACAAACAAAACATAAATCATTTACTTTGAAGAATTCATTTATATGAAACTTTTCTATTGATCGGCCTGAATGTCATGCATTATTTTTTATTTTTTCTTACCAGTGTTTGTGAATAGGAGTTTGAATTCCAAGTGCCGCTTCAGACTGCATGAAAGTTATCTGCCGGCCTTGACTATGAATAATTTTTCCTCTGGCACCAACAAGTTTTTTAGAACACATGTTTTTATATTAAATAAAACACACAACACTCACTTATAAACTAGTTAAACGTCTTAAATATACAAAATCAAATATACCTACCTAACAAATAAATGAAATCAGATACCAAACACAACCTCAAAAATATCAAATAATCAAATAGCTATTGACACATAAATCACTGTTTTATGCCAGTGGTCATTACTAAACGATGTAGATAAACAAGACAGAATTTGGTTTCTGCCATTGTCAATGTTCCAACTTCAGTTGGCTTCAACTTTCGTTAAATGGATTCTACTACAGGTTAAAAAATGATGATTGACCCAAAAATGCCTTATCCAAATGATAATGGATTAGGAAATACAGGGTGTTCAAAGTTATACTTTTATTTTCATTTTTTACTATTATCATAGCATTTCTTAGACTATCAATTTGAAAATAGGCAGCTTTACAGTTTTCGGTACGATAAAAATGGTTATATTAATATTTTTTATGTCGCTCATAGAGGGCGCTACTTACAACCTGTCGCTATGATAAGTTAGATCATAACTTTTCACCCCATATATCTAACGATAAATCGGTTTTAAAATCTGAAAGAGCCGCCATTTATACAACAAACATGTTCTCTTTCGATATTTTAATTCACATTCAAGAAAAAACGATTTAATGCAGATTATATTTAAATTGCAAATTTATACCAGTTTGATGTGTCAACTAAAATAATATCTTAGTAGGCTTATTTCACTATCCCAGAGTTCCAGAGTTAATATGTCATAGTATAATTTTTGTGCTGCTTGTTTCCGTTTCAAACAAATTTTAACAGTTGCACTGCGGTGGTATTCCCAGATATATATCCTCCGTAGGCAACCCAATCATATGATATTTAGAAATTTGTACAATCGCTTAGGTGAAAAAATGGGCATGAGTTACCCATAAATTTGGAGAACCTTGAACAAAGAGAAGTTCCATTCATATCACTCCTCTCCAGTGCAGAATTTGTTGCCTCCTGCCCTCCTACGGTTCAGTCACAGCAAAATATGAACCCTAATTTTTTAAATATCCTTTTAACTGATGAGGCAACATTTACACGCCTTGGCGGTTTCAACTGGTAAAACAACCATTTGGGAGAGTCAGAAAACCGCCTTGCCGTAAGTGAAAGACATTTCAGCATGAATTTAAAGTAAATGTTCGGTGTCATTTCAAATTATTTATTATTTTGTTCGACCTTTTCAACTCTCACCTTTTCTAACTGACCCACTCCATTTGAATTTTCTTCAACAAAATTTATGGGAATTGCTTGCAGGATTCAAATATGTGGCCATAGCAGGACAGGGCATCAGCACATTTTTCTCAGCTGGTGTGTGAATATTTAGACAATGTCTTTCCCCATCATTTGATTGGTTGTGATAGTGAATGTGCTTGGTCAATTTGAAGCCCCAACTTAAATCCAATGGATTTTTCGTTTTGGGTACAGGTGAAAGACAGTGTATAAAGAAACAGATCAGTAGAATTCTACATTTTGTAGTACACAGACGTGTTTTACGGAGTGCGATAAAAAGTAGTCTTGAACAATAAACCCAATTTACATTTAAAATAAATAAGTTGTAGTAATTTTAGTTAGTGAATAAAAATAATGAGTAACCAGTCGGACGGAGATCCCCCGATCCTGGAATTCAGGACGCATTTTCAGGTTTTGGTCAAAATGAACAACAAAATAATGATGCTATGGATATTGATAATTCTTCGAACGGAAAAAAAATAAATCAACTTTAAACAAAGTATGTAATGATCAAATTAATACATTTTTTGAAAGTATTACAAAACATTCAAATGATAATAAAAACAAAGTAAACAAAAGCAAAAAACCCAACCATGAAACTAATTCCAATACAATAATTAGTAAGACACAAAAAAGAGAAATATACTTATTTAAATCTACAGACACAGGCCCGTATTCATTATATATTGAAAACATTTCAGAAAATTTCACTGGAAAATTAAGTGCTATGAAAATTGGAGAAATAATTTACAAATATCACAAAGAAATTAACAACCAAATAAAGTCAATAGAATCCATAGGTAAAAATAGAATCAGAATAAATTGTAAAGATTTTAACAGTGCCAATACACTAGTAAAATCTTCAGAACTGCCAAAGAGCAATTTAGTTGCGTACATCCCAAGATTCATGTCGCACAGAAGAGGCCTAATTAGACAAGTTGAACTAGAATATTCAGATGAATACATTCAAAATAATATCACAGAACACGATTTGCATTGTAGGTTCAAAGTAGAATCAACAAAAAGGTTATCCAGAAAAGTGATATTGCCGGATCAAACTGTCAAGTATGTCCCAACTGGAACGATATTAGTCACATTTAAATCGCAAACTCTTCCTAAATATATCGAAATTAATCACGTAATATGTGAAGTTGAAGCATATGTTGAGAAAGTGGTTTTGTGTTATAATTGTTTTAGATATGGTCATTTGGGTAAACACTGTAAAGGATCGATGAGATGTTTAAATCATCCTACAGATAGTTGCACAGAAATAATAACCCCTAAATGTTTCCACTGTAACGGGACACACTATACCATTGCTACTAACGAATGTCCCGAATTCAAACGACAAAAAGAAATTAAAAAATTAATGTCTGAAAAAAATGTATCATACAAAGATGCTGACAATCAAACTCCAAAAAGAACAGTTACATCGACTGAGCCATCTCCTCCAAAAAGGTCATCCTATTATACTCAAACAATAATAAAAACTCCCAAAAGAATCGGACCCAGTTCACCAAATCTCACATTAGAAGCACATAATAAAATTATAGCTCCATGCAATCTACCCTCCACTTCTGGGGGAATCTCCCAATCAGCTACATATTGTTCTAATCTCAGATCACAACATCAAGAAATGGATGAAGAAGTAAAGGAATTAATAAATACACCACAATTCTTGGAAATAATCAAAACAATAGCTGAAAAACTTAAAGCCAAAAATACATACGATATACAAGAATTAGATTTGTTTAGTATACTCAAAAACGAAAAAGAACGAACCTATAATGGGCCTATCAATAGCAGAACTTAAGATCTGCCAATGGAATTGCAGATCTGCAATTTCTAATAAAGAGAATTTATTAAATCTTTTGAGTGAGACTAATGCAGACAGCATTACTATCAGAAACTTGGTTTAGACCAGGGGTCTTTGTCAATTTTCCCTTTTATAATATCCTTCGTTCCGACCGTCTAGACGAAAGGGGTGGGGTAGCTATACTAATAAAAAAAATATAAAATTTAGAGAAGTATTTTTACCTGTTTTTCCTGATATACCAAATAAATGTGTAACTATTAGTTGTGATTCATATAATATTACTTTTGTATCCTTGTATATAAAACCTGCTACATATATTGATGTAAATGTATGGAATTCCTTTTTTTCATCTATACCTTCTCCGTTTGTTATTGGAGGGGATTTTAACTCTCATAACCAGGTGTGGGGATGTGAGTGGAATGACGTTTATGGGAACACACTTTTAAGCTGTTTAGAAGACAACAATCTCATCTGTCTAAATGATGGATCTTCCACTTTAATCCAATACAATCTACACTCAAGAGCCAGTGCCATTGACTTAACAGTTACTAGTCCACATATATCACACTTATTCCAATGGAAAACACATGATGATCCTTGTGGTTCTGATCATTTACCAATTATAATTGACTGCTTCATTAAGCCAAATAGTTTCAGTTTCAACAACAGCAGAAAATGGAAGATATTAAAAACAGACTGGAGTATACAGAAACCAGTGAAGAAATATTCTCAATCATCAATGAGGAACCAACATATGAAGACGTAGTTAATTCTATCAATAAAATAGCATCAACAACGATATCCCAACAAACAGTCAAAACAATCAAATCAAGAGGAAAGCAGTGGTGGAATGACGAATTTGAAGAAGCAGTCCAGAAAAGGAAACTCGCGTATAACAAATATAGAGAGAATCCTAACCTTGAAAATATATTGGAATTCAAACACAGTGATGCTATGGTTAAAAAAATAACAAAAGCAACGAAAAGACAATCTTGGAAGAATTACTGCAACTCTATGAATAGCAGTACCCGTATTAAAGAAGTGTGGCAGCGAATAAATAGATATAGAGGTAGAAGGCAGGAAAATTATCAAACTATTGACTTAGATGATGAGTGGATTCCCAAGTTTCATAGTAAACTGGCTCCAGATTGGGTACCACAAACGGAAGCTGATATGGAATTACCTGAAGCACCAAATGATTTTCTGCATAGACCATTCACGATAAACGAACTACTTATAGCTCTTAAGATTAGTAACAACTCGTCTCCAGGAAGAGACCAAATACACTACCCAATGTTAGCCAATCTGAGCAGAAACTCTCAAGAACAAATCCTCAGGCAGTTTAATAATATTTGGACCCACCAATCCCCAATACCTCAAGACTGGAAAGATTACATAATAATACCAATATTAAAAAAGGACAAACCACCTGATAATTACCAATCATATAGACCCATATCGTTAGCATCTTGTGTTTTGAAGACATATGAACGGCTAATAAAAAATCGCTTAGAATTTTGGTTAGAAAAAAATCAATTATTACCTAAATCACAATATGGTTTCAGATGGGAACGATCTACACAAGAAAGTTTAACCAATTTGGTCACTGATATCCAAATAGCTTTCACTAAAAACAACTCAATTTCTGCTATTTTTCTAGACATAGAAGGAGCATACGACAATGTAAACCTGGATATCTTATATACAAAAATGATGGCTCTCGGCATACCAAAGACAATTATAATAAATATTTTAAAGATATATTCAACACGTCGGCTATATATCAGAACGAGTAGAGGCCTCACTGACATGCGACAGACACGGGTAGGTCTACCCCAAGGAAGCATCTTAAGCCCACTCCTTTATATAATATACACACAGGAATTAGAAAATTTATTAACAGACACTAAAATATTACAATTTGCTGACGATATATGTGTCTATGCAAAATCAAAACAAATAGACAGCTGTAATAACACCCTTTCACAGAATATTGCAATTATTAAAAAATGGACCGAGGAAGTTGGCTTAAAAATATCAGAACAGAAATCCAACGTTTGTACTTTTACAAGAAAAAGGTACAATCCACCACGTTACATTAAACTGTCATCGTTCAATATTAAATATGAAACAAATGTCAAATTCCTGGGTATATATCTGGATATGAAGCTTAACTGGAAAAAACACATTAACTACATCACAACAAGGGCAGCAAATGCAATTAACATATCAAAGTCAATACGTGGGCAAAAATGGGGAGCAGACCCTAATATAGCAATTTTACTTTATAGATCGTTAATAAGATCAATATTAGACTATGGCTCATTATTCTATCATAACATCGCCAAAACCCAACTAGAAAAAATTTAAAAAATAGAAGTATTCGCATTTGCGGTGGATATCTGAACAGTACACCAATAAATATACTTGAGGCTGAATTTCGAGAACCACCAATGGAAATAAGAAGGGTTTTACTGGCAGGAAAATTTACATTAAAACTAATGGAATATCAGAGAAATTGCAAATTTTATCTCAGTCATGCACTAGTCACAAATACTGGGCTCACAAGAAAAAACCACTATTGATAGAATCATATAATCAAGTCAAGGAATATAAACAAACCATACATCAAACAGAAAGCTTTGCAAGTCACATAACACAATATGAAATATTTGATAACCCTCCAATCATTGTCATAGAAAAACCACAAAATGACCAGAATATACACATAATAAATCAGGAGATAAATTGTAAATGGACAAATTATGAACAAATATACACAGATGGATCAGTCAGTCAAGGTAATACAGGATGCGCTGTATATTACAAAAACATAAATAGAAATGAGGCATTCAAACTACCAGAGCACTCTTCAATATTCACAGCAGAACTCACTGCAATAAGAGAAGCATTAAAAATGTGCCTAAACTCACGTAAGACTAACTTCGTCATTTTCACTGATAGCAAAAGCTCACTGGAAAAAATAAACAATTACATCAGTTAAAAATCACATAATAATTGATATACTGACTCTTCACCGCCAGATAAAACTTGACAATAAACATATTTCTTTAGTATGGATTAAAGCACATGTAGGTATTACGGGCAATGAAAAAGTAGATCTGTTAGCAAAATCTGCTGCAGAAAACGGACAAAAACTAGTAGGATTTAAAAACCCATTTACACACTATTTTTCGATACTCAGAAAACGAACAAAAGAAAAATGGAACACAGGTTTCCAAGAAAGCATCAAAGGTCGCTTTTATAAAACAATACAACCAAATATCCCAAATGAAGTATGGTTTAAAACATACCAAAACAGGAAAATCATTACAACATAAACAGAATGAGGAGCAACCATGCCATGTATCCTGAGTATCAATTTAAAATTGGACTAGTAAATAGTCCAGACTGTACATGTGGTAGCATAGGAAATCTAAAACATGTCATCCTAGAGTGTCGCAATAATACCTTACAGATCAACAAGCTCTTTCATCAGTTAGTCCAAAAAAACATCCCATTACCCATTAATCTGGAATATCTACTAAGCAATCAGGAATGTTTCACTGCATTACATCAATATATAAATGACGCAGGTATAAAATTGTAAATATAGAATAAGTCTGTGTTTCCCACTCTTATGTTTACCCATCCAAGGATTAACACCTGTGTAAGTCTACACCTGTCCGGGAGGTCCTCCGGCAATTAAATTTTCCTAACAAGTGTCCCTGTCTCAAAAAAAATAATATAATAAAAAAAAATCAAAAGAAGATTAAAAAAAAAGAATTAAAAGAAGATTAAAAATAACAAAAAATTATTTAAAAAAAAAGGAAAAAAATATATTAAATTAAAAAAAGGCTATAGAAGCATCTAACACAATGAAAGTGCCTATGTATGTAAAAAAAAATAATGAATTAAAAAAAAATATATTAAAAAGAAAAAAAAATTGTGCAGAAAAAAAAAATTGTAACAGAAAAACAGTTAATCAATTCATATAGTTTATTCTTCCATACTGGGAAAATTGACAAACCATAAGCTAATAAAGACTATCTTGAGTATACTTTACAAGATACGAAGTTTTGGCCAGTTGGCGGTAGCCAGTGCCATTAAATGAGTTAAAAAAAAAAGAAACAGATTAAAGATATAGTGTATAAAGAAATTGTTGATTCACCCGAGGAGTTGTGGCGTAGAATAGTAGCGGTTGCCGGTGAATTCAAAGGCAATCAAGAAGCATTGTTTAGATTTTGTCTGTCTCTCAGAAGATGGATTACAAAATGTATCATAGTGAATAATGCACAATTCATACAACTACTTTAGATTCATATTTCTTAGTTTTTATTTTGCTTTTCTTGTAAAATTTCCACATAATAATAATTTTTCTTAACAATACCTTACAAGTATTTGCTTTCTAGACTTTAAACATAATCTGCATTACTTGAATCGTTTTTTCTTGAAAACGAATTAAAATATTGAAAAGGAACAGTAATACATGTTTTATGTAAAAATAATTATTCTTTCAGATTTTAATACCAATTTATCATTAGATATACCAAAAACCGTAAAGCTGCCAATTTTCAAATCAATAGTCTAAGAAACACGTAAGAAAATCAAGTAAAATTATAACTTTCATAAACCATCAACATTTGGATAAGACATGTTTGGTTCAATCATCATTATTTAGTATCTCCAGTTAACGGTATCAGTCCACAACGACCACCCTTACAGCAAAAAATTTAGGAATCGCTGCAGGGTTAATATTAAGTCTATTATATTGAATGATGTAAGTATTACTTACATGCAGAAGGAACTGGGTCGATGACCATTTGGTTGTATCAAAAAATGACATTTATTATTATTATTATTCTACAATTTAGACACTGATTTTCAAATTATGTACTTACATCGGCCAACTGATGCTTTAATTCAATTTCTCTTTTCCTAATGGTTTGAAGTTGATTTTCCAATTCCTCTATAGATTTTGTATCACATTCCTTTTGGCGTTTAAGTGCCTTATTTTCTTCGTCAAACATCAACTGCGTTTGCTTTCGTACGCAATGCATATGGCTTATTCTACTTTCTAAGTCTTTGATGATATTTCTGGATTCTAATAAATCCGTTCTCAACCTCCTCACTTCCCTGGGGGAACCAACATAAGACATATCAAGATTAAAGTCCGTTTTCGGCTTTTTAACTGGTGTTCGATCTTCAGAACTGCTCTCGTTCGAGTTAGAACTGAACGAACGTTTGTGCGAAAAATATATATCGGTTATTGGTCCTGTGGATTTAAAGTCCTTAACCATATTCAAAATTGTATCGTCTATATGGTCAGTCATGATAACAGTTTTGGTATTCCAAAGTTAACCTAAAAGACAACAATTTATAGATTGTATACCAAAACTTAGATGAAATTGATTTTGTAGATTAGTTGCATGAGCTTTATATTAATATCACTGTATGTATTATTATATACCACTTTATAATATTTCACCAAACGTAATATTTATAATATTACAATTAATAAAGATCTTTGCATACAAACGGCAAAAACACAAAAATTACATCAAATTACATGACATTAGATAAAATGAGAAGTAGGGGCATCAGAAATCAGATGTACCCAGTGTTGCCAACCTGTACCAAATGAAAGCCGTGAAGAATATTGAAAAAAGCCGTGTTTTCATAAGCTACGGCCGTGTCAAAAGTTCAAGCGGTAAAATGCCAGGATTAATAATATTTTTCCTGGGTTTTAAATAAAAGTCGAAAATGTGGTGATAAAATATTTCTTTAATATAAAAAATAATAAAACTTAAAACTTTTTTATTAATCTGACAGATGAAATTCATCATCTTCTACTCTGAGGGTATTAACCGGTTTGTTTTTATTATGTATTATTTCAGGTTTTGTAATGTTATCATGCTTTATTGGGTTTAGACACAACAATTCTTGTTTGGCTATTTATCAATAGTCTTTGTAATCAACAAATTCATTTGTTTGGTTTTAATAAAATTAACTTGCGTAAAAATTCATTAGCACGATGCATTTGAATGTGGCAAAGACACGATGCATTTGAATGTGGCAAAGATACGATGATTGAAGTAAACAGTGCGATATTTTTAAAAAGAAACTCTCCCGTATCCGATTTAAAATTGATCATTTTAGCCCAAAATATATCTATGTCAACGCTAATATCAATTTCATTTCCCCTAAATACATATGAAATCTATTTTTGTGAACGAGAGAGTAATAAAACCTAATTTCTAATGCAAAATAATGACTGACGTTTTTTAATTAAGTATTATTTTTTTACAAAAATATTTTTATTTATAAAAAATAAGTTTTTAAACTAAAAAGCCGTGTATATATTGCACGGCAGTACAGCAAAGCCGTGGCCGTAGGTTTTGTTGAAAAAGCCGTGAAAACACGGCAATTACCGTGTCGTTGGCAACACTGGATGTACCAATCATAAAACATTTTAAATCATAAATATCTAGATGCATTGTTGTCAAACAGTTAGTTCAACTTAAATTTAGGAATTATAAATTAAAATCTTAACTTTTATAACAAACACGTATTATATGGGAGCTCACTAATATGGTTTAGCAATTTTCAATACATTATTAGTGATCAAAATTATGTATTCGGCAGAATGTTTATGGAGGAAAGTAATTAAAATTTATTTTGGCAACGTTGTAACTACTATTCATTTAGTCGTAACATTTCCCTCCTTTAAAAGTCCAATTCAAAATCTTGAAAAATCAATAATTTATTAAATATTATTTTTCACAACCTTTGATCATAAAATATATTTCAAGAGAGTGGTATGGCATTGTAGATATCATGAAATTACTTTTACTGGTTATTTTGTTGTATTTTTAGAAATAACAGGATTTTTCTTGTTGTATTCTAAAAATTTTGACAACCTCCTGCATAATATTACTACGAATTTGGACCAATAGGAAAATAGGCCGTGTACAATCATGCGCACAAAATTTAGTACTGCAGCTTTAAAGATCGCCATTTTGTAAGCGTCTCGGGATTGTTTGAGAAACGCTCTCGTTGAGCCAGTGTTTTTAACACGGTAGTACGGGTGCATTTTCGTTTAAAATCGAAAAGCCGGTATGGGTGATTATCAAGTAGCACAAGTTCAACAAGACGGTCTTGGGGCCGTACAACTGGAGTTAGGAGGAAATCCAAACACTCTAGCATTACGCCGGCCGTTTGACCCTTTGGCCCACGACTTGGAGGCAAGTTTCAGATTGACGCGTTTTGCCGATTTAAAGGGTCGAGGATGTAAGGTGCCCCAAGAAGTTCTCAATAAACTTGTAGAAGGACTCCAACAGGATTACAATTCAGCGGAACATGAACATGCTCATTTTATGCATATGGCAATTCCTCGGATTGGAATCGGCCTTGATTGTTCGGTAAGAATACATTGTCATTGCAGTAACGCAATATTTACGTTTCCAAATTGTTGCTTTAAAATTAATATTTTGTGAATGTTTTAAAACTGCTTTGAAATAGTAACTTTTTATTAATGGTCTCAGTGATAACACGATCTCATGTTTTCGATAAGAAATGCATAATAGTTTTTCATTGGTTCCCGGGAAATTTATATTTTATTTATGCGACAATTTTAAATGCATTTTTATATAGCGTAAAATAAATAACCTTGAAGGTAATTACTATTTTTCTTTGTAAGGTTTCAATTTTATTTTTTAAATTAAGATTGAAAATAAAAAAGTATATTTTCAATTTCAAATGTGTAATTATGCATTCAATACAAGCACATGAGGCATTAATTTACAACAAACATGATAAAATATAGAAAATAGACTTGAGTCGATGAAACAAATTCAAGCAGGCACCTTTGTACATTAATTATAAACAGGCATATAACAGAAAACAACGTATTTGAATATTAATAGAAAACAACAAGATCATGAGACTGATAAGCCCTTGAATTAGAAACATTTATGCATTGTTCAGGAACCAGATATGTTTAAATATGTACTGGAAATTGGAATTTATGTAGATAGATGAAATTACAGTGGCAGATTTGCCGCTAGTAGATTAGGGTAACTGTGCCAGTAGTCGACCAGTTAAGAGGAAATCTCCATTTAAATACAGTGGCGGCCTTACCCATTGCTAGGCAGCAGGTCTTTGCGGGGCCTTTTGTCCTTCGTGAGAAGTATGTGATGCGAAAGTAGGTCTGGTTGTTTGGTTTAGGTATTTGTTATGTTTAAGGACAAATGCTAAAATTATACAAATAAATCAAATTTGAGTTTTAAAATATTGAAAGATTTACAAAATTAACAAATACAGAGATAATAAATTTTAAAATTGATGTTTGTGGCTTTTCCTAAGACAAATCTTTAATTAAAGCACAATAATCTAACGAATGAGCTACGTCATTTACGATTGAAAGAATAGCAAGGGCTGAAAGGCGATTTTGTGTCATCAAATTCCTCAAATATGTTTTAATAATTTTAAGCCTCGAAAAACTTCTTTCGACAGATGCAACTGTAACAGGTGTGGTAGCAATAATTCTCAGAACTATTTAGATAGTGGGGTAAACTTCAGTTACTGTTTTTTCTATTATGTATTTTAGCACCAAGATAATGTCATAGTTTCCTTCATACACACAGATGAACATATTCAGTTCTTCGTACAATTCATGTCCATCAATATCACATGATTCTCCTACTGTCATAGATATTTGCAAGTCGCCGCATTGCTTTAAAAGTTCACTATCACTAATTTCCTTTAATTTTTTTATATTATACATGATACCAAATATGCTCTCATGATGTTTAAGAGCCTCAAACCTAGGATGACAGCTTGCGCACACATTGTCGACAATGACATAAAAATAGTTTATTTTAAAAATTTCTTCCGCTTTCAATTCATGAGCTTCATCTTCCCCTTCATAATCAAAACGCCTTTTTTTATGTCGTCTTCTGACTTCTTTGAACTGTCTGTCAATATCATTTTTCTCGATAATTAGCGAGCCAATTTGTGAAAGCGTCTAGGTGCTGTATAACTACATCTAAGTGCACGTTTTTGCTTTACCACATTTTACTTATAACATTTATCTTTGTAATAATGTCATACCATATGACAAGTGAAACTACAAATTCGTAGGTAGTTAGTTCCTTTTCTATAGAATGGCATTTACTGACCAACTGACAATCTGTTGTGTTTTATGCTAAATCCTTTAAAGCATCACATATATCACTTAGTTGGTATTTAACGGCCTTCACCGATGCTACCCTGCACTCCCATCTAGTTTCAGAAAGTGGTTTTAGCGACAACGATTTTACATGAGTATTTAAAATAGCCCACCTCTGACTTGAGCCGGCAGACAGAGTGTACAACATTTGTAGCAAACCAAAAAAAGACTTAGTTTGGACAAAAGGCGATGCTGCATCTCCTAGGATGAGATTCCAGCTATGACTCCCACAAGGTAAAAAATAAGCAAGTGGATTAATTTCAAGAATACGTTTTTGGACACCACTTTTTTCACCACACATATTGGCACCATTATCATATCCTTGGCCTCTGCAGTTTTGCAATGATATACCTAAATGTTCTAATTCTGTGATTATATAATTAATCAAACTCAATTGTATTTGTATTAATAATCTTATAAAAATTTGAAAGATGCTCAACATGAGACACGTCGCGAGTACAATCAAGAATAATCGAGTAATATTTATTATTTTTTCAACAATTTGAGTCTTCACGTGACTTGCCATTGTATGAGGTCATTTTGAATACTTTTTCCGATATAGTGGTCATTAATTGTCTTATCCTTTACTTGTTTTAGGTGAAGTCTCAACACAGGATCAAATAGGGCTATTAACTTTGCTAAATCTATAAAGTTGCCGCTTATCTTACTCGAATCTGACCCCTGAAGGCCAAATTGTGAAATGCTAAAAAATTTACAATTGCGAGCAATCGTTCTAAAATATCTCTCCAACATTGCCTCTCTTGTTAAATTTGTGAGTGGGCTAAGAAGTCAATAGTGGAACAGCTTTTTAAACCATTCTCTAAATTAATCCATTTCAACATACAATCTTTGTGCTGTCGACTAGATTCGTGAGACTTTAGGTAATCACCCAAGTGTTTCCAATCACACATTCCTTCACTTCATCCAATCTTTGTATTTTCTAGCCCGAATATACGATACGGAAAACAGTAAACGTCATCCTTTGTTTGTGAATAAATCATCCAGCACCTGTGAAGCTTTTCACCGTTAACTAATACCTTATAATGATATTCGCTGAATCGACGTACATTATCATTTATGGGGAATAATTCAACTTTAACCCGGATTGGAACTTTTAATACAATCTCAGTTCGGTCTACATCAGTAATTGTTATGGGCCACAAACCGGGGTCATTTTGAGGATTCAGATTTTCCATTCCAGCAGTCATGGATGTAGACTCGGGCTCAGATTCGTGTTCTTGACTGGATAGCGTTGAAGGTGGCATCGGTGACTTAAGAGACAATGATGTAGTTAATTCATCATCATCCTCGCTGTTTTTACCTAATGATGACGGCGGCACCCATGATGATGTGGAAGGAATGTTTTCAGCTGGAGCAGGATTAGAGTCACTTTCAGTCAATAAATGTTTTGTAGAGGTTTCTTTATCATCACTTTTTATATATTTATATAAGGATCCAGTAAATTTTCGTTTACCTGCTTTCTTTTGATAGCTCGTTTCCTTTTTAAACTTCCTGACTCAAATTTTCTACCGGCATCACGATCACACGAACTCATTTCGTAAATCTTATTTTGTTTCGCACAAACAGTCGGAAATAAATTTTTAACTATCACACAGTTTTTTTACACTTTTTCAACTTACTCAATACTTCAAATACTATAATTTACACTTTTCCAGCTCACTCAATACTTTGAATACTATAAAAACGTAATATTCAATAAAATTGAAAGATATGTACGGTAACGATTTTGTAACTCATACTGCAAGTAAAATAATTCCAAGGTGGCAAGAGTTAACAAATTAAATGAAACACGGGGATTCCCCGAGCGATAGAGGAACAGAACATTATGCCCCGACTCATGAGTGTTATGCAATTAAAAAACCAATATTCAAGTGTTTCGAGGCGCGATATTCAAGTACTACACTGAGAGATTTTTTTCGATAATCGCAAGTACAAAACGTGACACACGCCATTTGAGGTTAACAAGTGAAAGTGTACGTAGATCGTAGTAAATTTTGGGTTATGATAAGTAAAACTGTACTACGATTAACAAAAATATAGAATAAAGTACATCTTATGGTTACAATAACCCGAAGTTTATTTCTGTTTACACACATTTGTACTTATAAACTTCGAATCGCGGATTTGTCAGTTTTTGTACTTGCGGTTATCGAAAAAAATCTCGGTGTACATAATGAATTTTTCAATTATGTTTTGAGTGAATGAATTAGTTATCTAACTTTATTTTAATTTACCATTATATTATAACCTTAATAAGTAATTAAGGATCAAAATCGAAAGTTTTAAATAAAAAAACTGTTAAAATTTTTTATATTGATTAAAATTTGGTTGGGTTGTTGTGCGAGGCCCCGGGTGATTGCCCTGTTGGCCACCCCCAAGGCCACCACTGTTTAAATATATTCTAATTTGTTGTAAATTTACAGTCAGGAAGCAACGTTTTGTCTCACCTACTCACAGGTATATTATTTTGACAGATGTTATAACTTAGGTTGTACTTATCGCTTACAATATAATGTAAAAATGTCATGTTTCTCCAATAGTCAGCCATGAAAATCCTATTATTGACCAATAGTCCAGGAGGAATCGGCGCATGAGTACCGAAAACTATTCCACCTCAATTTTTTTATGCGATCCTCTTTGAATTGCCCTACTGATGATATAAATGCATGTTGCCATGGGGCAACCTAGTGCCATATTGTTTAAACCGAAATTGTTTAAACAATTGGAAAAAATTGCTATTTTTCAACCGGACAAATTTTTTTTATATTCTTTATTGAAATACAAATAAAAAAGGTCCTATGACTTTTCACGATAAAGTTAATATTTTTAGAGATTTGAATTTTTAAAGGTTCGAAAAATCTCAAATTTGAGTACTTTTGACCCATGAAAAATATATTAAAAAAATAAAATAAAATATAAATAATATTTTTTTTAAATTTTTTATACAATAGTTAATAATATTCTTAATAGAGATTCAAGAAAATTTCATTGTTTATACCTGTTTTTTAATTGTTAATTTCGCTCGCTCACAAGTATGCGTCGTTAACTTTAAGTATCGCCGTCTCTCTCTGACTCATGTGCTGCATCGACCTCTCTGTGTCCTGAATCATTATTTATCATTTATCTAAGAAACCATTAACTTCATCAAGATTGGTTATTAATAATTAAATTGTCTACAATTTGTTTTTAACAAAAGTAATTTAAGTATGAATCGGAACATGTAATTAAAATTACTTTTTTGTTATCATAGTAATTTATGCATTTTTATCAACAATAATAAGATATAATGGTATTTGAAAAATTTTTGGAATCACAATTATATATAAATAATAAGCTTTGCTCAAAACATACATTTGGATAAATGCATTGAATCCGGAATATAAAACATTAGATTTTACGAATTTCGCATACAAACTAGAGAATGATACTTTGCTAATACCTTTATTTATAAACAAAGCCCCATTTCCAAATTTGGGTACTTTTGACCCATGAAAAATATATTAAAAAATATAAATAATATTTTTTTAAAATTCTTTATACAATAGTTAATAATATTCTTAATAGAGATTCAAGAAAATTTCATTGTTTATACCTGTTTTTTAATTGTTAATTTCGCGCGCTCACAAGTATGCGTCGCTACCTTTAAGTATCGCCGTCTCTCTCTGACTCATGCGCTGCATACGGTCTCTGTGTCCTGAATCATTTATCTAAAAAACCATTAACTTTATCAAGATTGGTAAAGAGAGCAATGTTATTAATAATTAAATTGTCTACAATTTGTTTTTAACAAAAGTAATTTAAGTATGAACCGGAACATGTAATTAAAATTACTTTTTTGTTATTATCATAGTGATTTATGCATTTTTATCAACAATAATAAGATACAATAGTATTTGAAAAAATTTTGGAATCACAATTATATATAAATAATAAGCTTTTGCTTGAACATATATTTGGAAAAATGCATTGAATCCGGAATATAAAACATTAGATTTTGATCAGTTGGAAATGGGGTTTTGTTTATAAATAAAGGTATTAGCAAAGTATCATTCTCTAGTTTGTATGCGAAATTCGTAAAATCTAATGTTTTATATTCCGAATTCAATGCATTTATCCAAATGTATGTTTTGAGTAAAAGCTTATTATTTATATATAATTGTGATTCCAAAATTTTTTCAAATACCATTATATCTTATTATTGTTGATAAAAATGCATAAATCACTATGATAATAACAAAAAAGTAATTTTAATTACATGTTCTGATTCATACTTAAATTACTTTTGTTAAAAACAAATTGTAGACAATTTAATTATTAATAACCAATCTTGATGAAGTTAATGGTTTCTTAGATAAATGATAAATAATGATTCAGGACACAGAGAGGTCGATGCAGCGCATGAGTCAGAGAGAGACGGCGATACTTGAAGTTAACGACGCATACTTGTGAGCGCGCGAAATTAACAATTAAAAAACGGGTATAAACAATGAAATTTTCTTAAATCTCTATTAAGAATATTATTAACTATTGTATAAAGAATTTAAAAAAAATATTATTTTTATTTTATTTTTTTAATATATTTTTCATGGGTCAAAAGTACTCAAATTTGAGATTTTTCGAACCTTTAAAAATTCATATCTCTAAAAATATTAACTTTATCGTGAAAAGTCATAGGACCTTTTTTATTTGAAGTAACAATTCCTTCCAATTGTTTAAACAATTTCGGTTTAAACAATATGGCACTAGGTTACCCCATGGCAACATGCATTTATATCATCAGTAGGGCAATTCAAAGAGGATCGCATAAAAAAATTGAGGTGGAATAGTTTTTGGTACTCATGCGCCGATTCCTCCTGGACTACAAGGATGTTCAAGTAGTCGACCATAAGGATCAGTACATACCTACTTTATCTAGTAGGCAGGTATCTAGGGGTTATTAAAATTTAAAAAAACGTACCAAGTTTTTGTAAAATAAAATAAATATTTAACATTTAGGTAACTAAAATTTTTTATTAGAAATAAAATAACAAAAGTGATTATTCACAAGTAAAGCTAAATTAAAATATACCTATACAAAAAATAATAAATATTCCTAGTTAGTAGGTAGATTAGTTGTTACAATATTTCTTGTTGTTTCACGAGTTTATTGTTTTTGTTAATCTGGTTTTATTTTTTATTAATTATAAGGGTAGTATAATAGGTAGATTAGTTACAATATTTCTTGTTGTTTCATAAGTTTATTGTTTTTTTAAATCTGGTTTTATTTTTTATTAATTATAATTTTGATAAATAAAATTGTCACCCATCAGTATCCTTATAATAAAATGTTGAATTTCTTTACAGTGTTCAATTTTTTAAGGGTGTTTAAACTGATAACATCCATAAATGGTTTATTTGCACTGCAGCTCCAACCATTGAAAATTGATATATAATATGTTGTATCAGGTGAATGAGAATTAAAAAAGGAAACGAAAAACGTAAAAATCTACAGGGTGTCCCATTTAAAATAACATAAGTTTGCATTATACTTCCTTAGTGAGCCCCCTAACCAAAAAATTCTGAAGAAGTTATAGTACCTTGTAGTTTTCGACAGTTTTCAATCATCGCCCTGTATCTTCCAATTACAGATTTAATTAGGCTATCGTTACTTTAACAAAAATGAAGTTATAACATCTTAACTGCTTTTCTTCTATCTTCTAGTTTATGAGATACCCTGCAAAACACACCAATTTGGGACACCCTGTACAACATTTTTCCAGCCAATCCCCCTGATTCCGAGATATGGCCATCAGCTATAATTTCATAAGTTTCGATTCTCTAAAGACAATATGAAACATTTTGGCAGTTCAAGGCGGTTCAATATATTTTTTAATTTCGATTCTCTATATGACTGTACAAAATTTTTGTGTCTGGTCTTAAAATTTGCAGAGGCCCTCATCCTTTATTTTCCTACCCTTAAGGTTTTTTTCTCAAATGTGGACCACACGAGTGTCACCCCCTCTCTAAGACAAAAAATAAATTGAACTCTGATAACGTGGTGAAGAATTATCACAACATATATATAAAAAAATTGACTAGTTTCTGAAGTCAATTAAAATACAACACTGATATTTCCTATAGCCGGTATTATGAAATTCATAAAATATGACAGATGTAAGTGACATCGAGTTTCCCGCACTTTTGACCATTTCAATTAGTTTGGCGAGGACTCCAACCTTACAAATTTATTTTATATTAAATAGGTACTGTGATTGTGACAGCGATTACGGAACTACGAAGGTGCGAGATTTTAAAGCAATTGTGGGACTGACTGAAATTGCCACGGCAATTAAAGGGATTGCCCACATTTTGTGACAGTATTGCAGGAAGATGTTACCCCCTCCAACTATAAAAAAATGAACAAATATTGTCAAAAATTAAAGGGTGACAGAAGTACCTTTCCTGTTACTGAGGATATCATTAATGAACTACACAAACGCCAAAATAGAGCTAACAACTTATTGATTCTCAATCTGCCCAAACTACCAATAACCTCTGACTATACTAACCAAGTTAAATCTCCTTTTAACTGGAGAGAACGGTGCTGCGGTAAACGTAAACGATATGAGAATCTTTCGCTTTGGAATGAATAATAAGAACGGTCACCATCCACTTAAAGTTACTTTTTCTTCTGCTCACGAGGTACACGAAATATTGAAAATTAAGACGAAGCTGGGTCGTACTAATAAAGTATTTTTCCAGCCAGATCATACTCCCACTCAGAAAAAACTCTATGATTCTGTTAGAAATGAACTTCAAACTCGTCGACAGTCTGCTGAAAAAAAATTATTGATTAAATATATTAACAACGCCCCTAAGATCATAAAAAAAAACTAAATTTGGGCAGCCTTTCGTTCTACTACCAAAATGTTAGAGAACTCCGGACCAAACTTACCAACCTTAGCCTAAATGTTTGTAACTGTTCTTATGATATCATCGTTATCACAGAAACCTGGCTAACTGATGAATTTACAGATGCTGAACTTGGATTACTCAATTATAATTATACAGAACTGATCGTTCAATTCTAACCAGTGTTTTCAGCAGTGGTGGAGGTGTATTGATTGCCATCAATAAAACTTTTTCTTCTAGTCTGATTCATTCTGATCCATCAATTGAACAGCTATTTGTTCTCCTTAACAACACATTTATTTTGGGTACCGTGTATTTCCCACCGAAATCTCAACCCTCTTTATATCAATCATACTTTAATCAGCTACTAGCATCCAGTGAGCGCTGTATGCAAATCTCTTCATGTTTGGTGATTTTAATCTACCAACGGCAGTTTGGGAAATAGATGACTTTTGTTCCATAGCTTCTCCACTACCCATGGCATCTCCATCTGAAGTCGATTCTATCGAAATCGTGTCTAATATCTGTGCTTTCCTCAACCTATTCCAATCCAATGGTATAACTAATAATAGAGGAGTTCTACTTCACCTTATTTTATAACCATTGGAACTTACAGTACAAAAGGCCGAAGATATCTTAATTCCACAGGACTACCACCATCCTCCACTTGAATGTAATTTACCTCTCAAAATTGTAAATGGAGACACATTTGGTGAAGAGTACCACTACGATTTCCGTCTTGCTGACTATGCTAATATGCTCTATTCCTAGAATCAATTGATTGGGATGGTGTGTTACAGGATAAAGAGCTCCCTGAGATGATTGTTGTATTTTTTCTACTTCCGCTACTAAAACCGCACTTTGAACACGGGTTTGACATGCACAAAACGACTCTTTAAACACTAGTGTTTAAAATGCGAAAAGTCACATCTCGTTTATCTTTTGTTTTTTAAACGTCAAATCAAGTGTATCTTTTGTATGTTAAATTTCATGCTCCTTGATAATTTTGTTAAAAACGTCTTTAGTCACTCGTTTCACAAGGAACTCGTTCCGCTTCGCTTCACTCGTGCCTGGTAAAACTCGTGACTAAAGTAACCGTTTTGACACTTGGTACTTAATATACTATTATGACTTGCTATATGCCATCATTGATGACTGTGTTCCACTAAAAAATGTGTAGGGAAGTTTCCATGCTGCTATACCTCTGAACTGAAGAGACTATTGTATGAGAAAAAAGCAGCTCACAAGATCTATAAGAGCACTAGATGTCACGAAAGCTATTCGGTATTTAGCAAATTAAGATCTAGTTTTAAATTTTTATCTAAACAATGTTATGGAAATCACATTCAATTCACTGAACATTCTGTTATTAATAATGCTAAGTCTTTTTGGAGATTTGTAAACAGTAAAAGGGAAAATAACACTATACCTGATAAAATGACATGGGGATTGTACTGCTCGTAGTGGGAATGATATTGCTAATCTATTTGCGAAACATTTCTCTTCAGTTTACACAAATCAATCCCTTGATACACATGATGTCCACATCTCTTCACAGATTAATGTGTCCTCTTACCATGTTGAGATTTCAAACATCTACGAAAAGCTATCAATACTTGATATCTATAAGGGTCCTGGTCCTGATAGGATTCCCCCTCCTTTCTTAGAAAATTTAGCTTTATTCTGTCATGTCCACTCTTTCATATATTTAATAAGTCACTCTCCACAGGTGATTTTCTGGACTATTGGTAAACTTCATGTCACTCCAATTTATAAATCAGGTCGAAAATGTGACATCAGCAATTATCGTCCTATATCCATCCTCAGCATAATTCACAAAGTTTTTGAGTCCGTCATTTCGGACTATCTTACTTATGACTGCTCCTCAATTATTGAATCCCATCAATTTGGCTTCACTTCAAAAAGGTCAGCAGAATTTGGTCTGGTTTCATATGTTGATTTCTTGTCTAATGCTTCTGAGAGGGGCTTACAGGTTGACTCAGTGTACACTGATTTTTCCAAGGCTTTTGGCAGAGTAAATCACGAGCTTTTGCTTCATAAACTTTATTTGTACGGTGTTGACGATCTTGTATTGCGTTGGTTGGGTAGCTATCTAACAGAAAGGTCACAAATGGTCAGAGTTATTCCTATAATATTCCTGTAACTTCAGGTGTTCCACAGGGTTCCCATCTGGGACCACTATTATTTAACTTGTTTATTAACGATATAATGTGATGTTTCCAAAATAGCAAAGCTTTATTGTTTGCTAATGACCTCAAACGCTTTAAAATAATTACAAATATATATATGATGCCTTACTTTTACAGAATGAGTTTGAATGCCACATTATACATTTTCATTGAATACACCACCCAATTGTTTTTGGATATAAAATTAATAATGTATCTTTAGACTTTCTCAAATTAAAGATCTAGGAGTAATCCTCGACTCCACACTCAGTTTCAAATCTCACATCTCCACTGTCACCCAGAAGTCAATGAAGATGCTTGGCTTTATAAAGAGAATCACTTGTGATTTCACAAACATCATTGCTGTTAAATCCCTCTATTGCTCTATGGTTAGAACACACCTAGATTACTGTTCTTCGGTTTGGAATCCACATACCTAAAAAACAGATCTCAGATAGTCGTTATTGACTCTGTGAAATCGCGACCTGCTTCTGTTTCAATTGGGGTTCCTCAGGGTTCAACTTTGGCTCCACTTTTCTTCATAATATTTATGAGTGACATAGAACTCTCATGTGTGGTCCAGCAGAAAACGATCATCTGTGCAGATGATACTAGTAAAATAGTGGCACAGAATAAGCTTCCGCTCTCTATAGAAACAGCAAACTCAGCTGCAGAGGAATTCGCCAGATGGTGTGCAAATAGTGGTTTAGCAACTAACATCAGTAAAACAGTCTTCATGGTCTTCCAACAAAAAAACATTTCTTATGACTATTGCCCTCTAATAAGGGTTAAAAACAAATCCACAGAGCAAGTAAATATGTTCAAGTATCTAGGCTTGACTTATAGATCAAAAATTAATATGGGAGGCACACATAGAAAACCTCGTTACAAAAATGAGCTGTATGTGTTTTGTAATAAAGCAAATACGTGGAACAGTCTCACTACATGTGCTTAAGATGATCTACTATGGACTTGTACAATCCATCCTATCTTATGGACTACCTTTCTGGGGGAACTCAGTCCATACAATAAAAGTTTTTAAACAACAAAAAAAAGTGATAAGATGTCTAGCAGGACATTATAAAGAATCTTGTAAGAGCACATTCACTGAGTTAACCATATTGACTTTACCCAGCTTATACATTTACATAATAACCATGAATGTAAAAAAAAATGAAACACTACACCAAAAATAATTTGGTTCACAACTATAATACTAAAAGAGGTAATGAACTACGTCTACCCTACTCTCGTCCGGCTCTGGGACAAGACTCTGCTAGTTATCAAGGTATCATCTGCTACAACCATGCACTCAAATTATTTGGACACACATGTAGCTTAGTAAGCTTCAAGTCAGCTTTATACAATCATCTCATCCAAAATGCTTTTTACTCTGTTGAGGAATTTCTATTTATCATAATGACTTTCTGATTTACCTACATAAATAAATGGTGGTTCCAAAAAAAAGTTTATATTCCTTATGTATATATTTGAAATAAGTCTTTTCCAGTGTAAGCATTTTGTCCTGGAATACTTTATATGTTTTATCTGTTTAATTGTATTTTGTACATATCCTTAGTGGTATCTTTGTAAGTACTCACGTATATGTTCTGTTTTTACTATTTGTTGGGTGTATATACCATAGAAAAATTAAATAATTAATTAAATATAAAAAAACAATAATCAAATTTTACATATATTTTCAACTCTTTGTGTCTGTACATAAATTAGTATCCTTGACTAGTCTGATAAAATTTTATAAATGTATGTAATGCAGTTGTAGAATTTTCAATGGTGAATAAATTTCTTTCTTTCATTATGTTACATATAAACTTAAACTTAGCTGTTCAGCACAACTTCTTGCGATATATTTCCTTTAAGTTGCATGTTTACCATGACTATGTTTTTTTTGGAACACATATTAAATATTTCTTCTCTTGAGGTCCGCACAAAGGAAAGAGATTTAATACTGCTATTTAAAATTATCAATGGACTGTGTAACAGCCCCGAACTGCTCTCAAAGATATACTTAGTTGCACCCACTTGTTCTACAAGGCAGGTACAAACTTTTTATGTTTATTTCCATAGATCTAACTATGCATCTAATAGTTTTATTCCTAGATTTATTAGATTAGTCAACTCATTAGCTGACCATTCAATTTTTCATACTTCAGCTCACCGATTCAAAAACCATGTGTTGGACCTTGCACTCTGATTAGCTTTCATTTATACTGTAGTGTTATCTCTCTTTTTACCATTTAATTTATTGTTATTGTCTTCAACTATTTTATCTTATATCTTAATTGATGTTGTGTGTCGTAACATTTTTATAGCACTGTAAATGAATAAATAAATTACTAAAACTTACATCGAAATGATCTTCACAAAAATACATTTCACATTGTATAGTGATAAGCATCGAATCCCAAGCCAGCAAGTTGGAGCCACATTTTCCTTTTATTCTCTGAATGTTGGATATGAATAAATAGCTTTTCAGGTGTTTTTATTGTAGTACTTGCATACTGAAGCACCGCACAATATTTATAAAACTTAATTCACCTTTTATAACAACTAAGTATTACGAAAAAACTCTATGGACATCTCAATGGTATTTTGGAACTAATGGCGTCACAGCGGTGACGTGAGAAGTATTGGCGTTTTCGCAGGAAATTTTAAACGCTATTTAAAATACATGTCAATTGTGGCCTAAGTGCTGTGGGGTCTACCCACCCTTCCAACTTTTACAGATTAAAATACATGATTTTTAAGGCTTTAGTCATATTTAAAAAATATGCGGCTATATTAGGCATTTAATGCACAGTTTCAAACACTCTCAAAAATAGTCAACATCCCTATTGTGTTCAGTTAATCGGGATTAATGTAATGTCATTCCATTTGTATGCACCTCAGGTTAAGAATTAAAATAGATATGTTTGTTTTGATTTTTTCGTGCCCCAAACATCCAGTCACATTCTAAACTTAGTTGTGGACACTTCCACTGCATTGCCATATTTACAAAGTCTCTTTTAGTTGCAGGAAAAATGAAATCAGAAGTTTAAATGAAAATTTCTTAAAAAGTTATGCAAATAAAAAACATTCTAATGTATGCATTTGTGTCGCTGCTTTTAAAATTAATTAATACTTCGTCGGTGCCAATTTTGTCAGAAAAACAGCCGAAATTTCCAAGACCATATACGTTGATTGAGAAGTATGGAAATATATGCAATGTCTATACAAATATCTGTGCCCACCAACGTTTCTCATTCCCCTTACACCGCTTGCCTCATGGCCCTAGTCACGACCCTTGGAAGGTGGAGCCTCTGGTGGCTCAATGAAAAATTTCTCATTTTATTTTATGATACCCAGCAGCAGGTTTAAAATTTCATTTTTATGAAACAGGCAACAATAAGCGTTTATTGAGATAATGACGCTAGGGTAATGTATTGATTCATTATTTGTCAATGACTTATGAATGAACACAGTATGAAAAAATTACAAAGTAGAAGAATGATTTATAATACTATTTATTTATGAATGAATGTATTTGTATAAACACTAAGAAACAACCTTTCTACCATTCAATTAAGGTTTTATCTTAAATACCAATGGAATTTTAGGAATATTGACAAAAGTATTAGATAAGTAAAAATGTCTATTCTAAGAATATTAACAATAGTATTAAAAAGTTTACCTGGAAATTCATTCACTTGAATAATTTCTGAACTATCTACCTAACCAGGTAAATACGTTTACTAAGGGAAAATGGTTGATATCTGTGTATTTGTATTGTAAAAAGTGGGATGCCGATTTTTCCTGTATTTGCAACAATTGAAATAATTCTTCAGGAAACAAATTTACTTGGGTTGCTTGTCTTTTTAGATAAAATACATATTTTCCGGTGAGGTTTAGAACTTTTAATTGAATTTCTAATTAAATTTTGATTCTCCCATTTCAAGTTGTTGTAAATCATAGTCTTTATTAATAATTTTAAATATTTATCAATATGCAAAGGACATAAGTTTGTTTTATATGAGTGAATTTTCTCTAATAATTTGCTATAAATTAATTTTGTTACATTATTTCTAACTTTTAATGTTTGGTAAAGTTCATTAAAGGATTTTATTATATTTTCACATAGTTTCGAAAATTCGTTTGTCGGATTCTTTAAAAAAAATACGTTATTTTATTTCGCGTAGCAAAATTTTTATTAATTAACAAAATTTCCTTTTTATTGGTTAATTCTATTTGATCTTTTATCAAAAAATGATCACAACAGTTTTCACATTTTTTCTTTTGTACCAATATTTTGGCGAAATATCCTGCAACATAAACATTAGAACAAGTTTCTAAATTAACAATTGTCTGTGCTCTATTAGCAATTTCTAGATCAGAAGAAATAAAGCTGCTGATATTAATTTGTGAAATATTATTTTCCGAAGAATTGGTAGTATCGTTATTACCTTCAATAACTGGATCTACAGTTTTAGTTGTCTGATATTCGTCTAATTGTAAAAACTCTTGTAAATCTTCTTCGCAATTTCCACTATCTAATGATTTTTGTAATTTAATGTTTATGTTGCACTGCAAAGCTATTCGAAATTGTGGTACACTTGGTTTTGCATTGTATCCACACCTATTTCTAATTACTGAAAATAGATTTTCTAATGGATCCTGGTTAAGGTGACTAGTTATAACATATTTACAATCAAATGTATTTCTCAAATCTTCAAATAATTCAAGAACTGAATTAAGAGTCCAAATGAAACCGTTAATACAATGGATATTATTTCTTTTAGTATTATTTTTGAATATTTCAAATGAATTAAAATAATCAAGTCCAAATTTTAAGTTATTTAATGAGGTGGGATTTTGAGGAGATAGGGGTCGTCTATTAGGAGTTGGATCATATAAAGCTCTGCTGTTGAGAGAATTAAATATACTGTTTATGCTCTTCAGAAAGTCAGCGGTATTTTCGGCGGTTGCACTTTTAATAGCATCTAATTGGGAAGATGTCCTTATTGCAACACTAAACGAATTTGAAAAAATCTGAGCAGCCAATTTGACTCTCATTTTTTGCATTTATTTGGCAATAAGTGGGTATCTGTAATTTTTGGTAATGCCCTAGTTGTTTTGCTTTCTTTATCTAATAAATATGTTTTGACTAAATCTTGCCAAAATACAGGATTTCCATTAATTCGAAAATATAACTTAGGATTCATAAAATTATTTCTTGAGCTTTTTAATAGGTGTGCAACGTCAAATATCGTAAACAACTTAGAACTATTAACAGTAATTGATGGGTTTTCTCCTGTTGCGCCTAAAATTTTGAAAGCATTTCTATTGCAAGTGCCCTGATCACAAACTAGAGCTACTGGAAGAAGTTGTATCTTTTCTAATCCCTGAACAACATATGTTATTATCTGTGCCATGATCACAAACTAGAGCTACTGGAAGAAGTTGTATCTTTTCTAATCCCTGAACAACATATGTTATTATCTGTGCCATGATATCTCCTTTTATGGTCCCATTCGAGATAAAATAGCATAATGGAATTTTCCAATTATCAAATATGCCTCTAATATAAAATACTAGTGCTGAATTGGGGGCTTTATTTTTTCGCCCAAGAAATCCCAAATCCTCGTAACCTTCAATACAGTCATAAAACTGATTATATTGTAATTTGGATTCTAAATGAATTTCATCAAACAGAATTACGCAAGCCCGTTCTTTTCTAGACATGGTTTTGACTTTTATTTCAAGTTTATTTGTCAGTGTGTTCCAAACCAGTTTTTAAAATGATAACACGAAGCCAAGACTGGATTGTTCGAACTGATGGCAAAGAAAATGATAAATATTGTCTTAAAAATTTGTAACATCCAGATCACTTATAATAGAAAGCGCCAAATGTCGTTCATTTGTTTATCATACTTTTTTCTTTGTTGAAGATAACTGCATGCCGATGAATGTTTTCACAGAAGAACTTTTCTCCTTTAACAAATTGGCCAAAAGATTTTCAGTTGTTAGCTTTGATTTTCTTTGCAAACAAGAATATTGCAGTCTTTGAGCTCTAACTTTTTTCTTAACGAACATAACTTAGTACTTAAAATACTCTTTTTCACTTCAGATTTTATTGAAGATGGGGTATCTGTAAATTCTGTTGTATAATTTGGCGTTGCTCCAGTAGTTGGACTTTGACAACTTTGCTGTGATTAACAAATTGTGTAGGTTGGTCAGTATCGATGTCACCATCATGGGGCCGCTTTCTCGAATAGGTTTTTAAATGTTCTTCTGAAATATAAAATCGATTTCTTAAAAAATTGTAGTTAGAAAAATGAAAAACACAATTTAACAATGACCCTATACATTACTGCTATACTAAAAATTGTTGTAAATTTTTCCCTCACAAAGATCCGTTTACAAATTTCGTTAAAAAAAAACAATAAAAAAGTACATTCTTACCTCTGGGCGTTATTGTATTTGGGAAGTACCAGGTTTTTTGTAACTGAAAGCAAAAAAAAACATACAATACTCAATTACCTGTATGCTTATACAATCTAATAAAAGTAAATAGTTCAGTTTAAAAAAACTAATATAATCAAAATTATATTATTTTTGCGATGGAAACTGGCTGTTTCCAAACACTTTCACTATTTAATAGTAAAATTTCACAATTAACTAGTGGAATTATTTGCAGACAGTTAGTTTCATTCGCAGCAATAACATGATTCCAAAAAATAAGGGTTGAAACAGTAAATTCAATCAACATTATTATACTTGTCCTGTACGACTTAATACAAAGTAACACTTATTTTTAAACACAACAATTCAAAATGATTTATCATTATTCACATAACCGAATTAGGAAACAAAAATATAATGAACCTACATAACTTTCCGAGATACGGGTACTGCATCTTTCCTTTCTTTTGCCACTTCAGTAAACATCGCAAAACATTTTGCAAAATGATTTTCGCATTTGTGATAATTTTTTAGCAGCATCTCCTCCATCATAAAAACATCCATATTTCCACAGTTCTGTATCCACTCAAAAAATATATTTGATTTAAACACTGGGAATTTAAAAAAACTAATAGTGTTCTCTTTATTTTTCTTCTTATTGCAACATCCCCTATAACTACAGGCATTTTGTTTTTTCATCTCCATAATTTAATAAATGTATGAAGCATAACGAAACAGTCAAAAATACAAAACACTGATACTGCTAGTTACCGATCAAGTGCCAACTAAAGATTAAAAGCGAACCACCGAGCGTACAAAGCGAACAGATAAAATGTACTGTACCTACTGGCCACACCTCCCTTGGCAAAATTCTCGGGCTTGACGGCACTATCGCTATCTATTTCTCGGACACTTTTCAAGGTATATTTTGGCCCGTAAGGTTGCGTATCTTTCCGTACTTCTCAATCAACGCCATGTATCTACAATACCATCCCCACTTTTTGTAATTCATTCATTATTTCACTACTGGCGTTTAGGATTGTTGGCCGCAAAATAAACGTGTTTATGAATGCAAACCTAATGACTCAACGAGTACTAGTTTGAATTTTGAATATGAAGCGAATAATATTTTAGATTAGAAATTTGCATTTAAACCTTCATTATTTGTTAGAATGTAACTTTGTTTTAAATTTTTAGAAATTTTGGTGAATGTTTATATGTGAAATTGTTGAATTTCAGGTTACTCCTCTTCGTCATGGTGGACTCTGCCTTGTACAAACAACAGACTTTTTCTATCCATTAGTTGATGACCCATACATGATGGGGAAAATAGCCTGCGCTAATGTCTTGAGTGATCTTTACGCTATGGGTGTCACAGAATGTGATAATATGCTGATGTTACTAGGAGTCAGCACAAAGATGACGGAAAAAGAAAGAGACGTCGTTATTCCATTGATAATGAGAGGTTTTAAAGATTCTGCTTTGGAAGCGGGGACAACGGTGACTGGTGGTCAAACAGTAGTTAATCCTTGGTGTACGATTGGTGGAGTTGCTACTACAGTCTGTCAACCGAATGAATACATTGTTCCTGATAATGCAGTCGTTGGAGATGTTTTGGTTTTGACAAAACCTTTAGGAACACAGGTAAGATGGAATGTTTGTCTAATTTGATAACGTCAAACTAAAATATTGAAATTATTGCAGGTGGCAGTAAATGCACATCAGTGGCTTGATCAGCCTGAACGTTGGAATAGAATAAAGTTGGTTGTAAGTGAAGAAGATGTCAGAAAAGCTTATCACCGTGCAATGGATTCAATGGCTCGTCTCAATCGTATTGCCAGTAGGTTAATGCATAAATACAATGCCCACGGAGCTACTGATATTACAGGATTTGGTTTACTTGGACATGCTCAAACGTTGGCGTCTCATCAAAAGAACGAAGTTTCGTTTGTTATCCATAATTTACCAGTTATAGCAAAAATGGCAGCAGTAGCCAAAGCTTGTGGCAATATGTTCCAATTACTGCAAGGACATTCGGCTGAAACATCAGGAGGACTCTTAATTTGTTTGCCCCGGGAACAAGCTGCTGCATATTGTAAAGACATCGAAAAACAAGAAGGCTATCAAGCATGGATCATCGGAATTGTTGAGAAAGGCAACCGAACGGCTCGTATTATCGATAAACCTCGAGTTATCGAAGTGCCAGCTAAAGAGTAATAACCTTAAGATACACACACATTATCCACTAATAATATCAAGTATTTTTCAACGTTTTAGCAGTATCATGATTCCCCCAACAGCTTAGTAGATATCTTATTATAATTATAATTCGTGCATTTTCTTTTTATTAATAGAACCACATTATACATTGTTTAAATTAAAAATCTTTTTTAATTTTGATTAGAAGTTTTAAACGCACGCTGATTTTAGCGTGTTAAATCTCATTTATTTTTAAGGATTTTAAATTGTGAAAATATTTTTCATTAAATTCCATTCGACATTCAAACTTTATTTTTTAGTAAAACATAGAAGAAATGTTCAATGGTATTTTGTATAATAATTTTTCCAATATAATTACTTTATGAGTACTCTACGAGTTTTATTTTTATAACGGGATAATCAAAACTGCAACTCTTGATGATATTTTCCTACTTCTAATACTCTACCAACAAGTTTTCATCTCCTATTTTCTCCTTTTATTTTCAGTCTCATTGAAGGATCTTCTAGTGCTATTTTCTATAAATCTTGTTTTTGTGTACACCATTTTTGGCATTTTATCTGAATCCCAATTGATCTGTATGTCCCAACCATACTTTGTGCTTTAAAATATCCAAATTCCACAGTAGGTGCGAATATATGATGATATAGGTTGTTTTTATTTATTTAAAATTTTCCATTTATAAACTAGGCTTCAATATATGATTCAGGGTGTTTTATTCATTAAAATTGTCAAAATTCTACACTGGGTCCCAATATATGAGGATATAGGGTGTTTTGTATTTGTTTAAATGTCCAATTTCTAAACTAGGTCTTAATATATGATGATACAGGGTGTTTTATTCATTAAAAATGTTAAATTTCTACACTAGATCCCAATATATGATGATGCAGAGTGTTTTATTAATTTAAAATGTCAAATTTGTAAACTATGCATCCAATATATGATGATATTGATTTAAAATGTCCAATTTTCAAACTAGACTTCAGCATATGAATAATAAAGGGTGCTATATTCATTCAAAATGTCCAATCTCTACATGAGTCCACAATTGAAGAATATGTAACGCTTTTTCGTCGTTGTTTGTCGGTTCGGCGCCTACAGTACAAGTAACGGGTTGCCTCGGGCGCCAGTTTTTATCGTGGTATGCTTCGGGCAGCGTCAGCGAAGAGTGAAATACTCCAGAGCGTTCCAAGTTTTTTATCTAGGATAAATCCAAAATATTTTACTCCCACTGCAAATGGAATAACCTCACCATTATAGGAAAGTGGAAGATCCACGAATTTCCTTCTCCTAGTGAAGGGAACTATTACAGGGTTATCAGACATCTGTTCCCTCTGGCACCATCTGTGGACATCGTCCAACGCCTTGGAGGATATTATATGCTACCCGTCCTGATTTGATCTTCGCCATAATGACAAAAGGTCGTCTGCATACGCTTGTAGTTCTACCCCTCTTCCTACGAGAGTACCAAGTAGGTTATCCATCAAGAGTGGCCACAGTAGGGGATATGGAACTCCACCCTGCGGGCAGCCCCTGGAAACCTTAGAGCTAAGGGCCTCATCTTGAAGACATGTAGTGGCTGTTCTATTAGCGAGCGTGGCATATATCCAGCCGGTAATCGTTGGTTTAATGCCCGGTTCAGCCAAAGCTGAACCAATGGGGGCCGGTAGTGCATTGTCAAATGCTTTTTCAATGTCAAGAAAAAATGGCCACTGTAATCTTCTTATTGTTAAGGGATTGTGTGATTTTCCCAACAAGGTCGTGTAACGGTAAATCTGTTGATTTGCAAGTGTGATAAGTGTACTGATGGATGCTCAGGGGGGAGTTGTATAATGCTACCTGCCTATGTAGCAATCCAGTACTCTTTCAAGTCCTTTAAGCAGGAAATATGTTAGGCTAATTGGTCTGACCGATTTAGGGTGTGGGACTGTGCGGTACACTTTCGGTATTCGAGGAGTACACAGAATAGAAAAGAACTAAGACCTAGTTTGATACTTGAATGATATGAATGCAAAGGCGCAGCAATGCCTCCTTGCAATGTTGTATAAGGGTATCCTTTTCCATTGCGCGTAAGTAAGACGAAGAAAGTCAATGTTTTTCAGTTAAAGTTGGCAACAAACTACGACGCATATTTTAAAGCATTCATATTAGGTACTTTTAGCTTATCTTAAATTTCTCACGTATCGGTAACGAACTGCGCATGTGTAGACCCGTTACGGCTCAGCCGATGCGTTGAACGGTTACGTTCCATAGACAAATATAATATGTTTATTTCTCTATGTTACGTTCCTTCTCCGTATTCTGCGTTATTAGTGCTATTTTCCAGGTCTTATTTGATATTAGGCAATCCAACGATCTGTCAAAATAAATTCAATATGGCGGTGACGGTCAAATAAACAACAAAGTTACTGTAGAGTGTGATTGTTTAACACACGTTAAATCGATTTTCTTTCTGTTTATTGGCTGTAAATTGTGGTTTTTAAATAGTGTAGTGTTTGTCTTCGATATGTATTATAGTTGGTTGTGGAAGCCGTTCTAATCGTGATAAAGTTTCGTTTTGTTCCCGCAGAGACAAAACACAGGTTTCTAACGAAGAAAAACGTTTTGACCAAACTTCGCAGGGCGGCCATGGATTGCAGCAATAAAGAGAGACGATCAGACCGAATCTATATTGAAACACCAGAAAGTTTGCTGTAGACACTTTATAACTGGTAGGCTTCATCAACTCTACTAGCTCCTAGTTTACGTAGTTTGTAGTCAAGTAGGTATTAACTCATTTTAGGCAAACTTGCTGTCCTCAAAGATAAAGAATACCCTGACTGGGTACCATCTCAACATATGGGACATGTGTCTCGGAAAGTAAAAAAAAGGGCTGCAGATGTTGACCGAAAGAATCGCAGAGATATAAGGACAAAACTGACTGACACTAAGTTAAAAAATAATTAATACTTAGTAGTCCTTTTTTATGTAAATTGTCTCAAGAGCTAAATGACAATTGATTATGATATGTGTAACTGATGGTCCTGGTCAAGAAAAGATACTCAATGAGCATGTTTCGCACTTTATTTTGATAAAAAGAATGTTAAATTTTAGTAATAGCAATGTTATGTATTGATAGTTGCTGAAAATTGTTATACTTAATTACTTTGTCAACAGGTCATGGATATTGATGAAATGCCTCAACAGTTCCAGTATGATCAAATTGAATTTATGGAGATGGTGGTGTCTATGATGCTTAAGTATTTATGTTTTAGTTTTGAAGCTAAACATTTAGTAAATATTACTTTACAACTTGTATTTTATTACTCAACATTTAATGAATGTTTTATTTTGATTTGTTCTTAAATTAGTAATAATTCTTGTCTCTTCATAATACGTATAACGTTTATGTACTGAGTGTTATTATAGTAATATATTTTTAACATAGCTTTGTCAATAAGATCAAAATATTTGAACAATGAGGCTGAAGTTCATTGATTTTACTCATGTTAATATTATAAATATGTATTGTAATGTACACATGTCAAAATGAAATACAATTTATATTTTGCAGTGTAAAATAATTGTTTTTCTAATGCATTAAATGTCACACACTTTAGGGACAATAAAAAACAAAACCCTTATATAAGTTTATTTTTTCCAAAAACAAAAAAAACTAGATAATAAAACCCCTAGGGTCATTAGAAACATTTTCACAAGCCAACATCGACAAAAAACAATAATTTATAAACTCATTACATAACTCCAAATACATATATAATTCCTTACAATTAATGAAAGGCTAACTTAGTTCTACATTTACCTACAAAAAATAAAATACAACACTGATTTAATAGAAGAAGGTTACACCATAGAGAAATAAACATTATATTATTATTTGTCTATGGGTTACACATAATATATCTATTGGCTAAACTATTTATGTTTCTCCAACATCTGGATTTTACACTAATAACGATTTAAAATAAGCACTCTTCATCTTAAAATAGGAAAATTGTCCTTCTCAAACACTACAAAACACCTTAAAACCACACAAAATAAACCGTTTTATAACTATAAAACTCTGCAGCTTCTAAAAATAAATGAATGTTCTGAATCCAATGTTTGACGTTTGACCCTTATTACTTTCTCTATGGTTTGACCGTCGCCGCCATATTGACAGCTAAAAGTCACGTGGTTTGGATTGCCTAATTGGTTTGATTATAACCACCAAGTTCATTTTTAGTTTTATTTTTCATTATTTTTTTACTTTTACTAAATAATAGTGCGTAGACCATTCTGATTTTAGCACGAAAAGATACGTAATCTTCTAAAAAGGTTTTCTTGGCAACTTCTTTACGTCAATGTAACTCCAATACAGATACGTGTAAATACTTATGACAAGCTAAAAGTTTCTATTAAAGAATAAATAAATCAGAGATGTTCTATTAAATGTTTAATTTACTTTCTGCTTTTTTTAATCAAAATAGAAAAAATAACATCGATGTTCCCTAAAAATATCGAATAAAAAAACATCGATATAAATATCGAAAAACCAAAATCGATGTTTTTGAAACATCGAAAAATAAAAAACGATGTTTTTGAAACATCGATACAACGTGCGCATCCCTACCAAGTGTCACAGTTTATATAATCTTTGGTTTATATATAGGAAAAGTTTATTTATCCTGACAAAGTTAGTCTTGGAAAATGAAGAGAAAGTATCACGTTTTGGGACAGAAATTAAGTTAAATTAAACGTGCGCCGTTATGACTACTATCTGATGCTATTTTGAACTATGCGAGGGAATGTGGTCTAAATTTATAAAAACTGGTAGGATTAGGTTTTGATGGCTGTTCTACTATGGCGGGAAAGGAAAATGGAGTCCAAAAACTAATAAGGAACGTATATCCTAGAGCAACATTTGTTCACTGTTCATCACACTGTCTAAATATTGTTGTTAATGATCAATACTCTTAATTCAGTACCGCAAATTCAAAAAGTATCGGTGTAATTAAAGAAATAATTAATTTTTTAGAGGCAGTCCAAATCGGAGATCATTTGTTACCAATATCCCACTTCTACCAGAGACCAGATGGTCAGCCTAGTACAAATCAATAAGAATATTTCATGAAAATTTTGTAGGTATAAAGAAAAGTTTACAAAACATATAAACAGATCAGAACTTCTAATAGTCAGACTAGACAAAAAGCAAATAAGTGATTTTGCTACGCCAGAACCAGTCTCTTTTAGATATGTCTTACACTAATTTCAAAATATTTTTCTTTCCCTACCTCCTACAACGTGTTCAACATTGAACCCTTCAGAAGGGTCAAAACTTGGTTAAAGTCAACGATGGCCGAGAATTGCTTAGCAAGTTTATGCTTAATTAGTGTACATAGAAACAAAGCAGAATTTATCATAACAGTACTTGAACAATTTACTCAAGACCGAAGAAGGTTAAAATTTGTCTTTTCTTAGCAAAAAGTTAAATACTTTTAGTCTTTTTTGTTGTAGTTCTAGATATACATTTTTATATTTGTTCAATTTTTTTAAGAACCCGAGTTTTTGATTTAATAAAAAAATTTAGTTCCGTGTTTTTTAGATAGAGTAATACAGTTTTAGTTTTTAATTGTTATCTAGTACTCTATAAATGTTTTTCTTTTTCTTTATACTTTTTAAGAATTATAATTTATTATCTGTCAGAGGTTTACACATTAAAAAATTCGCTATCTATTGAGAGCAAATTTACATAGTTGTTTTTTAGGTAAAATGTGAAATAATTTTAGTTTTTGTTTGGTATCTAGTACCTACTACATACATGTTTCTAGTGATGTTGTAATAAGCACAAATATGGCAAGGGAATTTCGGTACACCCTATATTTATATAAAATTTTCTTTAAATTAAATATAAAAGCGACCTAGTTTCGTTAGCAGAGCTAGAAAAAATTAATTAAACAATTATGAAAAATCAACAAACTACCACAAGGTCGTCACGCAAATAAGTCGAAATAAAAAAACAGACGAATTATGCAACTTAGCATAGAGAAATTTAATAAAAGTTAACCTTCAATTACGACGATAAAAAACCTAAAAGCGAGGACAAGTAAATAACGCACAAAAACACAGCTACGTTTGATGTTTTGCATAACTAACTCGTCACAAAATTGAAAATAAATAGAGGGAAATTGGACGATGAGGCAGAGTCGGACAGTGACAGTGCCGTCTGGTACTCCTATTTACGACGGCCCGCGTTTTGGCAGTGAATTTTAGTGATTGCCGTGAAGTGCTGGAAACGGAGACGCTAGATCGTTGTTTTTTTGCTTAAGAAAACCCTGGCCACTTTCTCTGACAAATGATCTTCGTTGTCCTTCACGGACGATAACTGGAAGAGAGGGCGAATATATTTAGGAACCCTCGCGACTTTTATTTGAGTGACGGACAAATAACATTATTATTATATTATATCATATACCGTAGGCAGACTGTTTCCTTTACACCCAACAAATCCCTCTAACCGACATAGGTGGATTGGACCCTGGGGACGTACAGGCAGCTGGACGACACGACGAACCTTAGAACTCAGGCTTGGCACATCGTATAAGCCCAAGGGGGCCCACGAATACCCTCCCGCTCGAGCCAGGAAAACCACCCTCCCCCGAGGTTCTTCATCAGGGGATTTCCGGCTCTATTGTGTCCTACGGCAGTGGTGACAGCAACGTTGCAGGAAGGAAGAAAAAAAGAAAAGGGGAAATACAAAGTTAAACAATAAGGACCAATTTGTTACACTAGGTGATAAGGTCAAAAATTGTTACAATGTTTATATTTCCCATTAACCTTCCAGTAGTCGCGGGTGCTGCTCAACAAAAATGGTCGCGGATGTATCCGACGGATACATAACTTTTATTATTGAAATACAATTCCAATTTTTAAAACGGTAAATTTTGTGTGCTAGTAAATAATAGAGAGCAATGATTAAATTCGTTAACATATGTATTTTCAGTAAAAAGATGATTACATAAATCAATAATTCTTAAAATATATAAAAAATGAAATAATTTGCTGTTATTTGCATAAGTTGCGTATTGTGAGCCATTAATCCACATATCTTAATCTTATAGTCTACTTTTCTTGGTAGGCACTCCACAATTGTCTACACAAACGATACTAGAGTGTTGGAGACAAAGATGTCTTTGGCATGAGGAGCATTGGAATTTTGTTAACCTGGTGCGTTTTTTTCGCTGGCATGGCACACAACGTTTACGTTTTTGCTCCATTGTTTTGATCATTTGGTTGCTGCACTTTTTCTTCTTCTTGTCCGACTACTTCTTTGAGTCTGGTTGATAGCTCGCGAGGTAGACCAGTGTTGGAGGTACTACGGCTTTGGAGGTGTGGTTTGATTAGTTCGTTACCAAGTTTTCGCAAAAAATGCCGCCGACTTTTTGTTTCATTTCCGTTCCCTATATGAATAACTTGGGAGTTTATTACTCCCACATTAAGCATCGAAAAAAATACAACCATCGGAAAACGTCTTGTATTCCTGGCAACACTGTAAGAGGAACATAATTTATCTACAACGTCGACACCTCCTTTGGTTTCGTTATAGAAAGTAATTATTTCGGGTTTCATATGATCCCCAGTAGTATCGTCAATTTTGTCCTCAAAGTGTAAACTATAAATTAGAACATGTTTTTTTTTTGGGAACGTAGGACACTATTGTTCCTTCTTTTCTGAAACCAAATATACTTGATTTTACAGGACGTTCTTTCAAAACTTTCAACGGTGTTGGAATTTGCCACTTGTTTCTTTTTAATGTTCCTACCATGGACAACTTATGGTTTATAGCTAAATCTTGGAGTAATGAAACATCGCTGAACCAATTGTCCATAGTGACGTTACGTCCAGTTTTGTGTATGGGTAAGATCATCATTTTTACAACATCAACGCTTTTGTTGCTGATAGAATAGGGGCCATCTGGTTGTGTTCCAGCATAAATTTCCATATTACTAGTGTAATATGTTTTAGCATCATCCAGCGCAAAGATCTTAATACCGTACTTGGCCGGTTTTTATGGTATATATTGAATAAAGTTACACCTGCCTCGAAACGCTTCCAACTTTTCATCGATTGTTACATTAGCTCCTAGCGAATAAGATGTTTTACTGTTTTCAACAAACATCTCAAATATTTCTCGCACGGCAGCTAACCGATCAATTTTTTTTCTCTCATCTCTAGACTGTCGATTATCGAACCTCATACAGCGCATCAGGAAGCTAAAACGAATTAAGCTCATCTTCAATCTGAATATTTCAACACCGTTTCCTGTTGCGTCCCACAGCTCTTCTAAGTTCAATCGGCCGCCTTTATAAAGTCCATCCAAGTAAAGTAGGCCTATAAATGCATGGATTTCGATCATATCAGTAATACGTGCGTCTCTTTCCCTGCTGAAATTGGATTGTACACTTATTATATGCTGATTCGTGTAAGTGACTGAGGTTTAGAATACGGTCATCGAATAGACACTTCCACGCCTTAAAGCATCCTGTAACTTTGCGAGCGTTGCCAATAACTCCTGGAAGACGTGCAAGTATGTTTTGCTTATCTAATCTTCTTTTTCTGTTATAGGGTGTTTTTTTCCATAAATATTTGTCAACGATTTTTCCGTCCTTTTTTCTGACAGCAATATAACAATTTTCATCTTCATCATCTGATGATATACTTGCATCCGTATCGTCTTGTTCACTATCTGAATCCTCTTTTCTTTCTTCTATGGCTTCGGAACTGTCAGTATCATAATCTTCTTCTAAGACATCTTCAACTGCATCATCATCATCGTCTTCAAGAAGGAGTCGTTGGAGCTCTAATACGTCTGCATCATTATTGAAGCTATACATTCTCTTGGAAGCCATAATTCACTGCAAAAACAACAAAAATCCTTAATAGTTAAGACAATAATTTAGAACAGGCAAGAATGCTCGCGGGTATCTCACAGATACAAGTTTATTTTTTCATGTTTTTTAGTAGCTAAGTATAAAATATTAACAGATGGTCCACTTAAAACAAAAAGGGCTGCGCTTACATAAATTAAATAAATATACAAGCAAATCAGCAAAACTTACATGAATGATCGCAGTGTATCTCTCAAATACAAGTGGCACTTTTTTTACAAACTGTTCACTCTACAAAGTTTGCACCAATACTTCCCTCGAGCAGGTAGGTAGACGAGAGCACATCTCCACCGCTAAGTAGGTGTTCGAGATATATGAGAAAAAAGTATCGGTATGTATATCTCAGATACGCGCGACTACTGGAAGGTTAATAAGATTTTTTGATTTAAGAAAAATGTTGCAAGTGTAAAATAAGACTTGACGTACTTTTTTTGCCCCTCCCCTGGATTATTTTTTGCCCATGATTGTCTGGAAATGCAATATTTGTCTTATTTGCACACAATTAGATGTACTGCGGGATTTGACGAATATATTTATATCAATTAATTATCTTCTACTTTGTGAATATCCCCCCTTTTTCTTTCTTGTATGGATTCGCCAATATAAACAAAATAATTTCCCAACTGGTAAAGAAATAAATATTTCTACAACTAATAAACTTGTTCTCCCAATAGTCAATCTGGATTGACGCACTTAAAAAGCAGAAATAATGCCAATACATAAGTCTGATGGCCTTGATAGACCGAAATGGTTCTTATTTCATGCATGTTAGTCATAAATTTTGTTTTGGAGTTGTTCGTATTCAATCCGACCTTAGCCAGCTCTTCATATAAATGTTTAAAAATACTGACTACAGAAGGGGCCGTTTTATCCTTGACTGAATCATCTGAAGTGTTTTCTTGTACAATGAAGTAGTTGAGATTTCTTTAGTTTTTAGATGAGTCCTTGATTACATCTAGAACATTTCTGCTTAAATGATTGGTTTATGTATCTACTACTCATGGGATTTGTTGGATAGATTCAGAACACTATCGACAGATACATCATTTTATTTTCCTTAAATGTCCCAAATTCTTGGTCCGAGGGTATATTTTTAATAACCACAAATGAGAACATTCTTATAAAAGATGATGGGAGATTGGGGCCGAAAATAAATGATATATTGATAAAAATACTTATATTTACATAACAAAAATATAAATAAATTGATTTAATTAGTAATTAACATTTTTTTTACTAAAAGCTGGACAAATCTAAAAATATAATAAAATATTTCGCTATATAAAGATAACTGATAATAAAATGTAGTTTGCATCTAATAGTAAAAATCGAATACATATACTCCGTTTTTAAATGTGAGAGAATAATTATTGAAATGTTCAATTATTATTAGAACCATCAATTAATAAACTAATATTTCACCACCATGCTTAATTTCGTTGGTAATGTCATCCTTACTGTGATGAGAGTTAAAAAATGGCCAAATTTGTTTCAACAATGGAAGGTTGTTCTGATAAAAATGGCCATTAAGTAGAGGCATCGATAATTTACCTCAGTGTTTCAAACATTTGAAATGTTAGTTACTTTCTGACAGTTATTGGAAATGGCTAGAGGGAAACAGATTGGTGAAACTGCACTACTAAAAATGACTTGAAATGATTTCAAATATTACTGAAGTTGGACAGCCAACAATATACCACCGCCCTATTCACGAGTATAAAACAAGGCCCCATCAGGTAAACAAAGAGAAGTACATGAGTATTTGGTTTTTATCTGTAAAATACAGCAATATGCCATATATTTTGTGTGCAAATTTTAATAAAACTAATCTCATAGTAAGTGTATAATTATAAAATACGAGATGCCAAATTACCTTTGAGTAAATTATAAACTTCAATATGAAATGGACTGTAACATAGGTACATGTACATAATTATCCACATTGTATATGAATTCTGATCTTTTCTTTTATTCAAAACCTAATGATAATATTCCGGGAGCCAATAAGATATGGCTGTTGATTTGCTGTACAAATTAGTGCAATGACCATTGTAACGAGTTATTTTGTCTCCGAGGGTATTTTAATTTCAATAAGTGTATATAACTCGTTACTTACTTTCCAACTTTAATTACTGGTACCGTCTCAGTCCCGTAGCATTAATTTAAGTATTTATGTTATTAGTAATTCAAAAGCCTTGAAATATCATAAAAGGAATTAAAAAACAAATATTAAATTCCGCTTTTCAAAATTCAAATTATCGAGGATGTCCGGTATATAAACTATTTTAATTAAAACCAAAGCCGTCCAGTATATTAGAACTATTTCTTGTCGTAAGTAAATCGATTCAAGGTAATTCCCTCACCACCGTTAACGCCAAAAATTTTAGGTAGGAATTAAGTTATAAATTCCAAAAAACGAGCGTTTTGAGGTTCTCTGTCTGCCTGCTGCCGTTTGGAAAATTTTGCAATTTGCTACCGCATCTCACAAAGTTGTTAAATTGATAATTTCAAAGTCAAGTGAATTGTTAGTGTCCGACCGTCCCTTATTTTCTGAGTAAATGAAAATTTATTTTAGAAAACCGAGTAAAATATTACGTCGAGTTTTAAAAGTTTTATATTTGATTTCAGTAAACGATTTAGTAGTTTGACTATTTAGAAATTTAGTACCGTATTTTGGTAAGCCGGTTTTTTTTGAAGCTATAAGTAAATTTATTTACAGTTTTTATTATTGTGTTCTTTATATCGTTCTTTTGGAATTCGTCATTGAACCTTCAATACATTGAAATAGCATTTTGATTTTCAGATTTAGATTGTTTTACCTATTGTCCTGTATCAAATTACCAAAGGCTTTTGCCACCAACTGTCCCATTTTCAGCCGGTAGAAACGTTGTCTATTGCGACTGTGATCTTTTATTTTTTTATTCCGGAATTAATTATTAGCTCGCCGATAGTTGAAAAATTTTAAACCGATTGTGGGACGGAACAGAGGCTGTTGCCACCAGTTGTTCCACTTTCGGAACGGGCATAATTTTCTCTGAATTACCTTTGATTTATCTTGGTTCTAAAATCATATATAGTTTAAACTGACCGGCAATTTGAAAAATTTCAAACCGATTATGGGGCGGAGCCGAGGCTGTTGCCACCCGCTGTTCCAGTTTCGGAACGGGCATAATTTTTTTTGAATTACCTTTGATTTATCTTAGTTCTAGAATTATATAGTTTTAACTGATCGGCAATTTGAAAAAATTAAAACCGATTGTGGGGCGGAGCAGAGGCTATTGCCACCAGCTGTTCCACTTTCGGAACGGGCTTAATTTTCTCTGAATTACCTTTGATTTATCTTAGTTCTAAATTATATATAGTTTTATCTGACGGACAATTTGAAAAATTTAAAACTGATTGTGGGGCGGAGCAGAGACTGTTGCCACCAGCTGTTCCACTTTCAGCTGGTAATAATTTTGTTTCCAATTTTTTTATTATCTACTCTAAGACGCAGTTCTTTCTTTTTGCTTGTATTTGGGTAACCGCTGTCCTATCTTCCGACCAATTTTTAGAATAATTTGTAATTTAAAACTGATTGCGGGGCAGAGCAGAGGTTTTTCCACCAGCTGCCGGGAGTAACTTTTCTTGAGCTCACTCATTTTTTATTAGAAAAGTATATATTCTCTTACAATAATAAGATTTTCAACCAAGTCTGAGGCTGTTGCCACGGTTTGATTGATAATCCAGTTTATGTTCATTATATTTTTTTATAAATTGGTCTGGTCGCATTTTCCCACCTATCCCGATTGACCGTCCCTACCGCGAAGATAGTTATATCTCGTTTACTACTGTGATAGGTATTTTTTGTTTTACTGCTGCTCACCGCATAATTACAAACTGCTTACGCTGTTATTAACAATTGCTTACACCTGGTTTATTGTGCCATTGCTCACATCCCTTAATACCGGCAAATTTCGCATGATGAATGATAAAATAAGGCTTGAATACTGTATATATTTAACTGATTCGGTACCGCTTGAAAATTCTCAGAAGTTATTAAGTGTTATTTTGTATATATATTTTAAATAGGACTTGTAATATACAAATAAATACTATCAGTGTTTTCTTCATATCCCGTAGCATCGCCGTCTAAGGGTTATAGTTTTGTAGAAGTGTTAAATTCAACGAGACCCCTGGAATTTTCCGTAACCTCCATCTGAGGCACCTGGAACTCTTGACGCTAAGGGTCAAGGGGTCGTGGAGTAAACCACGTAAAATAATCTGGCGCCCGAGCATTTGTTTCAAAAACTTTGCATCGAGGGTGTCCAAAGTGACGCGCCAGTTGGTAAGAACCTGTGTGAGGTGAAGTACGGCGTCACACCATAAACACACTATTATGAGGAATGAATATTATGATCATAAATTAATGATTATGATTAAGAACCAAACCACGATGCTGGAAATTTTAATATGGGTATTCAGAAGGCAATATGGAAAAACGCAAAAAAAGAAAAATAGCTAATACAAATTTCCCGATTAAAATTGGAAAATAAATTGTTGGAAAGAAACGTGTAAGAATTTAGCAACAAAACAGAATGTCAGATAATGGAACAAAATAAATGCAAATACCAGAAAAAAGTCAGTAGAGAAATAGGGAAAAAACGATACGCAACTCTAGATACATATTCAAAAGAGCTAACATATAAGAAGAATGCCAAATGTTCATTATGAAGATCTAAAAAGAGAATTAAGAAATCAGCAATTCAACATCCTCCTCTCAGCTACATTGAATTACTAACCAGATTGAAAGAGTATTAGGAGACAGAAGGATTTGTTCCGCATTATTTCTGGAGATGTGCAACTTTTCGTAGAGGTCATAGTGAACGTGTATTCAGATTGAAATATAAACACCAGTATTCAGAACTGACAAAAATAAAAATTGGGAGTATCTGCTGCAAACTCTTTACATTCCAGCACTAGATTGTCAATAGTACACGCACTAAATGACCATAATTTAGCACTTCAAATTCACAGAAACAACATATATCACTACCTCAGAGCAACAGTGGGACATCTACAAAACATGCTACTTTCGGTAATCAGCAATTGAAGTTTTTCACTTCAAATAATCCCAAATTGCTTCTCAAGTATACCCTAATTAAAAATGGAAAAAATACGAATATGCTGTTTGATAGTTCCTGAAACAGTGTTTTGACATATTTTCCGATTTCAGCATTAATTATGGTTATAAAAAAATTAATAATAAGGCTTGACAGGGATGTCTCCTGTAACACTGAAAAATCTAACTTTTCTAAGAGCATGTCTCAGCAAATAAAATACATTATTAGCCTATTTAGGACTAACTGTGTACTGGTAATAAACTAAGGGTGAAATAAAATCATGTAGTCAATGGCACAAACATGTTATATTTTTATTTCTATTTACAACACTTATTTTCTCAAATTGAATATAAAATAGTATTATTATAATTATGTCTTGTTCTTTGTCTTTTTCAATGTTTATGTTTCTTCATCACTGTTGGCAGCTGGTAAGACCTTCTTTGAGCTTTTTAAATTAAAAAAGAATTGGTGATGTGCTTTAGGAATTAGATTTGCTGAACACAATGAAATTAGATCTTCTCTTTTATTTCTGTGGTAGAAGGTGCTTCGGTGTAAGCTTTCTTCAAAACTAACTCCTTTGTGCTTATCCATGTTTTTCTTCTTATGTCAATTTCTTTGAAGCATTCACTTTATAAGGTGTATAGTTTGTTTCCTTATTTCAACTATCTTTACATCGTTCCAGGTGAATTTCTCACCATCTGTGTTTAGAGAAAAATTTTTACCAAAATCTTCAGATAACTTCTTCCAATCATAAAAGTCCGATGTTTCCATTCTTTTACATTATAGGGCTCTTGGAGGTCTTAACAAGCATGGATATTTCACTAGGAATGAAAATGGGCCCACTTTTCAAAATTCTTTGCTTTTCGCTTTCAATACAACACACATTTTCTGTGTGGCCGACTATTAGGTATTTATGTGTAATAGTTTCAATTTGCATGGTTTGAATACAGAATAAGTACATTGCAAAAACATACCTATTCTTATTTTGTGACGCACTATTATCACTGTAAAATATCAAATTCTTCTTGTCTTTACAGTGTTCTTTTATGAATTCATAAACACAGCTTGCAATGCCTTCATGCCACAAATAGCAATAACCTTTTCTTTTTGAAATATCGGCTAGAGTAAAATTATATGCATTCAATTTAGATTTATAGTAAAATAGTGATGCTTTACCCTGTGGCAACTGGAAGACAGCTTGTAAATCATACACTGCTATAAGATCTTCATTACTACATTTTTCTTTGTCCTTTTCTTTTTCCAATCTTGAAAGTGAAACTTCTTCTCTGTGCTTTTTCTGTTGATCTTCTTTTTCTATCTTTTCTTCATCACTTAATAGTTTGTATTCCTCGCATTTTACACATAAGTCTTTATTTGGCTTGAAAAAGCTTATATTAAATTTAGTATTAAAAATCGATTCATACAAGTGTTTTTCACATAGTTCAAGCCTTTAGCTTTGTTCTCTTCTTCGTACATTCTGTACATCATTGAAAGTTTAGACCACCATCTAAGTATTCCTTTTAAGTTCTTGACCTACAATAGTGAAACTCAATGCGAGGGAAACTATTTTTATGATGAAATACTTATTCTATTAATGCATCTTCAGTTTTCTTTTATTTTCCATGTTTTCCCCTGGAGTCTTCTCCAGTGAAACCATTAATGTCACTCTTTTTCAAAACAGTAGATATGAAGTTGTTAGAAATAGCAAATGTAGATTTAAACATTGCTATATATCAACCTCAAGGTAAAACAATGTGTTACGAGCAGTTGGTGATCGACCATCATCATTGTTGGAAGAAGAAATGAGTTTTGATATGTAATCTCTTTTCCGTGTTATGTCACACATATTGTAAAATTTATAAAATATTTCCTTTCTACATGTATTTGTAAATTTTACATTTATCAGTACATGACAAACCTAAAACCATTTGCTCATTATGTTTACCAAGTCTCGACACATACCCTGCACCGGAATTAACTTTCATTTTTTTTAAATTACGTGCCCAGTTGGCCTCATTCCTTACACGCTTTCGAGTTAGCTGCTTAACAGGGCCAATTGTATGTTCAATTGGATTCTCATCTGTTTGCACATCAGGGTGGGAAAGGAAGAAGGCTGAAAAAGAAGAGCAAGAAAAAATGGAGAAGTTATTGAAAAAATACCCAAATTAAATTCTTTTTTTGTCAACCTGTTCGAGATACGGAAGCTGATGCAGATAATGAACAACAATCAACTCTCAGTAATGATGATTTTATGGATAGAGGTAAGCAGATAGTTGAATAACGTGGTGTACGAATGTAATTTTTATTTTTGTATCCTCTAGAAACCGCAATAAACTCATGCAATTCTGATACTGATGAAGTTCAGGACTGTGCATTTTCATCAAGCAATCCTCAAGAAACGTCAGAATTATTATCAAAAGACGATTTCACAGACCCAGCTGAATGGGCTATAACCGAAAGTTTCATAAATTACATTGTAATGAACCCATCTGTAACTGTACAAGAAATTTCTAAAATGGATCTCCAAAAATCGAATCGAATTTATGATATTCATAGTAGATTTGCTTCAAAAAATATGTTTTTCAAAACTTTGCACAACGGGGAAACTGTACGTCGTCAATGACTATTATATTCAGCACTAACAGGAAATATTTACTGTTTGGATTGTAAATTATTTAACCGGACAAAAACGAATTATTTCATGACTGGATTCAACGACTGGAAAAGTACCCATCGGATTTCTGAACATGAAAACTCTTCTGAACACTGTGAAAATTGGAAGGCGTATATTGCGCGATCAAATGTCTTAGGGAAAATAGATACCGAAGTTCATAAGCAGTACCTTGCAGGAAGATTTTACTGGGTTAACATACTTAAACGAGTAGTTGCAGTTATAAAATTTTTGACATCGCGTGGCTTAGCATTTAGGGGTTCTAGTGAAATGTTTGGAGCTATTGATAACGGCAACTACCTAGGTTCGTTAGAGTTTTTAGCAGAATTCGATCTGTTTCTGAAAACCCACATTGAAACAAAAGGCAATCCAGGAAAAGGAAATGTTTCTTATTTGTCATCACCTATTTGTGATGAATTTATAAAAATCTTGGCGGTTGATCTAAGAGAACAATTTGCATCAGAAATAAAAAACACGAAATATTTTGCAATAATCATAGATTCTACACCCGACATATCCCATACTGACCAACTTACTGTTGTTCTCAGATATGTAATTGAAAATGGTTCGGTAGTAGAACGATTTATTACATTTGCTGCTAAAGTAGGGCACAAAACTTCAAGTATGGAAACAGCAGTTTTGAAAGTTTTAGAACATATGTCATTAGACATACAGAACTGTAGAGGACAATCTTACGATAACGCTAGCAGCATGTCTGGTTGATATTATGGTTTGCAAGCTAGAATAAAGGAAAAGAACAAATTGGCAAAATGTATACCATGTGCTGCCCATTCACTGAATTTAGTAGGAACCTGCGCTGCAGAGTGTTCTCCTGTTGTAACAAATTTCTTCTTGTTTGTGGAAGAAATATACACTTTCTTTTCAGCATCAACCTATAGGTGGGAAATAATGAAAGAGTGTTTTAACACGTAACAGAACTGTGAGTGAGTCAGAACTACATGTGCCTAAAAAACTTTCAGCTACTAGATGGTCAGCTAGAGTCGATGCCTGCACTATGACAGTTACGATGCTTTTAAAGAAGCTTGGAATTTTATTGTGAATGATACCTCGCAAGCACCTAAAACAAAAGCTGAGGGGAAGGGTATATTTAAAAAAATATTAAGCTTGGAGACTGGTATTATACTCTCTTTCTGGAGAGATATTTTAATTCAATTCCACAAAACAAGCCAGTCTTTGCAAAAGCAAAGTATGGATATAGTGACAGCCGTTCAACTCTATAAATCATTAATTCACTTTGTTACGGAAATGAGAACAACTTATAACAAATACGAGGAAAGCGGTAAATTGTTAACAAAATGTAGTACATATACATTGGAGTCGAAAAAAAAGGAAATGTTTGCCAGGAGAGAGTGATGTTGGAGAAACTAATTTTGATGGTAGGACAGATAGGGAAGTAAATATGTTCTACGTGGTTGTAGACAATATAGTATCAGAACTCGAGAGGCGAAAAAATTCATACGATGAAATCAATGGATCTTTTGGTTTTCTTACAAACTTAGAAAACACTGAAGACAATATAATAAAAGAAAAGTGCAGACATCTTCAAGGAATTTATACTAGAGATTTGGATTGTAATTTTGAAAATGAATGTGTACAATTCAAATATTTTATTCGAACTCCGGACTCACCTATCTCTGAGAAAAAAACATCAAAAACTATGTCATGGTTGCAAACACTCCGCAGCAGAAATTTAATTTGTACGTTTCCCAACATGGACATTATTTTAAGAATATATCTGTGTCTTCCAGTGACGAATTAATTGTACAGGCGAAAGGTCTTTCTCCGTGTTAAAACGAGTAAAAAATTACTTAAGAAATTCTTTAACAGACGATAAAACTGCTGACCTCTCAATATTATGTATAGAATGTGAGGCACTAAAAGAAAGAAATTTTGACGATATCATACAAAATTTTTCAAGTATTAAGTGTCGTAAAATTCATCTTTAAATAATCGATTTGTACATTTTCACAAATACATATATATTTTATGAAACACGTTTTATTTTACTTGTATTTATATTTTTACTTTCCTAGTTTAGAGGCGCCAAACTGATGTCAGCCTAGGGCGCTCTAATGTCTTAATCCGGCCCTGAGTAGTAGAATCACCAACATTCAGTAGTTCTGGTCTGATTTCACCATCTGCAAAAATTGAATGGAATTAGTTTATTTTTAATAGCTTGGATTAATTAACAACAGTAAGGCTACATTCTTAAATCTTAGGTTGAATGTAAGGTTAAATTAGGTTATGTAACACCTATTTTACAAGTAAAACGTTAAATGCACTTACCTTTCATAAGTTTGATTTTTGTTTCATCTTTATCGGCCAACTTTCTAGAATTCTTCATTATTTTCAATGTTCCAGACGAAAATATGGCAACAAAACAATATTAATTATTTTGCTAATCAATTAAAAACGTACGGTACATTAGAGAAAGAAACACAAGAGTAGGCCTAAACAGAATAAACAACTGATTTAGCAAACAAAAACAGTTGGTGTAACAGTGAGACATCTCATAAAAAGCACAGAGGAATACGAGGGCAACAATGAGACAACTCAGATATCCCACTGTTTAACTGAAATATAATGAAAAATCAATGGAGTGTTACACCAGGATATCTTTTCTATTCTGTTTACTATTAGAGTTATTGGAAAACCCACTATTGCACTGAAATCTACATCTGCAATAATACTTGAACACCATCATAACCTTAAAACACAAAAAATGGAAGGTGTCTCACTGTTGCTCTGAGGTAGCAATATCCAGTTTACCAACAAAAAAATAGATCAAATAACAGTGATATTGATGTGATATTATATGCCAATTGTAGTGAAATATTTAGGTGTTAACCTAGCAGCAAAATAAGCTGGGATAGACACATTAAAAAGAAACAGATTGGGCCGAAATTCAAATTCATGATATACGAGTACAAACAAGTATGTACATATTCGATTTTCCATTGAGGCAAATAATAGAAAATTGACAGCATTAATAGCATCCATAAATACACCCGTTGTTAGGCCTAATGTGCTAACAGTTTCCATGATGCATTGTATGTTCAGAGTAAATGGTATTTTTCATCGAAATAAATTATTGATACTAAAAATTGTATTTCTCATAAATAATTCGTCAACTGGTGTAGTAGTCACTACACTTTTGATTTTGTATGGCTTCTAAAATACCTAAGTTGTAGGTTCACACAGGTTTTGTATTTTTTTTACAATTAAAAACTCCGTATGGGGACTTTTAAAAACGATGAGGCGACCTGGAATTTGGTTGTTTTATTGTCGACTTCTGAAGCTATTCACTTGATTTAAAACTGCAGAGGTGAAAATTTTATTATTAAAATTTTCCAAGTAGGAATACAACGATATCTGTCAAGCCAGCAAGCCATGTTAGCGACCTACGCTATAATTAATTATTCAAAAAAAAAGTTATTGCTTCAGGCCCCTCTCGAGATACAATGGCTATACCAGCTTCAGCGTCAAGCTAGTATAACCATAACTCGGAAAGGAAGAGGGTTACATGGGACTACTCGGTGGCATATTTTATTACTAATTAATTGCTGTACCCGACCCGACCCCTTCAACCCCTGATGACCCTTGCATCGCCATAAAAACTTCAAAATATTTTAAACTGGTATTTCTAACATCCAATCCATTGGATGTTTATAAAATATTATATGAAAGTGTATTCTAACTTACCTTACTTTTTGATAGTTCAGGGCCAGTTGTAGACGAATAGTACACACATTTTACTTAAAAATAAGAAATACCTACTTTCTTCCCCTTGTTTAATAAATTATGTCATTGCAATTTTACCTTTTACCACCCTCTCATATTATGAAACAGAGTATAGTAAAGATTAATTAAAACATTATGAATCATTTTTTATCAAAGGACTAGAATGTCCTAATAACGAAATTGTGTACACTTATAAGATGAGATGTTTTGCATAATATTTTCAAAAAATATTGTAATTATGATAAAAAAAGATAAAACAATGTATAATTACTGACTATATTATTCAAATTTATTTCAACTTTCATCTTTTCATGGCTTTTTTCATCCTAAGTACTTTCTTCTTTCTACTTCCACCCAATTTTTTCTTGAACGGCCTATTTTTCCTCAAGTTATTTCTCACTTTAGCTTTAACAATTCCCTTTAAATCCCTTCGTAATTTCGTAAACTCTGTTTTATCGTCTAATTTCATTTTCTCAACAAAATCAAAACCTTCTAAAAACAGATACTTTATATTATTGGACAAAATAAACATTTCATATTTACCTTGTAATCGATAATCATCTAATTTAAAAAAGAACGGATCAGTCCACGAAGGAGCACTCCTAGTTTTTTGTTCATTCCTAATTTTATTCACAGTAACGATATTATTTTTTGAAGGAATATCCTCAGTTTCATCATCATCGTCGGAAGAATCGTACTTGAATGGATTCTTCTCTTGTGAAAATTTATTGTTTACATTTTTAGTAATTTGTGTTTCCGTTTCCATATCTTCATCTAAAAAATTAAATAGTTACAAAAAGTTATGTACATATTAGATTGGTATCTACCCTTTTCCTCGTTACGATGTCCAAACATACTGAGTAAACTAAATTCCTTCTTCTCTTCAAAAGTTTGTTTTAAATTATCCGCAACTTTGTAAAATACTTCTTTAGATACTTTTGGTGCAGCTGTTTCCTCAGCTTTCTTTTCTTCTGTTATCTCAATATCGGAGTTCTTCCTTTTCCTTTTCTTCTCTGGAGGTGGTTTAGGAATTTCATATTTCGAATGCTCTGGTTGAGAAGGATCAAAGCGTATCATAGATTTATTACTAGTTGTTTGAATATCTGCTTTCCTGAATACTTTTTTGCCCAAAACTTGTTCAAGGATCTCATATTCTTTCTTCTTTTCCTCTTCTAAAGAAATATCTTCATTGTCATTGCTCTGGGGTTCTACAACTTCCTCTTCTTGTCCGTTATCCAAAAATCTCTGGTCTAGAGTAAACCTTTTGTCGTTTTTATATTTTGATTGAAGTTCTAATAGCTGAAATAAAGAAAAATCTTGGAATTGTAGAGTTTCCTCAAATAAGTTCTATGGCCAGTTGTATAGTAGTAGTAATTGATTAAAATATGTACGTAGTTCATCAGGATATTTATTAATGTGGAGGGGGTGAAGCAACAACCGGGCGCGTCTCCAGGTGGCAGATAGGAGAAAGGCCTCAGAGATGATTTTATATGAGGAGGAGGTCTGCCGGGAAATACCTGGGGGCTCGTTGTGTCTAAAAACTCAACTGGCAGCCCTCGAATACCCTGCCGCGTACCAACTTTACCTGTCCAAGTTGTAGTATCGTGGCTAAGGGATTGCACACAGGGTTACGATGCCGGGTGAAATTTCTAGCTTACCTCAAAATCACCTGGTATACCAATGTCTCCTGCCTGTCTGTGGTCAAGTCTCACGGGCAAGTGGGATGGGGTATCTTGGCTTTACTGCCCGGACCAAGAGGAGACAACCTCATTAAAAACCTAAAGTCAAGGTGGGAAACCAGGCTGAAGAATGTGTGGCTATATAGAAGAATAGTCCTTACTGGTTTCGACCTTGGAACACCGGGGGGAACTCCATTGTATTGAACCCCTTACCTCTGCATGTGGGGCTCTGCAGCGGTGGACCGTAATGACCCTAGCTTCTCGTGGGACCATTTATGGAAACAAAAAAAAAAGTAAGACTTTCACCAGAAAAGTAGTGGAGAAAACCTCCACCTCTACATCCGGGGACCTCATAGAGGGAAAAGAGGCCAAACGGCACAAAGGTCGTATGCCGTTCGACCTCCCAAAACTGGGAGAACCGGGCGGCATAGACGACCCACTGAGAAAAGGCCTCAGTGGAGCAGGGGTACGGAAATACCTGCGACTCCTCAATCAGGGAATATCCCCTGAAGAGGCCAGGAAGCAGGTTATTCAACGCCCCCGAAGGAAACACCAATGGGGAAGATAGAGCTTAAAAGAGGCCCGGAGCATATTACTCCTCCGCAGCGACCTCTTAGCAAAAAACCAAAAACAGCTGCAACGGTAACCGGGCAAGCCACTTGTTACGAAGCAGCTGTCAAGACAGAGAAGGCTTTTAGGGTGGGAATAATGCCCGAGGATAATGCTGGGGTCATCCTGAAAGCAGACCAGCTCTCCACCCTGGAAGACACTCTGGTGAAAGAGCTGTGCCAGAGCAAAGAGAAGGGAATCCATTTCCGTTGTGGAATGATACTGGTGGACTGTGGGTCCCAAGAATCGGCAGACTGGCTCATGAGGTCAGCGCCGAAATTAAACTCTTGGGAAGGACCCAAATTGGTGGCTCGAAGTGGAGACGTCATCCCAAAGCCGGACAACATAACGGTGTTCTTCCCAAGAAGCCACGACGTGAAATTGGAGAAGATCCTCCAACTTGTTGAGGTTCAGAACTCCAACCTCACTACTGGGGCTTGGAAGATCCTGAACTCTAAAAAAGAGGGACAGGGAACGATCCTCATGATTGGGATCGATCACCAATCTGGGGAGGCTCTGAAGGCAGGAGGTTACGCGCTAAACTTCCGTTTTGGGCGTATCCCTGTCTCGGGGCTGGGAAAAAAAGAACCCCGCGGAGGATACAAAGGAAATGGAGATACCCTCCACATCCGGAACCTCTGGAAAAGGGGAAAAAGGTGAAAGCTTGACCTTGGGTCAGCCCCGAAATTTCCTCCGGCTCTGCTGGGGGACTAGGGATGCGGATATTGCCTCTGCATCCCGGGAAACTGGGCGGAGCAGCCTGGGGGGTCAAGAGTCTGACTCAAGATCAAGAAACCTGCTCGAACTCCGAGGAAGATATTGCCATGGTGGTCGAGGAGGGTCAGGGAGAGATAAAGGAGGGGATGAATAAAGGCTGAGTAACTTGGCCTCTGTCATCCATAATAATTCACCGTCACGTTCACGAATGTAGCTCAGATTAACCTGCATCACGCGAAGGGAGCTTCAGCCGTAATTGCAAGGTTGTTCGCTAGACTACAACTGGATATTGTACTGATCCAAGAACCATGGATCAACAAAGAAGGCCAAATCAAAGATTTGGAATGCAAGGATTCTAAATTGATTTATGATCAAAGACAAGTATCTCCGCGTGGCCGTGTAATCCTAAGAAATAACATAAAATATATTTGTGTTTCAGAATACGTGTCACAGGACCTTGTTCCAATCATGGTTCACCTCAACATTGGGGGTATCGACCGAGACATCGTCATTTCCTCTGCCTACTTCGTTGGAGACGGGCCAATGACACCGCCAGAAGAAGTACAAGAGCTAGTGAGACACTGCGATAGCAGACGGCTACCAATTACAATTGGTTGTGATGACAACGCACACAATACCGTATGGGGAAGCTACGCAAAAGGTGAGTGTTTATTAGAATATCTCTTAGCAAATAACCTTGAGACCTTAAACGTGGGGACAACTCCCACTTTTGTCACGAGAGAAAGAGAAGAGATCCTGGACGTAACAATTGTTAATGTTGCTGCTAGGAAAAATGTAAAAGATTGGAGGGTGATGAGCGATCCATCACTTTCCAACCATAGGATCATCGAATTTAGGATAGAGGGAGATACTACCTCGATTCCTACACTCCGAAATCCTAGAAATACTGATTGGTCTCTTTACAAGACCAATCTGAAGGACAATTTGAAACACGTCGAAGTGAATGGGGTAAATCACCCGCACTACGACCTGGAACAAAGAATCGAACAGATCAGTGAGGCAATAATGGAAGCTTTTCATTCCAGTTGCCCAATGTGAATAGCTCGTCCAGAAAAAGATGCTCCTTAGTGGAATGAGAACCTCTCAAACCTCAGAAAAGAGGTCCGTCGGCTCTTTAATAGAGCCAAACGTTACGGTAATTGGCAGGGGTACACTGAGAAGCTTACTCAGTACAATAAAGAAATTAAGAAGGTCAAAAGGCTTAATTTTCAAGTCTTTTATGAAAAGACCACTTCTACTCACACAGAGGCCAGACTAAAAAAGGTCATGGCAAATGGGAGAACTAACCCCACAATGTCGCTGAAAAAACCAGACAGATCATACACAGAAGGTGAAGAGGAACGATCGATCCTTCTTCTTAGAACCCACTTTCCAGGTAGTGAACCAGCAACAAGCACTGAAATGGCAATGAATTACACCAAAAAAATCCCGTAAGGAAGATTGGGACATTGCTAAGAAAATATTTACCAGACAACGGTTGGAATAGGCAATAAGTACCTTTCAACCATATAAATCACCAGGAGTGGATAGAGGAGATTCTTCCTTACCTGCTGAAGATTACAAGAAGCAGCCTAGCAGTGGGTCTAATACCTAGAAAATGGAAAAGCGCAAGGGTAACCTTCATACCAAAAATAGGGAAAAAAGATGGGACTGATCCCCGATCTTTTAGACCCATCTGTCTAACATCGTTTCTACTCAAAAAGATGGAGAAAGTAGTGGATAACTACATAAGAACAGAGAACCTGGAGAATATACCACTTCATAAATGTCAGCATGCCTACAGAGTGGGTCGATCAACTGAGACGGCTCTGTATCAGCTGACCGAAGTCATCCAGAGACAACACAACTCATGTGTCTGTCAAAGAAGCACTAAAAATGCGAGGAGTAAATGAAACCATTGTAAAATGGATGTATGAGTTGTTGACGACGAGGATAGCTGAGACACAGGTGGGGAATCAATCCACCTCAGTTAAAGCCACTCGGGGGACACCTCAAGGGGGAGTGATATCTCCCCTTCTACGGGCTAACGAAGCTTGGCTTCGAATGTATGGGCTATCCTGATGACATAGTTCTAATAGAGGCAAGTTCGAGAGCACCTTGTGTGATTTATTACAAAAGGGCCTCAGAATCATTGAGCAATGGTGCTTGTCAGTGGGGCTAAACATTAACGCAAACAAGACTATACTAATTCCATTTACCCGGGAAAGAACACTTCCAGCCATGAAACCCATGTCCTAAAACGGGGAAATCATAAAATGGAAATCAGAAGTTAAATATCTAGGGATAACCCTAGACAGTAAGCTTCTGTGGAATAAGCATGTTGAAATAACTGCTAGTAAAGCAATAAGAGCTTTGATGGCGTGCAGAAATCTAGCTGGTAAGAGGTAGGGCTGTAACCCAAAAATACTGCGATGGATGTACGCCATGATTGTGAGACCGGGAATTATGTATGGGGCAATAGTTTGGCATACAAAAGCAAGTTAGTACAGCACGAGGAAGACCCTCGACAAAGTTCAAAGGCTTGCCTGTGTGTGCATCACTGGAGCTATGAGAACGTGTCCAACTAAGGCACTTGAGATCATTACAGATCTCACACCTCTACATCTGGTGATAGAAAGATCTGCCCAAGAGGAAAATCTTAGAATTTCTAAGGAAGGTTCAGGCAATGAGAGTATTAAAAATCAGGGAGCCTGGTCCTCTCTAACAAAATACCATGTCATCAGCGAATCTTCCCGGTGACGAAATGATCAAGAAAGTAAGTATCGAAAAGAATTTCATTACAATGCTAAATAATATGAGAGACTGGGAAAGGGAATACTCCACCCAAACTCTCAAAGAAAACACCATTATATGGTATACGGATGGTTCAAAAACCACCGCTGGAGCAGGTGCTGTGGTATTAGGGTCTGGCACCAGATACTCATTATCGTTAGGCTCCTTCCCGAGCGTCTTTCAGGCAGAAATACTTGCGATCAAAAGATGCGTGGAAATGAACCTAGAAAACTAACGCAAGAAATGCTTCGGACAAGAAACTTGTAAGAGTGAGGATCTAACCTCGTTGAAGCCGTCCCAAATACTAGAGTTCATTAGAATCCTGGAACTGGAAGGCGAGCTGTAGTAGTAGCAGGGTTGGGCAAAATCGGATTTTTATCAAAAAAATCAAAAACCATTGATTTTTTTGGGAAAATCACGATTTTTTTGATTTTTTAAATTTGAATATAAAATTTGAACATTTTGATTCTTTGAAATTATTGTTAAATATTTTAATGTATAAGTCTTAAAATTATAATACAATTTGCGGCTCAAAAACTTGTGACAATGCATTTCTCGCACTTCTTGCAAGAAAATTCTTGTTGCGAGAGTGAGGCACAAATGCGTTTGTTGTGCTTTTTGTAAGAATATTCCTGTCGAGGCTTGTTTTCCTTCTCAACCTATAAATTGACGTTGCCCAACAATTTCACGCTAGTTAGGTTAGTTAAGTGAAGTGAAAACATATAAAGTAAAATGAGTGGAAGAAAAGAGGACCCAAAATGGCAGTTCTATATTAAGACAAAAAATCCAAATGAATCGGGGTGTAGGGCTATTTATTTTTTTTATTTATTTATTTATTAGACGGGAAAACCCCACTACAAAATAGAAACAACAGCATACAATGCGGTTATATTAAACTACAATTAACAAACTTAACTAAGTAAATCTAAAAAAAACAGCATTACTAGATGTATTTAAAAAATCACAAGACAAATTAACAATAACATGACAATATTATGACAAATATAAGATAACAGTACATATTACTTCAAAGAAACCTTATTAGAGTACTCTTAAAGACCTGGAAAGAGCTATTAAAAACATCCAACTTATCCTTCTTATTTAAAAATTCTAGAGATCTGCCCATAAAAGAATGTTTACCATAATTAGTTCTATGAAAACTTATGGAAAATAGGTTACAATGCCGTAGCGTTCTTTGTGGAACTGCAAAATATATTTCAGACAACAAGGATGGACATGATACAACACCATTAAGTATATTATAAATGAGGGTAATGTCATACATAATCCTTCTTTTATCCAACGAGAGCAAGTTTAGTTTATGTAAAATTAGAGAATAATCATGATCAGCAATGAGATTCAAATTGAACCTATAATTACAATATCTCAAGAATTTGTTTTGCAATCTCTCGAGTAATGACTTATAAACATTATACTGTGGTGTCCAAATACATGTACCATATTCCAGTTGTGATCTGACCAACCCAACATATATAGACCTCACAGCTTCCAGAGAGAGATCATTACAATTCCTCAAAGTAAATCCCAACATCCTCTGAGCCCTAACCACTAATTGATTGATATGCTCACCAAAACTTAAATGAGAGTCAAAAAGAATTCCCAAATCCTTAGCCAATTCTTTATTTACTAGCAACTGACCATCTATTGAATAAGAGGACGGGATTCTAGTTTTCTTTTTACTAAAAGAGATCTTAAAGCATTTATCAACATTCAAATCTAACAAGTTTAATTTGCACCATTCAGACAGATTATCTAGTTCCCTTTGAAGCAAATCAATATCGATGTCATTCCGAATCACTAAAAATAATTTGAGATCATCGGCAAACATTAAAAATTCACAATCCCTTATAATATCTTTGATGTCATTGACAAACAGGCTAAACAGCAAAGGAGAACAATGTCCCCCCTGAGGGACACCAGAGCTCACATCAATCACTCTTGACAAGAAATTACCAATTTTTACCTTCAACCTTCTCTCACTAAGAAAGCTAAGCATCCAGGTCGCTAATCCGTCTGAAAAACCTAAATTTTTTAACTTCCCAACCAACAACAAGTGATTAACTCTGTCAAAGGCCTTGGAGAAGTCAGTATATATGGCATCAACCTGATAACCTCTCTCCAAGGCATTCGACAACTTATTATTGTATATGAGCAGATTGGTTACCGTAGATCGACCCCCCCTAAAGCCATGCTGCTCATCAATTAAAATCTCTTTACACTGCCAATTCAAACAGTCAAACATTAAACTATCAAGAACTTTTGGGATTGAAGACTGTATAGATACACTACGATAATTTTTAATATCATTTCTCGAACCTGACTTAAATATTGGAGAGACAAAACTTTCTTTCCACATATCTGGAAACACACCAGTAGACAAAGACAAATTAAATAGCTTACACAAAGGCTGTGATAAAGAATATCTGCATTGCTTTAAGACCAAATTTGGAATACCATCAGGACCAATCATCAACTTATAAGGCAGTGATCCCAGCTTGTCAAATACCTCTGCAACACTTATACATGGACAATCAATATTAATTTGTGGTAAAGCCTCCTCAGGAGGTATTGCATTAGATTTTGAGAAAACCGTAGCAAAGTGATCGGCAAAGAGATCAACAATTTCTTGACCGTTGGTACCTATTACATTATTGAGACTCATATTTTTCGGAATTTCATTAGAACTTTTTTTTTATTTATAAATTTCCAAAAATTTCTTGGGTTCATACTCAGGTCACTATTTATAGTATTCAAATAATTCTTATAACACTCTTTCGATAATTTTTTACACTTCGCTCTAACCTTACTAAACTCTAAATAATCTGTAGCATTCTTAGACCTCTGATACTTTATGTGAATGTTTTTTTTAAGAGAAATCAACTTTCTTAATTATGCAGAAAAGTAAGAAGGAAAGTTGGATGTTCTAAATTTTTTCTGTGGAACAAACAACTGAATACCATAGTTAAGAACCTTGTAAAATTCCGACACCATAACATTTATATCCCTAATATTGAGAATGTGACACCAATTTATTGAGAATAAATAATCGTTTAAACCCTGATAGTTACCATTTCTAAAATCAAAGTAAAAATCTTCCACCATAAGTGGATCTAATCTAGCATTCCTTAACTTAAAGCTACAAGTGTATGAAGTATGATTAATAGTGTCGCTAAAAATAGGGTCCAGAGATTTAATACATTCAGTGAAGCAGTCATTGGTAAACAGTAAATCCAAAAATATGTTTCGGCTGTTCGGAACATCCACCATCTGGTACATACTATAGAATCCGTACATTTGTGCCAGTTCTAATGCAGATGAATTGGCAGGACATCTCACACTTACTCCATTATCAGCATTCGACCACTGCGCCTCAGGTAAATTAAAGTCTCCTACTATGTATAGCTTAACATTAGGATACTCAGCACATATCTGTTCAACTGTCAGACAGTGGTCCCGGTACAGATCTTCAGACGACCTAGGCGGTATATAAATACCCCCCACAATAAATTTAACACCCAAACATTTACATAATACAAACAACTGCTCAAATGTAGTCTCAGATTTGTTAATAATCGAAGCCTGAATATGATTCTTCACCATGACCAATACACCACCCCCTCTATTCTTCCCTGTAATTTGTACATTCCGGTCAGCTCTGAATATGTTGTAATTACTGCAACTTAGTTCTTCCGAATAGATATCATCATACAACCAGCTTTCTGCGATAATAACAATGTCATAGTTAGAAGAATTTACTGCTAAACCAAAGTCAGAAATTTTGGTTCGCATACCACTAGCATTCTGGTAGTACATTAGTAGTGGGGTATTATCTAGTTTTTTCTCACTGCCTGTCGGTCATTTTTTATGACCTTTTATATGACCTTTGTAGAAAATGCAAGAAAGATATTCAAGGGTTAGTCCCAAGACTTAAAGCACACCACGATCTTTGTAATTATCAAGAGAGGAATACAGGTAATTAAATTATTAATTTAATTTTATTTAATAAAGATTTTTATTATTAACCCGGGAATGATCACGTGGTTAGATTTTGCCTAACATTTTTTGTTTTTTGTTGATTCGCCAAGCACTTGATATTTTATTTTTGAGATAATTTAGTGAAAGTTTTGAGACATAAATATTAATTATAAGTTAAGTAACATAGTGTAATTTTTAATTATATATTCTGAGATATTTTGAAATATTTTTTAAATATATACGTATTATATTATAAGTAGGTACATTTTTGATAAATAACAGAATACAACAGGGTAACAAATGTTTCTATGCATTAAAAGACACATTTAAATCAAAGATATTGTCTACAAACACAAAAATTAAAATATACAAGACAGTAATTAGACCAGTTGTACTTTACACAGCATAAGATAAAAAGTTTTGCTTGTTCTAAAACCCCATAAAATGAAATAAAAGTCAAGTTTTTCAAAACACGTCTCATTTTATAGCCAGTTTTATGAAAACCGTATGAATGTTTGCACTAAGTTCGAAAATAATGTATTAATCTAGTGAGTGACGTTTACGATGTACCAAGTAACTGTCAACTTTTATAAATAATTTTCAAATTGTCATTCTTTAAGGAATATTTGACAACAATGTTAATGTTTGTATCATTAATATATTTATATTATCTATACCAATTGCCGCCTTCTCATTCCGTAAAAGCAAAAGTCCATATTCCAAATACCTATAATATCATATCTACTTAAATCACTGTTTTTCTTTCACCTAATATTTGTAAATAATGATATTTTATATCGATTTTCAATCGGCGCGGTCTTCCAATGCTAGAGTTGATGATAGATGATGCAGTATTCTGTTGAAACTGAATCACCGGTAGTGCCAGTGATTTTACATTCACTGGTGAAATATCGTGGTTACAGATATATTGACCAAGACTACTTATTGGAACCCTAAGCAATAGGAAACTCAAAAAGAACTTAAAAAACAAAGACATCACTACATCAATAGGAGCTAACGGAAATTACTTTGGATTGCTTATAAATATGATATAATAAAAAAAATTATTATAGCTTTAATAAATACCTTTTGACCATCCTTTCCCTGAAAATGTTCTTTAACAGAAAAGTTCACCTCTAAGTCTTCTTCAGACTCGTTCTCATCAAACAAGGTGTTTTTGTACTTTTTACCATCGGATTTTTCTTTCTCTACAGTTTGTTTGGTATTATCAACATTATTGAAGGAATTGTCATCAAACACTATCTTCTTGTTTGATACAGAATCAACATTTGATAACGCAGATTTAATAAGAGATTTCTGATTTTGGTATCCCTGTTTTAAAAGTTTTAGTGACTCTAATCGTTTAAGGTTAGCTGAAGATGTATTGACTGCCTCCTTTTTCTTACTTAGGTCTATTTTGATAATAGGTTCTTTTCCAACCGATTCTATTTTTAGTGATTTTGAATGTTGAAATTTGCCTCTGTTGTTTTTAATTACTAGATCGGGAATATGATCATCAGCAAGAGAACTTGAAGAGGTGTGTTTAACATTATTTGTAATAATAGGCTTTTCTTCATCTTCTTCACTTTCAGAAGTACTACCTGAATCTAATGAAAATGTTTTCGTAACAGCAGCTTCCTTCATTCCGTTAACTTTTTTCTCTGGTTCCTCATCTTTTTTGACAGGTACGTTTTCAGTTTTTGGATTACTTTCTCTTTCTCGTTTCAGTCGCTCTAAAAAGCTTTCTCTTGCAATCTGAAGACTAACACGTTGGCCTAGCCATTTTCCTTTTGAAAAATCATTAAAACCTAGAAGTTAATAAATAAAATATGTTTTAATTGTCTAGTAATATATGATTTGGGAAAACTTACACTGATTCAAACTTTTAGCATCTATTTTAATTGTAACATAAGCGAAAAATAAAGAAGTATTTTTCTGTCCCAGTTCTTTACGTTCTTTAATTTCAACGGAGGTAATTTCGCCATACTTTCCAAACGCAGTTTCTATCTGCTCTTTTGTCGCCGTTTCCGGCAAGTCACTAATAAATATTCTATTTGATTCCAATTTCATTTTATTTTACTCATGTGTACAAAATGATACAAAAAGTTTGGTTATATTTGGATAATCATAACCTCCAGTTAACAATTCTTCTTTCAGTACTTCAAAATCTCATTATATAAGAATAACCAGTTATGAGCGAATTTTGCACATCCATGAGTTCATCTCAAAGAAACGATATTATACAAAAACATTCAATCCACAAAAGGGTTTGTGATTCAATTTTTAGTTGAATGTTTCTGATATTATATAAACCACTTGGCACTATAAAGATATTCTCAAACGAAATTTCATTCATTAGCAGATGGTGTGCTATAGTCTATAAAGTATAAAGGTGTATTATGGTTATTATTGGCTGCACAGTTTTGAGAAGTGAAATTGATCCAGTAGCGTACGGATATGACAAGATTGATAAGACGTATCGCCCTCGATCCATAGAAATTATATATAATTTCTATGCCTCTATCTGGGATGTGGACTGTATCCAAATAAAAACATTATTTTAACATAGGGGGGTAGTTTTGATCATATGAATACTAAGAAACACAATAGTTCTCCTTACTTTAAGGCAGTTACTTAATATTTAATAAATAAAATTTAAATAAATCAGTTTCAAGTTTACTTGACATTGAACACCAATCAGGGTTTATGACGTCATCTGTTCCCAAAGATCATCTAACGTGAATAAATAGTTTTCAGGTGCTTTTTTGTAGTACTGTCACACTGAGACAACGCACAACATTTATAAAACTTTGAATTAATCTTTTATAACAATTAGGTATTACGAAAAAACTCCATTGACAACTCACTGGTGTTTGGGAACAAATGACGTCACAACGGTGCGTGACAAGTATTGGCGCTTTCGCGTGAAATGTGAAACGTTATTTAAAATACATTATTTTTAAGCCTTTAGTCATATTTAAAAAAATAATAAATATTTTCGGCTATCTTAGGCTCTAATGCACGATTTAAATCACTTTCTAAAAAATAGTCAACATCCCTATTATATATTTACTTATTTTTAAGGGGGACAGTTTGTAGGCAGTTTTTAAATTAAATTGCGTCCACCAATCAATCTGCCAGGAAATCTATCATTTAGCCACTGTCTAACTGGAAGAAAGTAATGTGGTGGAGCTCCATCTTGTCGGGAGTGAATAAGATCTTCTTGCAAAATCATGTTACCAGCCGCATTAATTTGATTTTTCTAACTAGTTGTTATTAAGGGGTCTATTATTTCTTCAAGCAAATTTAAGCAGATCTCATCAGTTAGATTTTCCTCAATGAATAAAGGTTCAATAATTATTCCCAAGAATACCAGACCACGCGTTCACTTTCTTTGGATATTTTGTATGACCTTTCCTAAAAAGTTGCGGATTTTCATGGCTAGCGACAATTTTGTTGCTTGTAGTTTTCAGTTATAAAAGCCGTCATTGTTTCACAAAATTCTATCTTTCAGTCGAAATTGTGGTTAAAAAGCTGTTGAAGTTTTGCATTTTATACGGGTGAAATTTATTTAACTGTAGTGCTTTCCTTACTGTTTCGTGAGACATTCCTACTTCGCGTGCCACACTGCGAAGTAATGTGGTGGGTTCTGCAGTAAAGATGCCTAAAACATCTGTTTGTGCTGCTTCATCTAAAACACGGCGACTATTTGTTTTTTGTGAGCAACGGAACCAGTTTCACTAAACTCTTAGCAACTAATTCCAGAAAATATTTATAAAGCAAATTACTATTTGGATGAAATTAACTGTCTCGACCGTTACTTCGTGGAATCTACTCATATTACTGTTTTAAATGAAACTTACTGTTTCTAGACAATTCCACAATATATTGAAAAAAGTGTTAAAAATTTGACAATTGTTTCGATATCAAATATCATCGTCAGATAATCTGTTCATGGAAGTCGTCAATGAACAGATAAATCTAGGGAGTTCTCCACTTTTAAACTGTTTTTTAAAGTGATAACTGTAAATATTAGCAGCTATAGTGTTCCTGGTATTCTATATCATTGCACAGTTATACTGATCTTAATTGGGAAAAAAGATATCCAGGATATCCCCATAGGGCTAATAATATCTAAGCTTTAATATTTATAATATCATATCTTCTTTTTTCTATTCATCATTATCACTTAGCGCTACAACCCTGGGAGGGTCTTGGCTGACTGCACAACTTTATTCCAGGAGGCCCTGTCTTCCATCAACCTGTAATCGAGTGGGATGCTCATTTTTTGGAGGTATGATCTTATGTTGTCTCTCCAACGCATTCTGGGGCGTCCGAGTGGTCTTTTGCCTGTTGGAGTCTCTTCCCATATCAGTTTTACAAGTATTTCGTCGTGTAGCCTCTGTACGTGTCCTGCCCATCTTAAACGCTGGGGTTTAATCTCCTGGATAATATCGCTATCTTTGTATAGTTCTTGGACCTCTGCATTAGTTCTAATGCGATATCGGTTGGTCGTCGGATCGTGGTAGGGTCCAAATATTTTTCTGAGAATCTTTCGTTCGAAGCATCTGAGTTTATCTTCGTTTGCTTTCGTCATTGTGTCCACGTTTCGCTATCATATGTTATTATGGGTCTGATGATAGTTTTATATATCTTGATTTTTGAAGCCCTTGTTAGACTCTTTGATTTCATAAGCTATTGAGTGCAAAAATACAGCCTGTTGCGGATTGAAGGTATTTGAAGTGTTCTACTCTTTCGAAGTTGAAATTGTTTATTGTGACGTTTCGTCCTAATCTATATCTTCGTGCCGTTCTATTTACGCACATATATTTCGTATTTTCCTCGTTAATTCTTAGTCCTAATTTGCTTGTTGTTTTCTCGGTCTTGTCGAAAATGTCCTTTATTGTTACGACAGAATCCCCGATGATGTCGATGTCATCTGCGTATGCTAACAGCAATTTGGAACCTAATTAATTCAATGTTTTTGGATTATGATATGGTTCGTCGGTTCCAAGTTTGTCAGAAAAAGAGCCGAAATTATACCAAGTCCATGTATCTACAATACCATCCACACTTTTTGTAATTCATTCATTATTTCACTGCTGGCGTTTAGGATTGATGGCCGCAAAAATAAACGTGTTTATGAATGAATAACACTCTCTATTGTATATTATTACTCTAAGGATTATTCTTCGTTTGACAGGGGTGTCAAAATTAATTTTTCAAAATTATTCAATTTGTTTCTAAGTAGATAAAAATAAGGAACATTAACTTGAAATTTTTTATAAAGATTAAACACCTTTCATTTGGGGAGCACATGAGAAACCCTTAAAAGGAAAAAAATTATAAAAATAAATAACTGATCAAATCATGTGATGAATAAATTTCATAATGTGTTTAAATAATGTGAATCAATGGTTATGGATGAGAGACGTTAAAAAAATTAATGAACACTTTATAAAGACTACAACCTATGAACTAAGTGAAACTAGAGTAAAAAGACCGGGGGACCAAATATCCGAAGAGTGAAAATGCAAGCTGAAGAGGGAAAAGAAAAGTAGAGAGACAGATAATAAACTTTAATATTAGTGTAGTGTACAGGAAAACGCTTAAATAGTGAAAAAACTTAATTTTAATTTTGTTATTTTTTTTAAGTTAAATGACAATTTAGAATTTAGTTTAATATAATTTTTTTACGAAGTTCAGAGTGGTAGACCTTGAATGGGCTAGTTTCATGGGTATGAATTAACAAGTGAAATCATATCACAAGTATTAAAAATATCATATATTTTTCTATGATAACGATATTTATCTCAAAAAGTTATAAATATCTTCGAAAATTAGATTTAAAAATTTTATTAGATTTAAATAAACCGCTGTAAGTTGACCAATGACAGAAGCCCTTGTTGTCAGATTGAAAGTACGCTCTGTTGACAAATCCTACTTGACTATGCAAGTTGATTAATACCATATTAATACAAAGTGAAAGTCGACTAGAAGAATTTGACAATTGACAATCAATATCCACAACCATCCTCTAACAGATATCATCCTCGCTAACTTTTTAGTTGTTTGTTATATTATTTTATAGTAGAAAATGTGCTTCTGTTTGTTTGCCTTTTAAAAGACATCGTTAAAATGTTAAAATGGATCCAGGTTTCACCGAAGCTAATTCGACAAATCTTCCTCAAGTGGATGTGAACATGTCACTCGAACTCCCCTAAACAGAAGAAGAGTAAGCGATCCGGTACTAAATCGAGTTTGGAACTCTGTGGTCACGCAATTTGTGTATGTGTGTTACATGACACGTTTTCCAAACAACTCAACCTACATGGAGAACATTTAATTTTCATTATACATACATTTTACGTTATATTTTCTATTTTGAAAGCATCATCACTGTATGTACGAATTTTTAAAAAACTCATTCGATCTTGCCCGCAAAAGAGCCGGGCCCCCTTAAGACAAATGTCTATAATCATAAAACATATATAAAAACAATCTCAAAAGAGTTAGACAAAACTCTCATCATAGTCAGACACTCGTGGTCACTACCTTACACATTGACAAATGAATTATTACTTGCACTCGCATACAATTGCACCTTAATCAAACTTATAGTCATACTCATATTGGCACTCAAAGCTCACATTCATAATACTTGTACATTTACTCGTACTTACATGTGCATTTACATTCATTCGTACTTACTCTTACTCACTTGTTGTTGCACGCACTCATACTTGCTCTAATCTCATGAGCACACTCTCTTACTCGCATATACATTCTTAATACAAATCGTACTCAATGTATTCCCATTTTACTTACACTCACTTGAATTCACAACCTCATTCCAATTCTACTAGCACTCATAGTAGCACTCACTTACACTTGTAATTATAATGTCATTCAAACTTGTGAAGCAATAAACTTGAACTCATACCCATACTCTTGCTTACACTTGAAAACTTAGTTATACCCTCTCTTGCGTTGTACATGCATTACAGCCTCAATCTCTCGTGCCATATCCAAACACTGGGAAATCCGAGGTTCCTGGACCGTTACTCGTAAAACAAACTGGTACCACACTTTTGTCGAACTAGAATTGACATAAACAATCTTTTTCTTTTCTTTTATTTTCTCATAGCTATATTAATTCCTCACATATCTCGTACCATATCCAAACACTGGGAAGTCCGAGGTTCCTGGACCATTACTCGTAAAACAAACGGTACCACACTTGTCGAACTAGAATCGACTTAAACATTCTTATCGTTTACAACTCTAGCCTATTTCTAGAGTATATTGCATACATTCTTATCGTTTACAACTCTAGTCTATTTCTAGAGTATATTGCATACATTCTTATCGTTTACAACTCTAGCCTCTTTTCTAGAGTATATTGCATACATTCTTATCGTTTACAACTCTAGCCTATTTATAGAGTATATTGCATACATTCTTATCGTTTATGACTCTAGCCTATATCTAGAGTGTATTGCATACATTCTTATCGTTTACAACTCTAGCCTATTTCTAGTGTATATTGCATACATTCTTATCGTTTACAACTCTAGCCTATTTCTAGAGTATATTGCATACATTCGTATCGTTTACAACTCTAGCATATTTCTAGAGTATATTGCATATACATTCTTATCGTTTACAACTCTAGCCTATTTCTAGAGTATATTGCATACATTCTTATCGTTAACAACTTTAGCCTATTTCTAGAGTACACTGCATACATTAGTACCCTTAAAAACAAGAACTAGCATACATCTAGAACTCTTGTTCATTTATTACATTCATGACGTTATAGTCCTTACAACACTCTAACCTCAACTCTTGTTCATTCGTTACATTCATGACGTTAGAGTCCTTACAACACTCTAACCTCAACTCTTGTTCATTTGTTACATTCATGACGTTAGAGTCCTTACAACACTCTAACCTCAACTCTTGTTCATTCGTTACATTCATGACGTTGGAGTCCTTACAACACTCTAACCTCAACTCTTGTTCATTCGTTACATCCATGACGTTAGAGTCCTTACAACACTCCAACATCAAACCTTATCATTTCTTACATTCTTGACGTTAGAGCCCTTACAACTCTAACATCAACCCTAAACATTAGTTTACACTCATGACGTCAGAGTTCTTACAACACTCTGACACCAACATCAGGTTACTTTCACCACCCCTATACATTTACTTATACAATTATATTTACAAGTATTCACTTTCATACGCAATCCTTTTTCAGAGCCCTATACACTCTCACGCTACCTAACCCTTTCATTAACATCAGCATTCGATGTCTGAGAGCAGCCATCTCTCACCTTTCTTCCATTCTTCCTGCGCCCCCAATATGTACGAATTTGATTTAATTACCAAATTCTCCTGTGATTTTTATTTCCAACTTCCCCTGCATAACACAATTCATATATTCTGCCCAAAAAACATATAACGAAATATATCATTATTCTCAACATTCAATATTATTTTACATCAACAAAATTCCATTTTAACGTCACTATCACATAAGAAATACAGATAAATATCGTCTTATGAATTTCCACTTAATATTTAAAAGTACCCGACACCTTATCGCTTCATAAAAACTCTCTTCCAAACTCTGTTATCTGTATCTACCAAACCTTTTTAGGCCACAAAAAATCACCCCAACTGCATACTTTTCACTCCTGTATCTGACCGTTACATTTCAAAATCTTTTATCCCATTGGTCAAATCCTAATATTTTCTTCCTTCCTCGCAACCACATTAACCGACCTATAAATATGCACGATACCTTACTTTTAGTCACTTCCCAGTCGGCATTCATACACTTCACAGTCGGCATTCATACACTTCTCAGTCATCCTTCATTCTCTCTCTTCATCAATCATACGTCGTACACCACGTTACTAATCTTATAAGACAACATCGGCATGAGACCGGTAAATCATTATTACAAGTAATTCATTCATTAACTCCATCACATAAGGTGATAATTAATTAAAAGTGCAAATACTTCTGCTTCAGTGAAATTCTTACGTGTTCAAGCAAAAAGAACAACTTATATCTTTGAGCAATATAACTGACATCATGAAAGTGAAATAATTGTTTAATTTATACAGCCGACATAATCCTACGAATATCACAGTGAACATCATATAAGGTCCTTCGAGCGAAGTAAAAACTACAACACCCGTTCCATTTATTATCTCTAAATAAAAAAGGGATAATAAAACACTGCAGTTTAAAATATATATTTCCAAATTTCTTTGACTACGAGAGAGTTACCTTTTTTAATAAGAGGCACCCGATTAGGAGAACATTATTTGAAAGAATACGTTTTGACAGTACTTTGCGTTTCTCTTTAACGGTTGTTAAAGAAAAAATATAACTAGTCTACTTATAAAGTTTTCCCTCGTGACAACAGCGCAAAATACCTTTGTTTGCCATTGGCTCTAGCTTACCACAGTCTACAACAAGAATTCAAATTTCAATATTTTTTTTCATTTTTATTTGAAATCGTAGAGTGGCATTATTAGACGCAAATTCTTAGTTCAGACCCAATATATGTTGTGACATTATCATTGAATTTCATGAAAAAATTATCATTGTGATATGTTTCAATAAGGGGAGAAAACAGTTGAATTTTTATTTGCGAAAAAAGAAGGGTTGGTTAGAAAGAAAAATTTGTCACGGGGTTGTCAGATGAAAATATTACAAAGAAAAAGGAGATTATAATAGTATATTAAAGTATAAGTGGATAAAGAGGTCTTTCAAACACGCGCGATTTTTCGAGCACGACGGCGCAGCCGAGTGCTCGAAATAGAGCAAGTGTTTGAAAGACCAGTTATCCACGAATACTTTACGCTATTTTTTTTTATTAGTGCACTTTGAAATCATAAAATATTATTATTATATTATTACTACAAAAAAATGGATGTCCGTCCTCGATGCCCAGCCAAGTTTCGTGACAGTCCATCCTAAATAGTATTTATTTTTATTTGACGTTACGAGGTACTGCTGGTTTAAAGCACTTTTTTTATTTTTTTACTTATATATGTTTTTTTCTCATTTCATTCATTTTTTTGTGCTTATTTAGTTTTTTTTCTCATTTTTTCATCATTCATTTTTTTGTGCTTATTTAGTTTTTTTTAGTTTTTTTACTTGTATACGTTTTTTTTTTCTCCTTTTTTCATTTCATTCATTTTTTTTGTGCTTATTTAGTTTTTTTTCTCATTTTTTCATTTCATTCATTTCTTTGTGCTTTTTTTTTCTACAATATCATGTTAGTACTTTTAGTTAAGTTATGAAGGAGTCGTTTTACTTCTATCTCTTCTGATGCTAGTATGGTTAAAAGATTAGCTGGTAATGCTATAAACTTGGAAAGTTTACTGTAAAATTGTTTTGATGCTGCTTCATTGAATTTACACTACTCTAAAAGACAATGTTCCAATGATCCGATCTCGCCACATCTGCAGTTCTCGTTTTCTGTTAGTTTAAATGTCTTCATAGGTCGGCCCTGATCGAAAACTACACAACGTGTTTTTAAAATCAGCTCCGAGAAATTCGTACATCACAGTGAAATATCATAAATAATTTAATTAAATAAAAACAGTATACAAGTGATCATAACTACATAGTGAATGACACGGACTAACAAAGTAAGCCTAAATTTGCTTTTTTATTAAGAAATTGTGTTATATTTCAACATAAACACATTCATTCAATAACAATTAAAACCGGTATCGTACCATTTACCAGCCTTATCAGTTGGGTCCGATGCGGGACAGAGCCGTATTCAGGCAAAACGAACCTTAGCGGAACATGGAAACCGACAATATTATAACCAGCGACAACATCAATAATCAGTCACCTTTATCTCAACATGTACCTTCAGCTCAACACTCAATTCCAACTCAACATTCAACGATACCAAAACAACAAGTCTTACCTCAACCTCCACCTTCATCTCAACCTTCGTACTCCAAAGTAGCTAGCCAACCTCAACAACCTACCATACCCACTTTCCCATCTAAACTTCAAGCCATCGTTTTTAGTTCTCTAAACAATATTAAATTAGAAGAATATCTCCTGGCTATTGGCTCCACGATAAGTCCGAAAAACATATTATTCACATCTAGAATCTCAAACAATCGGATATGTATTTACCTCTCAAGTAAGGAAATCGTAGATGATTTTATCATTAAACATGATGGGCGCATAAAGATCAATAACGAAGTGATACAAGCACGCAGACTTATCACACCAAACGAAAGGCTACTTTTATCCAATGTATGTCCCACCATTCCACACGACGTACTACAGAGGGAACTTCAACAACTCGGCTTCAAGCTGTCTTCTGCAATTTCCTTTTTAAGAATAGGCACCACCAACCCCGACTATAAACACATATTCAGTTTCAGGAGGCAAGTATACATTGTACCTCCCACAATTCCAATACCAGACTCAGTTTTGATAACTTATGATGACACCACATACCGTATTTTTCTCGCTGTAGATAATTTGTATTATCATTGCAAACAACATGGTCACTTATCTAGCACTTGCACTTCAAAGTTGCCTCCTCAACCAACAGACGACACTTCTTCACCAAACTCAACAACTACAACCAGTCAATCTACTCTAAACTCAGTAAACGAGCAAAGCGCTAAGCCACTAACAGATATATCTTCAATTTCAACCACCATGCCCATCGAAGCAAATATAACAACAGCTACCACAGCTTCGAATATCCCTCACCTTGCTGAAACACATGGCATCAAAAGATCCCTAGAAATAATATCAAATTCTCCACAAACATCGACGGCTACTGACATCGAAAACCCAAAAAATAAAGCAGCTTCGAAAAGAAATATTACCGAAATCATAACACCTCCTTCCGATACTACAACATCTTACACAAGCTTCAGTAAACCAGATGCAAAAATCAAAAAAGCGAAATCCACTTCTAAATCAACTATCATACTGGAAAATCAAATGGCACCTATCAAAGAATTATTCGACAATGAAACTCAAATAATATCTTTCGAACAAACAATCGACTTTTTTGAGAACGTACAAGGATCAGTGGACCCTCTCAGTACAGCAAAAGATTATACCTCTGATATACTAGAACTATTACAACTCTTAACCAAAATACATTCATATACCTCTGACCGCCAAATAAAGACCAAATGCACTAAAACAAAAAAGAGAATTATGAAACAACTGAAGCTTTTAAAATCAGGTGAAGATGCCGAATCTGACGTTTCCCTTGCCACATCTCAGGAATCCCTAACAGAACTTGCATAATATTATCTTCAATTTATTGCAATGGAACATAAATGGGTTTTACACCCATTATGAAATGCTCAAAATACTTATACACGAAACTTCACCATCAATTATTTGTCTTCAAGAAACTAATTTCAAAGGACAACACAATCACAACTTCAACAATTATTCCTGTTTTTACAGAAACAGAAACAACGCGGGAAAAGCAAGCGGAGGCGTAGCCATCTATGTAAATACTTCATACGAAGCACACAATATAACACTTAATACAAACTTAGAAGCAATAGCAATTTCTATCAAAATTCCTCAAACAATTAATATCTGCAACATATATATATCCCTCCTGATCAAGTAATTACCTCACAAGACATCACTAACATTTTGTCACAAGTTCCATCACCTCTAATTTTACTGGGTGATTTTAATAGCCACAATCCTATTTGGGGATCAATAGGTTTTAACGCAAAAGGCAGAACAATCGGAAACATCCTAGATGCACATAATCTAAATATTTTAAATGACGGTAGGCCTACAAGAGTTAATATTCACACAAGCACGAAATCAGCAATAGATTTATCAATATGCCATCCAACTATCTCACCTCTAATTTTCTGGGACACTATACCATATTTATATGGAAGCGACCATTATCCAATCAAAATCACGATCTCCGATCAAAACTCCGTCACTACATACCCTACTGTTTCAAAATGGAAAATAAAACATGCTGATTGGCCAAATTTCAGTAATTACATTGAAGAAAACGTCGCTCTACTTCCCGTTAATCTAGAAAACCATAACATCGACAACATTTTGAACTCATTCACAAAAATTATCACCGATGCTGCAGAAAAATTTATAGGAAAAACAAAAGCACTAAAAAAACATACACCACTGCTGTGGTGGAATACTGAATGCGATAAAGCTATTAAACAATACAAAGCGTCATTCAATAAATTAAAACGAAATAAATCACTGGGCAACCTAGTAGACTATAAGAGAAGAAGAGCCCAAGCAAGATACATCACAAAGAATGCTAGAAAAAACTCCTGGAAAGCGTTCGCATCCAACATAAACAGCTCTACGCCTTTAAGTACCGTGTGGCAAAATCTAAGAAAAATATTAGGAAAAAACAAATTTAAAAAAATTCCTTTTATAGCTCACAACAATAGCACAGTCTCAACTAACGAAGACATGACCGAATTATTTGCAACACATTTTGAGCACAACTCGAGCAACTCAAACTACTCACAAGAATTTCTGGAATTTAAAACTACTAAAGAAGCCGAATTCTTAGATTACGATGACCATGACAACAACATACTTAATATCCCGTTAACTATAGACGAACTTAATTTTTCCTTAGACACAACCAAAAATTCTGCCCCAGGACCTGATAATATTCCATTAATCTTTCTCCAAAAACTATCTCATATTGCCAAGTCATACCTTCTCCAAATATTCAACCTAATCTGGACAAAAAATATTTTCCCATCCACGTGGTCACAGGCAATCGTCATACCCATACCAAAGGCAAACTACCCAAGAACTAAGTTAACTTCATACCGACCAATATCTCTTACCAACGCACTAAGCAAAATAATGGAAAAAATCATAAACAGAAGACTATTGTGGACATTAGAAGACAGAAACCTTTTAATACAAGAACAAAGCGGTTTCCGTCAAAACAGGTCAACATTAGACAATCTCATTGATTTGGAATCCGAAATCCACGAATCTTTCGCGAACAAACAAGATTGCCTTGCAGTTTTCATCGATATCACAAAAGCCTTCGATACAGCGTGGCGTCATGGCATTATCAAAACTCTTCATTCATGGGGCATCAAAGGAAACATCCTAAAATTCATACAAAATTTTCTTAATAATCGTTTCTTTCGTGTTCGTACCAATAACACAACTTCAACTCTAAAACAACAAACTAACGGGACTCCCCAAGGATCAGTCATTAGTTCAACACTTTTCCTGATCGCGGTCAACGACATATTAAACCATCATTCCAAACTAGTCAAAGGCAGGTTATATGCTGACGATTTGGTAATATTCTCCAAAGGTAAGAACATCGACTCAATTCAGAAACACATCCAATAAACATTAAACCAACTTCAAAACTGGTCTAAACTCACGGGACTGCAATTTTCAACAGAGAAGACCAAATGCATATTATTTTCTAGAAAACACAATCCTGTGTCTCCTGAACTCAAACTTAACAACATTTCCCTAAACTATGTCGATAACATCAGATTTCTTGGAATGATTGTTGACAAAAAACTCAGCTGGAAGAAACACATACTACATATTAAAAAATCATGCCAAAACGGTATGAACCTTATGAAAACACTCTCAAGCAAATCCTGGGGATCTGACTATACCTGTCTAATGCACATATATAAAACACTCATTCGCTCAAAGATAGACTACGGCTCTATAGTATACGCAACAGCTAAAAAAACTACTCTAAACCAACTCGAAACCATTCAAAACACAGCACTAAGAATAGCAACAGGAGCATTCTGTTCAAGTCCAATAAAAAGCCTACAGTGCGAAACCGGGGAACCTTCTCTACAACTCCGGAGAAAATACCTTTCCGCTTCATACGCACTATCCATCAGCACAAACCAGCAGAATCCAGTCTACATTAACATACTGACCAAGCACTACAAAACTTTACATTCGGCAAATATCAAAACAGACCCACCATTCTATGCAAGAGCTAGTAAAATTCTCACAGAACTCCAAATCAAACGTCCCCGCTTCCTTTCCAACAAAATTAAAACTCCCCCTCCATGGTCGATCAATATCCCTCCCAGCGACACTTCACTGTGCAAATTTAACAAATTAGAAACCCCCCATACTCTAATTAGGAAAACATTTGCCTCCATACTTGACAAATATCCACAATTTCACCTCGCATATACAGACGCATCCAAAACCTCTGATGGTGTAGGCGCGGCAGTGATCATGCAAAACAGTACACTACAATTCAAGTTACCCGAAATAAGCAGCGTCTGTACTGGAGAACTATACGCCATTCTTCAAGCACTTATTCACATAAAAACAAAAAATACTTCAAGATCCCTCATAATAACAGACTCTCTTAACTCAATCCATATTATCAATCAACTTTATCCCACACATCCAATAGCCCTCCAAATTAAAGTCGAATTATCGCAGTTGAAACATTCCAATAACTTTGTGGAAATACTTTGGGTTCCTTCTCATACTGGCCTTCAAGGAAACGAAGAAGCCGATCGCAAATCACGACAAGCAGCAATTAGTGAAACCGTAAGTGAAGTGCAAACGGTAGTGTATAACGACATAAAACCGCTACTTAAATCAAAAGTGCTAAAATTGTGGCAAATCGAGTGGCAATCGTCCCAATCGAAACTACGCGACGTGAAACCGGAAGTGAAACCTCGAGCGCACGCAACAAACAAAAGATCGCTTCAAGTTAAACTGACTAGGTTACGAATAGGCCACACCAAACTTACTCATAGTTACTTAATTACTAAAAGTGAACCCCCAAAATGTGAATTATGCAAGATCCAGCTTACTGTCAAACATTTAATAACCGATTGCCCAAAATTCCAACAATCAAGACAAGATAACAACAACCTCAGCAACAATTTAGACCAAGTTCTTGGCGAAAACTGTAATACACAGAACCTTTTTAAATATCTAAGTGACATTAACATTTTAACTAAACTATAAACAACCCATATTTGTGTCGCTAATTACCCCAGTGGTAGATGCGACTTGCTTGTAAATAAAAAAAAAAATGTCTTCATACGTTGTGGTGTGAGGCAATGTCCTGACCTTATTCTAGTGAGGGTTCTAATAAATGATCTATCACTTTCTTTGTGGAACCAGTGTTTGTGTTTAATTGTGGGTTCAATAACTTTATATGTTTGTCCTCCAGGGTATTCTGAGTAGTGCTTCTGCCAATCCTCTTTTAATTTTATTTTGATTTGTTTGTTTATGTCTGATATCGGTAACTTGAAATTTATTATATTTTCTCCTTGTCTGGTAGCAGTTTTTGCTAATTTGTCCACGATTTCGTTTTGAGGTATGCGACTATGTCCTCTTATCCACACTATTCTAATCTCCTTATTTAGGTTTGCTAAAATATCCAGAAGCTCCCAAATTTTTGCTACAATATTATGTAAATATGCACTAGAAAGTTATTTTCAATTTTCATTACTGCACTTCTGCTGTCGGTGAAAATTACAAATTTGTTATTGTATTCATACCCCATGCAGTATTCTAGTGCTTGTTTAATTCCCATAAGTTCTGCTGTGTATATTGATGCTAGAGGGGGTCATTGGTATATTTCTGAATATTTTTGATTATTTTCGTGGTAAAAGGCGAACCCTACTTTGTTATTTAAACATGAACCGTCTGTAAAAGTAAGTTCAGAGTCATTCCATTTTTCTGCGACGTCTTTCAGAAATAGCGCCTTATTTTCAGCATGTTCATTTATATAATTTGTATACGTAACTTTTGGTTGATTTAAATAACATTCATAAGGAATTGTGTAACAAGGGGAGATTTCATATTCTAATAATTGGTTTTCATAGTTGCTCACTCAGTTGTAGCTTTCTATAAAGTTAGGTGTCCCCTTCTTTTCCCAATATTTAGTAGTTAGGCAATATATAAATAGGTTGTTTAAACTTCTCTTGCTATATGTTTTCTTTGCACTTATTTTTAACATTAGTCGGTTCGTTAACATTTCTTTTCTAATGTGTAATGGTGGTTCTGAACATTCTGCTTCCAATACATTTATAGATGTGCTCTGCAGAGCCCCTGTACATAGCCTTAAGCAACGATTTTTAATATTTTCAATTTTTTGTGTGTGACATTTGGCTGCAGATCCATATAGAATACTACCATAATCAATAATTGATCTTACAAATGATTTGTAAAATAATAAACCTATGTTTGGGTCTGCACCCCATTTATGGTGACTGAAAACATTGATGATATTTATTGCATTCTCGCATTTTTTAGTTATCTGTGATATTTGATCTTTCCAATTCAGTTTTTTGTCTAGAAGAATGCCGAGATACGCTACTGATGATTTGTATGGAAATTCGAGGTTTGCTAACGTTGTCATTTTGATATCTCTTTCTAGTAAATGTACATACTGAGGACTTGAGTTGGTTTATAGTTGTTCTGTTTTCTTCGAACCATCCTTTTGCTATTTCTGTTGCCTTGCTGAGTTGATTATGGCAATTTTCTATTTTTTTATGTTGGGAACTGATAACAAAATCGTCTGCATACTGATATATCTTGACTTCAGCTACTTAACATTTTCTCGATATCGTAGGTGCAAATTATGTAGAGCAAGGGACTCAAGATTCCTCATTGTGGCAATCCTATGGATGTTTGTCTAGGGCCTACTAATTTATCATTTGCTCATATGTATATATTCCTGTTACTGTAGAGTTTGGAGATGTGTTCGCATATCCAGTTTGGGATTCCTAGTTTCTTCATCTTTAATTTCAATATGTGTAAGTCTACATTATCGTACGACCCTGCTATATCCAGGAAAATTGTGCTTGTGTATTTATTGGTTGTGAAACCTTGATATATATATTTGCTGTAAATTCACATAGTAGTTCTTGTGTAGATTTGCCTTTTCTGAAACCATATTGGGATCTTGCTAATAAATTGTTTTTTTTTCTGTGTAATACTCCAATCTGTATTTTATTATTCGTTCATATGTTTTTAAGATACAGGAGGCTAATGCTATTGGTCGATACGAATTGTGGTTAGAATCTGGTTTTCCAGGTTTCAACAGTGGAATTATAATATAATTCATCCAGTCTGCCGGTGCTTCTATTTCATTGAAGTAAATTTTATTGAATACTTCTATTAGTTGTTTTTTCACAACTGTTGGTAATTGGTGTAGCATTGAGTAGTGTACATATTGTCTTTACCTGGGCTGGTGTTGTTCTTATTATGGAGAGCCGTATTTAATTCATTTAGAGTAATTTTTTTCTGAAAATATGATTGGCTTTCATTTGTAACTTCTAAGTTGCCAGGTGTTGTTTCTTCTAAGTTGTCGGGTGGGTGATTCGTATAATCAGGTGTTAATTTACAAAGAAATTCTGAAATCCAATCTGCCGAAGAATCTATCAATTGTTTATTATTTATTTTCCTGTTTTTAAATTTATTTACTTGCTCCCAAACTTTTTTCATTTTTATTTAGAGATGAACAATATGTTTTCCAATTTTCTTTCTTTGTTATTTTGATTCTATTTTTGGCCGCTGCATCAGCGTTTTTATAATTAATTAAATTTGGATTTTGTTTATATTTACTAAATGCTTCTTTGCGTAATGATACTAGTAGATCGCACTGATTATTCCACCAGACTTTGGCTTTTGTTATGTTTGTTATATTATTTTTATATTTTGGAATATATTCTTCAGCAGCTTGGTTAATAACATTTTTAATTTTATCACAAAGATTATTATTGTTTAGTGTGTTATTATTGTTATTATGGTAATTTATTATATTTAAGCATTCTGTATAATATTTGTTCCAGTCAGCCTTACCTATATTTCATTTTTTAAAATTTGTTTGTAGTACAGATTTTATGCTTACTTGACCGGTTATTTTTATAGGTATGTCAAAGTTTGCCAATCAAATAAATTGTGTATGTTGGGGCTACATATCGTTAAATCAAGAGCACTATTATTTTGATTAAAATTGTTTATGCAAGTTATACTATACCATCGTTTAAGAAAATTAAATTATTTGCTTCTATAAGTTATCTAGTAGTGCTTTTCCTAAACTATCAGTTTGTATACAATCCCAAGATATATGGTGCGAATTAAAATCTCCCCCCACCACATACGGTTTTGGTATATTGTCAAAAAATATATTCCATTCATTTACAGTAATTTTAGTTGCTGGTTCTATGTATACTGATACTAAAGTTAAATTTTCATTGTTAGATAGTGTTGTGGTAACACTTATTTTTTCTATTTTAGTTGTGCATTTCAATTCGGTTATTTTATAATTTATATTATTTTTTAGTAGTATTGCTACTCCTCCCCTTCCGTCGGGTCGGTCTTTTCGTATATTATTGTATCCAAAGAAGTTTATATATGTATTCGGCTTAAACCATGTTTCTGATAATAATGCAATATTTATATTTTCTTTTAATAGTAAATATTCCAAGTTACTTTTATTCGAGATAGCTGATCTACAGTTCCACTGTAGTAAACTAAGTGTTTCTGTGTACTTATTATTCATGATTTTGCTTGAAATTTGATAAATTTTTTTACTAATTGAAATATATCTTCTTCTTGAATTTATAAATTTTTTGATTGTTTCAATGTTTGAATAACACTCGCGACACAACTAGTTATGGCTTTACACATATATTCTTGTATTTCATCATTTTTGCTTATACTCATATTATAATGTGGTTAGGCCAATATACCTCCTTCAACGCGAGGAATTGATATTTGAGATGTTATAGATCTATGTTCCAGGAGTAAATTATTTTCTTGGTTCGATATTCTCGGTTTTTTACTTGCTGGTATAATTGACTGATGTGTGTTAAGTTTCTTTTGTGTATATCTAGTTGGTGTTGTTTTCATTGATTTGATCTATATGTTTTGTTTATGTTGGTGGATTTGTTGAGGATGTAGAGGGATACATCGGGGGAAATTGATGTTGTTTATTGGATGAAGATACTGCCGCGACATAGGACTTGTGAGGAATAGCTTTGTTTGCATCAATAAATGAACAATTTGCATTCGACATATAGTTTTTAATTTCAATTTGTCTATTATACTCTGGGCATTATTAACATAGTGATCTCCCTTACATATCAGACATTTTACCTCTAATAATTGTTTGTCACATTCTTCCGAACTATGATTTTCCCCACATTTTTTACATCTAACTTTATTCCTACATTGTTTCCCTAAATGACCATATCTGAAACAATTATAGCATCATACAAGACTTTACTTATTTCTACGTATTTGGGTAAAGTTTGGCACTTGAAGGATACCAATATCGTAGTTGAGGGTTGAAATTCAACGTTATTTCCATTTTTAATTTTTCGGTTGATTCTTTTTACGAATTCAACTTCAAATTTACTGTGATAATCATATGCTGAAATGCGTTCTTTTAAAAATGTTTCTGATAAGTCGGTGTCAATATATTTTAATATACCTAATCTATATACCAAAAACTTTGGTATATATGCTGCTAAATTATTTTCCTTTAAGAAATTAGAACCAATTATATTATTTGCACTTATATAATCTTTCCAAGTTACTCTAATCCTATTACGACCGATTGATTGAATTTGTTTTATTTTATTATTGATATCTTTGTGATTCTGCAATATAATTTCTCCCACTTTTATTGGATTCAGTTTACCTTTAAAATCCGGTTTATTATTCTCAATATATACCTGAAACGGGCCCATATCAGTTGATTGATAATTTAATGAGGGCCGAGGTCGATGTTTTTCTTGGTTCTCTTTTTGTTGTTCATTGTTATTTTTGTTGAAGTTGAATTGTCACTTACCAGAATTCCATTTATTTGTTAATTATTTTTACTTCCCTGATATTTTTTTTTTCTGTAGTGTCCTTCATTAAAGCATCCACATCCATTATTAATCCCAAGGGGTTATTATTCCATGGTGATGGATTTGTAAAGATGTTATCGGGGGGCTCCCCCCGGCTATTATCAGTCATTTAAAGGCGGCGTAAACCCTTTTACACTCTTTTTTCACTTTATTATATATAATTTTTTGTTTTTGTTTTCACTGAACTTCTAAAGTATTTATTTATTATACCGGTTTTTCTACACTCGTTCCAACTGTCATAGTTAAATTGTACCTACTACTTCAGGATCTGAATATAGACTGATGATACTTATTTTGAAAATCATATTTTGTCCACAACGTGGTCCAGGGCGAATGAAACACACAAAAACAACTAAATAAAAATTATATTGAAAAAAAAAGAATTGAGGAGGTATTAGGTACAAATATCAATAAACAAAATAGAATTAACATATAAAAAAATGTTCCATTATATTTTTTTGAAATATGGTCACACATAATCCATAACTACATTATATAAATTATTAAACTGTAAATGAGTACGTTTTTTTGTCATGGCTCTAACATTGTTAAAATTCAAGAAACTGTGAAAATTTATCTAAAATATAAAATAATATCAACACGCGTATCACTTAATTATCTATTTATTTTTTTAAAGAATTTCATTCGTTTCAAGTTGAGAATATTAGAGATCAGATCACTATGATATCTTCAAACAAATCGTGTATAACTGAACATTACAAAAATATAAATAATATCAATTAAATAAAAATAAATATTAAGTTAATTATTCCAAATAATCCATCACCAATCATTATATCAAGAGACTAGAAGAGAATAATATCAACTCAGTGTCATAGTGACCCGAAATCAATTTAAAAAAAATATCTAATTTTCAAAATTGTCAGTCCACCGTAATTCCGTACTTCTTGGCGACGTCTTCAGCTCCCTGTCAGTATCTTCGCCGCAAAAGAAATCGTCATCGAAAGGATCGTCTTCTCTGGCGAAGATGTTTACCGATTCGGATTTCTTCAGATTAACGTCCGTTCTCAAACCGGAAGAGAATCTGCTTTTCGATAGTATCTTCTTACGACCGTTCGATGCGTTCTCGAAATTACTGGCGCTGAATTCGTCCTCATCCTCGCGATCTGCTTCTTCTTTTATACTGGATATGTTATCGTCCAGATCGACTTTTTCTGTCGGTGAGAAATCGTCTTCAAAGTGTGATTTTGATTTTTGATAACGTGGAGATAGTTTCGTGGATGGTCTAGGTCTATCGCGAACGCTAAAATAACGTACAAATTCAATTTTCAATATAGTCTTTTTCGGCGTTTTCGTATAAAAAAGCTAAAATGTACTTTACAAATAGTACTTACCTTTCCAATGGTAGAGATTTCTCAAAATCATTTTCAAAATCAATTTTCGATGTCAACTTGGTCGTTATGATTGGACTAGGTTCTGGAGAAACAAAATCGTTTTCGAAAACGAGCTTCCCGCGGCTGCTGAATTTCCTCGGAAAAGTACCGGGCTTACTTTCCTCCGTTTTGGGACTTTCCTTTGCCTTTTTTCGGGAAAGAGTCGATGGTTTCTTGCTAGAATCTAATTTAAATTCGGACTGAATCTTTTTAAGAATAAGTGGGTCTTCGGGAAATTTATATCGGTGTGTATTTTTAATCGATGGTCCCGTGTCGGGTTTATGTCTATGCGGCGGTTCAGTATATTGAGAATCTCTGCTACGAGATCTTCTACTAGGTTTGTATCGTCTATCCCGTTCACCATCACTACCTCCTACAATAAATATAACAATAATTAAAATAATACAGTTTGAATGGAGATAAATGGGGAATATAGAGGTTGGAGTGAGATATTGAGTGGTGAGAGATGCAGCATGATGTAGAGATGTGGAGTGAGATATAGAGGGATGAAAGGGAATGGAAAGAGAAGTAGAAGCATGGATAGGAATGGAGTGACATGTATAGGAATGAAAAAAGATGTAGACGGATGGAGAAAGGTGGATACGGACGGGGAGGAATTGGAGAGTGATGAAAAGGGGCGGAAAGAAATGTAGAGGGATCGAGCGGGTGGAGAGATATGGTGAGGCATGGCGAGAGATTGAGTATGATATAGAGCGATGGAAAGGAACGGAGAGAGATGGAGAGTAGGGTGATGCTCATATGAGCAAAAAAACATTTTTCCAATATTTGTTTGGGGCCCCATTTTATTTTATTCTAACCCTTAAAATATGTTTTCAGTGATTTTTTGGTAATTTTTATTAGAATTTTAGGGGTCGCTACAAAGACTTAAAGTTGAAAACTATTTGAAAAAATCCATAAAATCAGAGTTTGTAACAGAGAAAGTTTTTTTTACTGTTTAAAATCAAACTTATCTCAACATACCTCTTTTATTTGTCTTTTTCCTACTCACTATTGTGGCAGGAACGTGAAACTAAATATTTACAATAAATCAAACTCATAGCAATTCATCTATCACACAATTAGTAAACCTGCAACACCAGTTAAAGCATTGTACAACATACACAACTGAACACTAGAAACTCAACTGAAAGAGTAACAGTGACATTGCAGTAGGTCGTGGGCGTGGGAACTGGGACGCAGCGTGTCACGACATGAAATACATGAAATTGAAGTGCAGGCAGTGACAAGCTTCCTCTCTCTACTCCCCTCATCCCCCACCCCAGCGTTCACTGCTGTCTTGCAGCATTTATTGTCTTGCTCTTTGTTATTTGATTACTTACAATATACTTAAGAATTTGTGAATTAAAAACGTGTGCACATGAAAATTTTTGAATTTTTAAGATTTGTGCCTTAAAAAAATTATTTTATAAAGATTAACCCAAGGTATATACCCTTAAAAGGGTTAAAAATTTTAAAATTTTTGTGGAATGTTTATTTTATGTGATTGAACAAAATGAGAAGGTGCCCAATTATAAAATCCCAAGAATATTTTTAAGCATCACCCTAATTGAGAAACATATATAGGAATGGGGAGTGATGGGAAGGAATTTGAGAGAGATGGAAAGTGATATAGGGCGGGATGTAGAGAGGTGTAGGGGGTTGGAGAGACATGTAGAGGAATGGGGAGGCATGGAAAAGAATTGGTGAGAGATAGAGTATGATATAGAGCAATGGAAGGGGATGGAGAGAGATATAGAGGGATGGTGAAAGATGGAGTGTGATATAGAGCGATGGAAAGGGGCGGAAAGAGATGTAGAGACGTATAGAGAAACGGAGAGCGATGGAGATGGATGAGAAGGAATTTGAGAGGCGTAGAAGGGGATGAAGAGAGATGGAAGGGTAAGGAGAGAGATGTAAAGGGTTGGAGAAACATGTATAGGAATGGGGAGAGGTGGGAAGGAATTGGAGGGAGATTGAGAGTGATATATAATGATGAAAGGGGATGGAGAGAGATTTAGAGGCTTGGTAAGAGATCGAGTATGATATAGAGCGATGTAAGGGGATGGATAGAGATGGAAAGGGACGGAGGGAAATGTAGAGGGATGGAGAGACATGTAGAGATATGGGGAGTGTTGGAGAGAGATGTCGACGAATGGAATTGGAGGAGCTATGGAGAGGGACGGAGAGACATAAAGGAATTGGGAGAGGAGAGAGAGATAAAGAGGGATGAGAAGGACTGGAGAGATATGGAGTGTGATATAGAGGGTTGGGAAGGAATTTGAGAGATGGAGAGTGATTTAAAATGATGGAAAGGGGCGTAGAGGGATGGAGAGACATGTAGAGGAATGGGGAGAGAGATAAAAAGTGATGGGAAGGAATTGGAGAGATATGGAGTGAGATATAGAGCGATGGAAGGGAATGGAGAGATGTGGAGGCTTGGTGTAAGATGGAGTGTGGTATAAAGCGATGGAAGGAATGGGGAGAGATATAGAGGATTGGAGAGACATGTAGATGAATGGCGAGGGATGAAGAGGAATGGGAAATAGCAGGAGAGTGATATAGAGCGATGGAGAGTAACATAGAGGGATAGGAGGGGATGTAGAGTGATAGGGAGGGATGGGGAGGTATTGAGAAAAATGTAGGAGAGAAATGTAGGGGGATCGAAACGGATGAATGTGTATGATGTAGAGGGACGGAGATAAATGTAGAGGAATGGAGTGAGAAGTAAAGGGATTGACAGATATGGGGAAGGTTGGCTAGATTTGGAGAGAAATGAAGAAAGATGAGGTGGTTTGTAGACAAATGGAGATAGGAAATTGAGAGACATATTGAGAGAAACGGAGGGGAATCTTGATATATTTACCTGCTGCAAGGTAATGTCTAGATTTTATCTCTCCCGTTTTTCTGTCCATTTCTGATGCACTACTAGGTCGTTGTTTCCAATTTCTCTTAGAGCTAGTAACAAAATGAGGTGAATCTTCGAGATCGTTTGAATATTCATCTTCCCATGGAGATTCCTGCGATTCCCTACTATAGTATCTCTCATCAGTCTTATGATCACGCCATCTACCGTATCGCGGCTTTTCTATATAGAACAATCAAAATTCAAAATATGAAGAAACATAGGAATTCAATATTTTACCTTGACCTGTTTGGTCCCAATCAGGACAACACCAACGATCTCTGGGATCCCGTCTCCTTCTATGTCTTCTATCTTCACTTCTCTCGTCGCACCATCTATCGCTGTCATGTTCTCTGCTACCGACACTATGTCTACTCTCTCTGTCGGTTTCTCGCGAACCGTGTCTCTCCCAATGTCTAGAAGAATTATCATCTTCGTACCTAATTGAAAAAACATAAAATAAACACTAAAAAATACGTTTAGAAAGATAATTACTCACTCATAATCGTCGTCTTCGTCCCAACTATCGGTAACTCTCCTGTCTCTCCTTCTTTCGAAAGAATGAGTTCTAGGATGTCTGTAAACAGTTCGAGGATCCCTCATCTCCCGAATATCACGCCTGTGCGGTTCTTCCTCCCACGGACTGACGTCTCTGGAGCTGGAAGAATGCCCACCGGCTGCTTGATTGCCGTGTTGCCAGTTACTTTGCTGACGACGTCTTCTCGGTCGATCGTAACACTCGTAATATTCTTCGTCGTAGCTGTCGGTTGAACGACGATTCGCGCGATAACGAGCTAAAAAATACATCAGATTAAATGAGAAGAAGAGAAAATATATCCATCACCACCAAAGATGAAGATTTTATACCTGGTATAAATAAATTATGATTTTGTTTACCTTCTGGTTCTGCGGTTGTATCCCACCACCCATCTTGGTCCCTTCTCTTTCTGGGAAACTGTTCGGTTCCACTACCGGAATCTTTACTTATCCATCCTGGCGGCGAAGCTCCTCCAAATTCTTTGGAATCACTGGACCAAGGAGAAACTCCTTCTTCACTTTGTACTGCCTGCTTTTCTTTTACAGATTCTAAGTGACCCGATTCTTGGTCGAATATCGCCCAAGATTCAGCTAGAAATTTTAGAATTAACAGTGTTAAATATCATGTAGGTACAGTAATTGGAAAACATTTTTTTAAATATTTTACCAGCTAATCTGTTTTTAAAGGAAAAATATTGAATGCTCTACAAACTCAGTAAAATTTAAATACACTTCTCGCAAAAATTAACGCACCGCACTTTGTAACGAATATAATCACTCTGTATAATATTTCAACATTCCATGAAATACATTAAATCGAAACAACAGGTGATCAAAACTGAACGTTACAATTCAATGTTAGGTGTATTTATATAAAATAATATCAACATAGACTTTAAGATCATAACGTGTCACGAAGAAATATTGCGTACGGTCAAGAAATACTATATATTTAATAGACACGGCTTCGAAATACATACTCATACGACTTTAGAAAGAGTAACAACTTATAATTACCTAGGAAGTATTATAACAGAAGAAAGGAAAATAGATGCAGAACTTAATAACGGGGCAAATAAATCAACAAGATTATATTATTCCTTAAATCGAACAATATTAAGCCATAAACACATTTTATATGGACACAAAGCTGGAAATCTATAACAAACTGACAGTACCAACTATAACTTATGCTAGCGAAAACTGGGTACTGCAGAAAAAGCAGGACACAAAAATAAATGCAATGGAAATGAAACATATAAGGAAAATAGTAGGTAAAACAAAATGGAACAAAGTAAGGAATGAAGATATCAGAAACATAACTAATAAAGAACCAATAGTAACAAAGAATTAAATTGGTTTGGACGCCTAGTAAGAATGAAAAAAGATAGAATAGCGAGAAAAGTTTTGGAAATATGAAAATCAAGAAAAAGACAAAAAGGAAGACTCGGGAGGAAATGGATAGAGCAGATTGAATAAATTGGAAAAAATAAAGGAAAAATATTAGGACAGATGAGAGCATTGGCCAAGGGCAGAAAAGAATGGAAAAAATGGGTACAGAAAGAACTCCAATCCGACGCCTGAAAAAGGCAAAAGGATATGAGAAAGAAGAGAATTATTTTTAGGATGCCTTTTAATTATTTTCTACCCCTATCATAACAAATCGTCCCCTGAACAAGGATTATAAGTAACTAAATGGTGACTCACCTGTAGCATCTGTCATCTTTTTCCCAATGTCTGAATTACTGGCCGTATTGTCAATTTCAGGAGAGCTTCCGCTGATAACATCCGATAAAGAACCGGATGTTAAGCGGATATTACCCTGTACAATTTCTGTTATAGCATTTGGTACTGGACTTTTAATGATACTGGATTTAACCGGCGACTTTAGAGCCTGTTTCACAGAAGATATCACCTCGTCGTTTTTAACCTCGGGGGGTGTTATATATTCTATAATATTGGATTTAACTGGTGACACTGTTTCTTTCTCGTTTATTTCTTTGTGTAATTTATTTTCTTCGTTAATTATATTTAGGGTTTCTGTATTATTGATATTTTCGTTATTCAATATATTTTCTTCTTCGGTTATTTCAAGATCTTCGTTTTTGTTTATTTCTTCTTTATGTTCTGTCTGTTTTAATTCACTCTCGACGATTTCTCTTAGAGCGGCGTACCGATCGGCGCTTTTGGAAGGTGGTTCTTCGTTCAATGGTTTCAAATCTAAATTCACGTTACTATTTATGGAATTCTCTAGCTTTTCTTTTTCTTCTAAAATTTCTTCGGGTTCCGAATCTATTTTAGTTTGTTTGATTTCCTCTTGCATCAATTCTCTGAATACTGCGTATCGGTCGTACGTGGGATCGGTAGGATTCGAATTTGCTAAATTTGTTGTGAAATCCGGTTTGAAATTGGAAAAATCGGCAAAATTATTAGAATAGCCAACGTCAGTTTCTGTTTTGGTGGTTGGAGGCACTACGCTATTGTTAGACTTGATAAAGTTCGATAAAAAATTTGTTAATTGCACCAAGGTCATATTGCTCAGCTGAGTAGCTGGTATTTTGAGTTTCTGCGCTAATTCGTTCAAACCGCTCAAAGTCAGTTGACTCAAAGTGATATCTAATCCTTCCAGAGATGGATTCTCCTTTTTTGTATCAAAAAATGATGAAATATTCACCTGCAACAAACAGAAACAAACTTGGAAAAGTGCTTGAACGCATTAACTTCAATAAAAACGCAACAAAGCTAAATCCACGAAAGTAAATAGCTCTCAAATAATCTCGTGTATTATGAGATATTAAAGTTCAAAGGTCATAAAAATCAGTTTTTCGTAAATATCTCGCTTCCTATGCGTCCAATCGTATTTCCATTTATTATGAAAGTTGTAGACTATTAAATTCTACATAATTTTTGTTGGAAACATTTTTTATACGGCTCACCGTTTTTGAGATACAACGCGGAGAGCCGTATATTATGACAGCGAAATGTCAAGCGGTGCGCGCTCTCCACGCTGTATCTCAAAAACGGCGAGCTGTATAAAAAAAGTTTCAAACAAAAATTATGTAAAACTTAATGATCTACGGTTTTCATACTGGAAGGAAACACGACTGGACGCATAGGAAGCGAGATATTTATCGGATTTTCGAAAATTTCAGAAATATCCGGAAAGTTATTCAAACATTCCACGATTTTACGTACACACTACCTCATTACTTTCAACACCGGTATTTTTTACACCCTTACATCTATCAACACACCATAGTGCATGATGCAAAGCTTGTGGTTACAACCGCATACAAACACTATTCGCTTGTGACGCCTTGTAACGGTAGATCTACAATTTCTAGGCTTTTCTCAAATCAACTTTTGTGCTAAAAACTTTTCCCCCGAAGATGTGCTATAAATAGTCCCTGAGAGCCTAATTGGGACACCCGGGTATATCGCATGTGACCTATACGCTTGGCAAGTAACTCGAGTAGCGCCACGTAGCGTCTAGCAGCGGTAATAGTAGGATGACAGTCGTTGTATTGAAAACATTGGTGAATATAATGGAGTCCACAAAAATTTTATTAAAAACGCGAAAAAAACGGTCAAATCGAAATTGTTGTGTAGTGAATTGTTATAATACGAAAAAAAAAATTTCGATCTTCATTTTTACACTTTTCCTAACCGCTCATGGGAGAGGGAACGAAAAATGCAGTGGATAAAAGCGGTGCGTCGGAAGATGTAAGTATGCTTAATATATATTAATGTTTGAAAAACTCATTTATTTAAAATTCTAAAACAATAGTTTATTATGTGCAAAAATATTACGTTTATTTCTGATAAGAAATTTTTGAAAAAATAACGACATACTTTTATTTAGGCCTGACGGTAAATCATGGAATCCGACAGCACACACAAGAATTTGTAGTGCTCATTTTTGTGGAGGCAAAAAATCAAATCACCCTTCAGACAAATCATGTAATCCAACAATATTTCCTGATATATATATATATATATATATATATATATATATAAATTCACAAAAGTCATCAAGTTTTGATAGGATCAAAAGACTACTCAGCCGCCAAAATAAAACCACTACGATAAATTCAGATATGTCAATGGACAGTGCAAATATTACTCCAAATATATCAATGGATATAGATGAATTAATTTTAAATGTAATTGTTACTTTTTATAATAGATGCATATAACAACATCATCATTTGTATTATAACTTTCATGCCAAAAATAGGGAAAAAAGATGGGACTGATCCCCGATCTTTTAGACCCATCTGTCTAACATCGTTCCTACTCAAAACGATGGTGAAAGTAGTGGATAACTACATAAGAACAGAGAATCTTGAGAATATACCACTTCATAAATGTCAGCATGCCTACAAATCGGGTCGATCAACTGAGACGGCTCTGTATCAGCTGACCGAAGTCATCCAGGCTATGCTGATGACTGATGACATAGTTCTAATAGTCAGAGGCAAGTTCGAGATCACCTTGTGTGATTTATTACAAAAGGGCCTCAGAATCATTCAGCAATGGTGCTTGTCAGTGGGGCTAAACATTAACCCAAACAAGACCATAGTAATTCCATTTACCGGAAAAGAACACTCCCAGCCATGAAACCCATATACTTAAACGGGGAAATCATAGAATGGAAATCAGAGGTTAAATATCTAGGGATAACCCTAGACAGTAAGCTTCTGTGGAATAAGCATGTTGAAATAACTGATAGTAAAGCAATAAGAGCTTTGATGGCGTGCAGAAATCTAGCTGGTAAGAGGTGGGGCTGTAACCCAAAAATACTGCGATGGATGTACGCCATGATTGTGAGACCGGCAATTACGTATGGGGCAATAGTTTGGCATACAAAAGCAAGTATGTACAGCACGAGGAAGACCCTCGACAAAGTTCAAAGGCTTGCCTGTGTGTGCATCACTGGAGCTATGAGTACGTGACCAACTAGGGCACTTGAGATTATTACAGATCTCACACCTCTACATCTGCTGATAGAAAGATCTGCCCAATAGGCAATTCTTAGAATATCTAAGGAAGGTTCAGGCAATGAGAGTATTAAAAATCAGGGAGCCTGGTCCACTCTTACAAAATACATCTCATCAGCGAAAAGTAAGTATCGAAAAGAATTTCACTACGATGCTAAATACGAGGAGACTGGAAAAAGGAATACACCACCCAAACTCTCAAAGAAAACACCATTAGATGGTATACGGATGGTTAAAAAACGACCACTGGGGCAGGCGCTGGAGTATTTGGGCCTGGCACTAGATACTCATTATCGTTAGGCTCCTTCCCGAGCGTCTTTCAGGTAGAAATACTTGCGATTGGAAGATGCGTGGAAATGAACCTAGAAAGAAACTATCAGAAATATGATATATCGATCCATTCTGATAGTCAAGCAGCTATCAAAGCATTGAGCTCCCATGTCATTGACTCAAAGTTGGCATGGGAGTGCCGAAGAAAACTTGATAAATTAGGCAAGAATAACAGGGTCTCTTTAGTCTGGGTTCCTGGCCACTCGGGAATCACAGGAAATGAAGAGGCCAATACACTTGCCAGAAAAGGAGTACAAACGCCCTTTATTAGTGCGTAGCCTTTCTGTAGTCTTGGAAAATGCTCCTATAAGAAAGAGTTTCGGAAGAAGGAGGAAACCGAAAGAGAAGCACTCTAACGGTGCCTTCCCGGGTTGGAACATTCCAAAAAGTTCCTAAGGAACTTTGACACTGCTAGAGCCAAAAAATATTTGGACCTCAGTAAAAATAAGCTACATCTTCTCACGGGCTTTCTAACAGGACACTGCCGCCTTAGGAAGCACCTAATGAGAATAGGTCTAGCAGAGATTGACGAGTGTAGATTCTGTGGGGAGGAGGATGACACTCTGGATCACCTAGTTCTGGATTGCCTCGCCATTGCAAGCCAACGCAAGAAATGCTTCGGACAAGAAACTTGTAAGAGTGAGGATATAACCTCGTTGAAGCCGTTCCAAATACTAGAGCTCATTAGAACCCTGGAACTGGAAGGCGAGCTGTAGTAGTAGCGAGAACAACTCTGATAGGAGGGGGCACAATAAACCTTAGGTTAAAATTTAATCTAACCTAATCTGTATTATAAACATAATAAAATCATGTAACAACATTATAACTTACATTAATTTTTTTTTAAATAAGTGTAAAACATTTTTGTTGATAAAACCATGTAACATCAACAGCACAAACGATCCGCCCATTTACATGATATATCTATAAAGTAACCATAAATTATTGAAAACTCATTTATAACGATTCAAGCCAACTAATAAGATACATAACATACATAACATAAGTTACATACATAAAAATTTATCAAATACTTACCGTCAGAATGGGTAAATAAACATTTTCATTCTTTTTTGTGCTTGTAACACCAGGAGTTTCTCTAAGCAAGGATCCATCGATTTTACGATCATTGACATCAACAATTTCACGTACAGTGCTTACATGAAAACTTTTCAATAATTTGCTACCTTTAGTAATGCTCTTTTTACGAAAATTTCGTAAATCAGCTACTTGAAATCTGTTCGTAATAATAAGACTCATTATTATGTTGTATTATACTTTTCAATTTCAAAGATATAACCCTCCAAATCAACGCTTCCGTTTCACCCGAGAATTTAATAAAACATCCACGAGGCGGCGCGCACATCGCCGACTCGAGATACTTACCAAGCGTATAAATTGGGCCAAACTAAAAGCTGTATCATAGTTTAGATTTCAATGTACAAATTAATAAATTTTAAAGATTAGTTTTTTTGACATTTGACAGCCATATTCCAGTGATTAAAAACTGCCGCGCCCGTGACTAATAATAATTAATCACTGCTGTATAATGTAAATTATTGTAATTAATAAAATGTACCATTAATATATGTACAAAATATTGTGTAATTACCTGAGCATTTGTTTTTGTACTTTTCTGAGGTGGTGGTAACAATATCCCGGATGATTTTTCCGGTACTGTAATCGGTGTTAAATAATCTTCGGCGCTGGCTGACAGGAACTGTTTTCTCGGTCTTTCGGGAGCTTCCATTTCGAATTTCGTTTTGCGAGCCGGTACAGGAAGCGGAGGACTTCTTTCTATGCCTAAATTTGAAATATATAAAGGCATCATGCTTTTATAAAAATTATAGCAGAAGTATGGTGAAGAATAATAAATCTCACTCATAACTCACTTATTAGTTGATATGTTAGAAAGTGACTTTATTTTTTGAACACCCCTTGTATAAAACGTCAAAAAACTTTTCATGCCCTAAGTTATATATCGATGGTTAAGACGTGATACCTTGTATGTACCGGGTGTCCCAATAAGAATGGCTCTCGGCCATATCTCGGGAAGCGTTTATAGTACAGCTTCGGGAAAATAAAAATTTATAACAAAAGTGACCTCGAGAAAAACCTGGAAATTATTTACAGAGTTGTAGGTCCACCGCCAGAGGGCGTAATTAAATACCAAAAATTATAAAATGACTAATTTACAAATTTTGCCTAATTAAGATGCATTTAAACCATGATTATCGTATTCTTCAAGAAATTCAGCGTATATTTGATTTTACAAGTTTTTTAGTCTATCTCTTCAAATAAGAGGTGGGGGGAAGCGGGAACTTTATTATGAAAAAACGCCTGTAATTTCAGTTCTACTTAACCTATCTATGAAAACTTAGTCTTTTTGAAGAGAGCCTTTCTACCAAGAGTTATAATTTCGAAACAACCTAATGAGTAACGTATACGCTAGATGGCGCTATTTTTTTTTAAATCTAGCTATCCTTGAAAAATGTTGAATGGAAACATGCAGTTTTAATTAAGGTATATAAAAGTAGACCAAATTAGCAACAGAATAGCGAAAACCGCATGTCGATATCTTTTTCGTATTACGAGATATCCTAAGAAATGTGTAAATTTTAAGCATTTTCCTTTAAACATAAATTACTCCGGTTTGACTGAACGAATTTTAACATTTTTTGACTCCTCAAAATTGTCTTTCATTGTTCTATTAATAATAGTTCCAATTATTATGTCAATATTACTTATGCTGTCACCGGGAAACTGCGTTATGGAAGTTAAAATGGAAATATATAAAAACAAGTAGTGGGCCATGAAAAAAACAAAACAAAAAGATATGTCTTGTGTCAAATTAATAAACCTAGTAATTTGTTCATTTACGTGTCATTGCGATTTGTGTGCATTAAATTCTATATAAAATTTATTTAAAAGTTATATCTAAGATGATTCTTACAAACGAAGAAGCATTTGATATGATAGGCATTTACTTTGAATGTATGAGAAATGCAACTGTTGCGGCTAGGGTATATGCCATTAAATATCCCCAAAGACGTCATCCCGGTAGCAGAGTTTTTCGTCGACTCATACACCGTTTAAGAACAACTGGAAATGTAAATCTTCCTGTATTTAGAAGACGCGGCAGAGGTCGTTCAGAGGAAAACACAATAAATGTTTTGACATATGTGCAATTTAATCCGCATTCAAGTATTAGAACAATAAGTAGAGACTTGGGAATAAGCAGAACCACCGTTCAACACAGGTAAATTATGATGTAAAAAGATATGTTTCTTAAACAAAATATACCCGCATAATATTATTTGTGAGCATGGTTACATGTTAACATAATAGTTTATTTATCATTCCGGAAAGATATTTAATAGAACATTATATTTCTTTTAGATTTCATCCATATCATATAGTACTGCATCAACAATTGGTTGATCGTGATTACGACAGAAGGTTGGATTATTGCAACTGGTTACTACATATGGTATATGACGACCCTCAATTACTGTCACGTATTTTGTGGTCAGATGAAGCTACATTTAGTAGTGATGGTATGGTTAACTGGCATAATATGCACTATTGGTCACAGAATAATCCACGCTGGATGGAAGAAGTTCAGTATCAGGGCCGATGGTCGGTGAATGTATGGTGTGGTATTGTAGATGGTCAGATATTTGGACCTTTTATTTTTAACAACGCAATTAACGGAGAACGCTACCTAAATTTTATAAGGGATGAATTACCACTTCAGAAGATATATCACTAGCAACTCGTAGGTCTATGTTGTTTCAGCACGATGGGTGTCTGGCGCATTTCTCCAGACAAGTTAGAGAATTTTTAGATAATGCTTATCCTGATAGGTGGATAGGACGTGGAGGCCTATTTTTTGGCCAGCCAGGTCACCAGACTTAACTGTCTTAAATTTCTATCTCTGGGGCCGGATTAAAGAGCTTGTTTGTGCAATTAGACCCACTACTAGAGTTAACATGATCGAAAGAAAACGAAACGCCATTCAGAGTATTTCGAGAGCAGAAATTGAGACTGCTGTTCAATCTACTCTTCAAAGAATAAACGCTCGTATCGAAAATGGTGGGCGACAATTTGAACATTTAGGTCGCCACTAACGAGGTACCTTAAGTTATATTTCCATTTTAACTTCCATAACGCAGTTTCCCGGTGACAGCATAAGTAATATTGACATAATAATTGGAACTATTATTAATAGAACAAGGAAAGACAATTTTGAGGAGTCAAAAAATGTTAAAATCCGTTCAGTCAAACCGGAGTAGGATATCTCGTAATACGAAAATGATATCGACATGCGGTTTTCGCTATTCTGTTGCTAATTTGGTCTACTTTTATATTCCTTAATTAAAACTGCATGTTCTCTCCAAAAAGACTAAGTTTGCATAGATATGTTAAGTAGAACTGGAATTACAGGCGTTTTTTCATAATAAAGTTCCCGCTTCCCCCCACCTCTTATTTGAAGAGATAGACTAAAACTTGTAAAATCAAATATACGCTGAATTTCTTGAAGAATACGATAATCATGGTTTAAATACATCTTAATTAGACAAAATTTGTAAATTATTCATTTTATAATTTTTGGTATTTAATTACGCCCTCTGGCGGTGAACCTACAACTATGTAAATAATTTCTAGGTTTTTCTCGAGGTCACTTTTGTTATAAATTTGTTTCCCAAAGCTGTACTATCAATGGTTCCCGAGATATGGCCGAGAGCCATTCTTATTGGGACACTCAGTACATTTCGGCCAATTTTACAGGAGAGATAAAAAACCGTCCAAAATTTGAAAACGGTAAGATTTATTTGGCAATCCTTTGGTATCACAGCCTTCAGTTGCTGAATATGTTCCCATTTCTGCTTCTTTATTCTTATTGATCGGTGTCTCAATTGTGGAAACGTTAACAAGTCAGGTACCGGTTTGGTTTTATTTCTTCTCTGTGGAAGACTTTGAAATTCTTCTTTAAAGCTTAATTTTACTTCTATAGTACCATTTGGAGTGCACTTAATTACTTTGATATCGTTAACTGTTGGATCGTTCGTTTTTTTGCCAGGTCTTATGGAGTCATATTTCTGATTAAGGGAATAATCTTTGACGAAGTCGTAAGTGACGTTTATGACCTTATACCTTATAGGGTTCTTTTCGTTTAGCTTCTTCTGTTACTTTGATATAGTCGCTAGGAAGATAAATAGATCTATTCTTAAGTTTACGCTCGATGGGCGCACGAACGGAATCAGCCTCCACTTGGGTATGGCCTTTCTCCAGAAATTTTTGATAAATAGTTATATTCTTATGAACACTCAAACTTAGTAAAGCATTTGACAGTACTGAATTCTTATTTTGGTAACAGCATCCATCACTTCAAATTATGACAGGCTTTGAAGAATTTTGTAATTTCGAAATATGGTCCACTAAGCAGGAGGCAAATGTGTTTGTCAGTTCGGCTCTGACAGAACAAGTGACTAGTCTAGTTTTGTGCAGTTCTCGAAATTTTACAAATTTAGTTAGTTTAAACCTTTTTTAATTAGTTTTGATCAGTGAGAAGTACTTTCAGAAACTGTAAGTTCACTTTACTTATATTGTTCTTCAAATTATTTAAACTTAGTGAATTCTACATCATAAACACGGTCAATTCAAGTAATACATCACCTATAAAAAGCAACAAATTAGTTTCGCATGCTACTATTTACTAATAGCGGCCAGGGACATATTCCAAATTCCGGCCAAATAAAATCAAATTTTAATGATGTCTTCTATCAATGATTCACACTCAAATACTCCTACAACAGTTATCAAAAGTTATTCATCAGCAGTCAACCAAGCTGTTTTTCCAAGCAAGCAACAAGCAATCGTTTTTTTCGCTATCAACAATGCCAAATTACAGGATTACCTTATCCCATTAGGATCAATCATTCAACCAAAAAATATTATTTTTTCATCAAGGCTTTCGAACAATCGTGTTTGTATGTACTTAGCAAACAAATCAGTAGTTGATAACTTCATGAACAATTATGGCTCCATAACCGTCAACGGCGAAAAACTAGTAGCTCGTCGACTCATAACTCCGGCTGATAGAATCATATTTTCCAATGTAAGTCCAACCATCCCACATCAACTGCTAACAGATGAAATATCAAAAATAGGTCTAAATCCAGTTTCTCCTATGACGTTTCTAAGAATCGGTGCAACATTACCTAAGTATAGTCACATCCTGAGTTTCAGAAGACAGGTTTACGTAAGCCCTTATACTCAACAGCTTCCAGACTCCATGTTGATTGAATTCGAACAAACCAGCTACCGAGTTTTCCTCCAAAAAGACGGACTAACATGCTACAAATGCAAAGCTGATGGTCATATAGCCTCACAATGTATCAATAGCTCCAACGAATCAGAACCTAATACATATAGTTCAATATCAAATAATGAACCGCTTACGACTTCCCAAACTCTTCTCACAACCCCAATCCAAACTCTCCCACCATCTTTGTCAACAAATACCATTAATACACAAAAATTGACTTCTGATCCAATAACAGAAGACTCTCCACTTAGTCAAGAGACGTCCACAACTTCAATGAATATGGAGGCAGAAACGGAAGCAACAGATATCCCCAATATGGCCAAAATCACAAGCAAAAGACCTATGGAAGATACCCCCACACCCGATAGCGATAATAACATAACGCCAGAAAAATTATTCCCTAAACCAAAACCAACTCTAAAAAAGAATAAATTGAGCAAGAAACAATCAACCATCTCCTGCAAAGAGTACAACGAAAATCAATCGCCACCTTTCATTCTGGACTACGACCAATTAAATGTTTTATTTGATAACGTAACCGGCTCACCCCAACCTGTAAATATAGCTCTAGATTTCACATCTGATCTTGCGCTTACTAATATGTTAACCGAAGTATATCCCCACATAAATGACAAGGCAACAAAAACGAGAATCACCAAACTTAAAAAAAAGATATTCACTCATCTTGGCCAAGACTTAATTGACTCTGAATCGGATTCATATACTAATAATTAATTTGTCGCCCATAACCCTCTCAAATTACTCCAAAATTCAACTCCATTCTTCAATGGAACATAGATGGTTTCTACCATCGACTTGGTATGCTACAAGTTATCATTAAAGAATACTCTCCTGACATCATATGCCTTCAAGAATCCAATCTCAAACCAGATAGCAGCTATTCAAACAGTCAATTTCAATTTTTCTACAAAACTCGTAACAACACCAAACGTGCCAGTGGAGGAGTGGTAACTTTAATAAGTAAATATTTTCAAGCAGATTACTTCCATGTAAACTCAGATATCGAAGCTCTTGTTGTAAAACTCACCAGCCATAAAATATTTATATATATATATATATATATATATATATATATATATATATTGCTCCCGATTCCACAATAGAATACAAAGACTTAGAAAACTTATTAAATCAGATACCAAGTCCAAGAATTATCATTGGAGATTTTAACGCACATAACATAATATGGGGCAGTAAATCGACAAACCCAAGAGGACACATACTAGAGAAACTCATTGCCGACATTCCACTGAATTTTCTGAACGATGGAAGCCATACTAGGTTTAACATATCTACCGGAGAAACCTCTGCTATCGATTTAAGCCTCTGTGACCCAGCATTATCTGTCAATCTATCATGGGAGGCTCTCTCGTACTCCTATGGAAGTGATCACTTTCCAATAATTATCGAGAATCGTTCCTCTCCAGGAAAATATTCACCAAAATACTCGCCTAAATGGAGAATTAAATCAGCAGATTGGACATCCTTCAGAAATCAGATTGAACTAAATATGGATAGCTGCGATATTACCAACGATATCCGGAAATGTGTATTGAACTTCAATGAAATCATCTTGGATAGTGCCAACCAGCACATTGACCAAACAAAAGACATAAAAGGCCATACTCCAGTCCCTTGGTGGAATCAAGAGTGCGAAAAAGCTATCAGGGAAGCAAAAGCAGCATTGAACAAGTACAGGAAACACAAAACTCTCCAAAATCGCGTAGAGCTAAAGAAATACAAGGCAAAGGCACAACTTGTAATCAAACAATCCAAGAAAAAATCTTGGCAGGAATATGTTTCTGGAATAAACTCTTCCACTCCAATAAGCCAAGTCTGGACCAAAATAAGAAAAATGAATGGACATAGTTCAAAAAGCACTATTCGTAGCATTAAACACAATGATCACTACTACTAATCCACAATAGATATAGCCAATATTTTGGGCCAATCCTATCAAGAACAATCGTCAACTTCAAATTTCACACGCGACTTTCTCAATTACAAGGCTCAAATCGAACAAACTCCCATCAGTTTTGAAGATACACCCGATAACCCTTTAAATCATCCTATCACCATAGAAGAACTTGACAGCTCCTTAGACAAAATGAAAAATTCTAGTCCAGGTCCAGACAATATTCCAGTCATATTTCTCAAATATCTACCACCTTCAGCAAGACGGCATCTACTGAAACTTTTCAACAAGATATGGGAAGACAAAGTATTTCCTTCTTTATGGTCTGAAGCTATTATTCTACCATTTTTGAAATCTAAAAAACCCAAACAAGAAGCCAACTCGTACAGACCAATATCTCTAACTTGCTCAATGGGAAAATTGCTAGAGAAAATTGTCAACCAAAGACCAAACCGCTCAACTCTGGACAATATTGTGGATTTGGAAAGTGAGATCAATGAGGCTTTTGCCACCAAACAGGTATGCGTAGCCATTTTGTTTGATATCTCAAAAGCATTTGATACCTGCTGGACTCCAAACATCCTGATGCAACTACAAAGATGGAATATCACAGGAAATTGCCTAGCTTTTATCAACAACTTTCTTGCCAACAGAACATTCAAAGTTCGGGTTGATGACGAACTATCTGATACTTACCGCCAAGCAAATGGAACCCCACAAGGCTCAGTTATCAGCCCTACTTTATTTTTGATTGCCATTAACAACATTCTTAACAATTTAAAAAAACCACTGAAAGCAAGAGTTTTCGCAGATGACCTAGTGGTTTACATAAAAGGAAAAAATATAAATACAATATCTCTATTTATGCAACAATTCATCACAAATTTGGAACTATGGTCACATCAATCCGGCTTCAGGTTTTCTGTTACCAAAACAACAGGTGTGGTATTTAGCAGGAAACGTTCATATACTACTCCAAAATTGAAGCTTTATAACCAAATTATTAACTTCAAATCATCAGCAAAATTTCTAGGAATGATCTTTGAGTATAAGCTTATCTGGAAAGATCACATAGAGAAGTTGGTCCAAACATGTATGCAGCGGCTTAATATAATGAAAAGCCTAGGAAATATAAATTGGGGATCAGACCAAGCAACGCTACTGCTTATATAGAAAACGCTCATCAGGTCAAAAATAGATTACGGCTCCATAGCTTATGCATCTGCCAGAAAAACTGTACTTCGCAAACTTGATGTTATCCATAATACAGCATTAAGAATAGCTTCAGGCTCGTTTACAACATCCCCTAATACCAGCATCCAAAGTCTTCTTGGTGAACCATCATTAAGTTACAGACGCTCTACATTGAGTTTGAATTATGCGACTGCTATATCCACTAATGCTGAAAAACCAGTTTACAGTAACACATTCAACAACAGATATAGGGATCTTTTTGATAAAAAACCGCATCTATCTAAGCCATTTTACGCCAGAGTTAGAGAACTTTTTCAGAAGTTTAATTTAGAGCTCCCAACAATGTTTCCATCCACTGTCGAACATCCAGCTCCGTGGACAATTTCTACCCCTCGCTGCCGTACTAACCTGACTGGGCTTGATAGGGATACAAATCGCCATGAAATCTTCGCAGAACTCAACAAGACACTGCATGACTACAATGGCTATAACTTAGTCTACACGGATGCTTCGAAATCGAAGGCTGGAGTGGGTGCTGCAATAGTGACTACAACTGAATCTTACAGCATAAAATTCTCCCCTCACACTAGCATATTTACGGCAGAACTCTATGCTATCTTTCATGCCCTTAAAGTAATTACCTCCTTTCCAAATCCCAAAACCCTAATTTTAACTGATTCCTTAAGTAGCATTCATTCCTTGAAACATCCTTATCCCAAGCACCCGATACTACAATCAATTAAATCACAGCTTCACAATATCCAGAACAACAATAAATCTGTCGATTTCATGTGGATTCCTGCTCACATTGGCATCAGAGACAACGAAGAAGCGGACCTATGTGCGCGTAACGCAATCGTAAACGTTAATGCCGAACTCATAACAAAGTGCGTGGTGAGTGACTTGAGAACACTTATTCGGGAAAAAGTTTACAACCACTGGCAACAAGACTGGCAGCGATCGCAAGACAAACTTCGCGAATTTAAGTCAACAGTGACGCGGTGGAAGCATCCAACCACAACACGCAGAGCACAAGTGATTGTCACTAGACTTAGAATAGGGCATTGCAAATTTACGCATACTTATCTTTTCAATAAAGACAATGCTCCTATATGTGATCTATGTCAAGAACATTTAACAGTGAAACATGTTCTGATCAATTGCACTAAGTTTGACACGAACCGGCTAAAATATAGACTACCTACAGATTTAAATATACTCTTAGGTGTAAATTGCCCAGTTGACAAATTGATGGGATTCTTAAAGGACATTAATTTACTAAACAAAATTTAATATTGTATATTGTTATACACCGCTAATCACCTTGGGTGGAAGCGGATTAATTTGAATAATAAAAAAAAATGTGTTTGCAGTTAAATCTGCTTCAGTCTCGGTAAACCAGTAGCAACAACACTGATGCGTGTTTATATCAAAAATGACAAACCAGCTTTGTTTTATAATATAGTGCGGACGCATTCAAATAGGGACACACTTTAACAGCTTGCACATCTTGAGTCAATACAAGAGCCAAACCCTTTTCCTCAATTAATTTATCTTCAGATTTGGCTTCTCTTACTAAATTTTTGTTTTCTATGTGCCGGTGATAGGATGATTCGTCTACATTTTTTGTTTCAAAAGCGCAGCAAATATCGCATCTATCTTTTTTAGGTTGTTGAAATGATATATTTTTTTCTTTAATGATGTAGTCAAATGTATACCTACAGACTGGTTTTAGGTCAGGATATTTTTCATTACACATTCTTGCGTATTCTCTATAGACTGATGACGTAGGCTCTCCATAGATTGGCTCAATATACACTTTATTCGTAGATGGTCTACAATAGTGGGAAGGAAGCTTTGGCAAGGAATCTAAGAACTCTATGAGATATTGCTATGTGAGGTCCACATCTTTTGGTTTCTTATTCCTTGTTTCACGTCTAGATGTATTAAGAACATCTTGAGATGTGTGCATTCCCGCAGAGGAATTAGAGGCCCAGTTATCGACGGTCCATTCTTTCAAACCAAATGTTGATAGGAAAAACTTCTTACAAACAGATAGAATGTGTCCATCAGGAGTTTTTATACTGTACTTCAAACTTCCAGCTCGCCTTGATGTTTCTCCAGATTTTGTAGGTGCTATAGGTGATTTCGTTACGTGAGATGAAATATATACCTTTTTTTGATCTCAGTTCATATCAGACCAAAATTTTTCAAACAGTTCTTGTCGAACTGACTCTGATATAGTGAAGCACTTTCTAGTTTTTGATTTGGAACATAGTTTAGAAACACATCTCGGTCCCAATTTTCTGGCTTCTCTTTTGGTTCCACGTTTGACACCTTAATTTTTTGGTCTACTCCATCCTCTATAGGCTTTACCTTCTTGCCTCAATTTCTTATTTTTGTTACCACTCCATTTTTCTTGCATCGGTAAACGATTTCTTTTTTTTTACTTTATTCTTGTCTGAAACAATTGAATTTTCACAATCGCTATTAGAAGGGAGATATTCATTATTTTCCTCAGAGATAATGTTATCTTGATTGGAATCTGATTCTTCATTGGAGTGTAAATCAGGAAATAGATCTCCACTCTGATTAACTAGTGGCGGCTCTGTGGGTAACTCGGCTAGAAATAAGTTATCATTCCAGATACATGTCAATAAAATTCCATCGGTTGTTTCTTCAAGTTTATTTTCATCAAATCATTCGACCTCCTCTAGACAAGGCACTTGAACTGAAAAAATATTGTTCTCCAACAGAGTGCCATTACAGATACCTCCTTCTATTTTTTGGCCCGTTTCATCATAAAATTCACATTCCTCGATATCAATAGGTACACTTTGGGGTTCTTCCTGAACACTTTGAGTAAAATTAATCGATTCTCTGTTGATGATTTTTAAATTTTCAAATATCTTCGAAGTTCTTGTGATTCATCTGTTAACAAAATTGTGATTGAAACATAAATTGCAAGCAAAAGAATTAAGTGTCAATAACACTAAGTGATAACATGTATCTACAGAAAATAAAATGTTATTTCCGAAAGTGAGAATACGCATCTCGCGTTGAAAGAAACTAAGCTCCTAAATCAAATTGAAATTGATTAGAATGCTTAAATAATGTGTCAGACTCAAAAAGAGCTCTTGGTGCAATACTTCATTATGATAATTCATAATTTCGAATAGAATACCATAAAAATTGTGTACTCACCGACCAACAACATCACCGTGAAACAAACACCGTGCAAATGCTGTAGATGCAAATTCTCACACACTTAATCTTAAAGTTGCAGTTGCTAGAAGGCACAAGAATTACTTTTAGACCAATAAGATTACGAAATGAAATTCTGAAGTATCACATAGAAGACGTATAATTTTTTTCTGCAAATTTTGGTACTAATAACTCAATTTACGTGAAAAGTGTAGTTATAAGGTATCACATCTTAAACGTCGATATTGTAACACACGATTTATTCAAGTTATTTACTAACAGCAATCAAGGATTATAAGTTTTCAATTCGAATACGTTTTCTTAAATTTTACCTCGCCCTGTATATTAAAATAAGCAATTAACTTACCTATAATGCTATTTGGAGCAGTTTCATACTTATCTATGAAATCGTATGGTGATTCGTCTGTGTGATATGGCGGGCGAGGTGGAGGCTTGGTAGTAATATCCACTTGTTTCTTTGGAGGTAGAGGAGGTGGTTTGATAGAAAGTAGTTGATTCGTTGGTCTTGGTGGAGGCTCTGGAGCACTTTCACTTTCAGAGGACATTTCCAAGCTAGCATTATCGTGAAACTGCTTATCGACATCAAACGTACTTTGCTTTGAAAGACTCTTGGTGTTAGGAGAATTACTTAATAATGATAACGCACAACTCTTCGGTGATTTAGATAAATTGCTATGAAACACAGTCTCCTTTTTAAAGTTGCTAAATTCGGTTTCGAAGGGATCCTGCTTCGAAAAGTCTGAATCGGCGAAAGGGTCTTCCTTAACAAAAGGATCTTCACCGAAAGGATCTAATGAATAAACGTTTTGAGTAGGCAGAACTGAAGATGTGGTGGTAATCGATGATTTAGCTGTAGTTTGATTGAATGTTGTGGTAAACAAGCTCTGATCTTGCGAAGAACTAACAACCAAGTCATTTAGTACTTTTTTTGGCGGGTTTTTGAGTTCTTGAAAGAAATGTTTTCTGTCAATATATGGCTTACTTCTACCTGTACCTACGGTAAAATAAAATAGCTTTTTTTTCTTTCAATCCGAAGTTTAACTCAACAAAAACAATAGCGAAACTAAAAAAGTTAAAATATTGAAAAAAAAAATTTAATATTTTATTTTACCACAGATAAAAAATAAAAAGAAAGATGAAATGAAATTTTAAAAAGAGCAAAATCTGGTAAAATTTTTAGAAACATATGTTCATAATTGTTTATTAACAAAATATTTGTTACAAACCACTAAACCTTAATAACCTCTAGTATTTCTCAAGTTAATTGAGGAACTACGATAAATCATTTAATGGAATAAAAACATGAGAGAAGAGAAAAATAACTAAAGCCAAATATTTCTGGGGCAAATATATAAAACTGGTTGTTGATAAAGATGATTATGTAGTTTTATTAACCTTTAATTTGAGTTTGTATCGTATACGATACGTAACTTTCAAATAATAAATTTGTCTATATATGTAATTTTTTAACCGACGACTGTGCCCAAAAACTTATAGTGCTACCATCTGTTAGTAAATCTTTCAAGATTTCATCATTGTTTATAATATGGTGGCCGAGTGAATGCCGTATGTGAAAGCGCTGGTAAGTATTATTTATTAGTATTGTAAATATTAGTGTTTGCTTTTGACAGAGTATGGGAAACGTTAGCATAAACATGTGTTTTGATCGTGCAAATATAATTAGTTGTAAATACCCTATAGTTACAAAATCAAGCCTTCTAAAAGATGTATCCTATAGTCTTCTTTGCCAAATAAAGAGCAACGTGGATATTTTTTGTTGTGTATCCTAGAATTTACTTTGCCAACTAACTATAGATGGGGAGCCATTTTGTTGTGAATCCTATATTCTACTTTGGCAAAGAAACAGCAAGTTGGATATTCAGTCATTTGAATTACATTTGTTATATATCCTAAACTTTATTTCCAATTATAAATAGAATTTTTGTTGATAAATCCTAAAATTTAGTTACTTAGTAAAGTAAGTAGACTATTTTCGTTGTTTCAGTTACATATAAATACAATGTCATCACGAACCGAAACAATTTTTGCATTACTTCCACCACCTTCATCCGACATGGATGATTCTAGTGATGAGGAAAATGTAAATGATACTAACATATACAACATTCAAAATGACGACGAAAATGAAAGGCTCTGAAGTCGATAGCTTGCCTCCTGAAGTACAATATATTTTTGATCACCTGTCTGAAACAGATTCAGCATCAGAAACTGAATGTTCCAAACTTCAAACAGCCACACATCAATCTGTTTGTACTACACCTAAATATGTTTGTAGTACGACAAAGTCTGTTCTGAGTCCTCTAAAAACAAGATCACATCTAGTATCTGGAACAACTGATAAGAAGGACCACGAAAATACTGACGTCCAATCTACAAAGCGAAAAAGAAATCTGCTGAAACGAAAGAATTTAGTTGAGTACAACTGGTCCCAAGAAGAATTTGAATATCCTGTAAACATTCCCGAAAATAACTTTGGGCTTGTGGATACATTGAAGTCGCCATTTGAATATTTTAAAATATTTTTTCGGACGATTTATTTGATCTGATTGTCGATAATACCAACCTTTACTCCGTTCAGCAAACAACGTTAGTAAGAATGATATAAGGGACTTCGTAGCCATACACATTTTGATGGGTATAGTAGATATGCCATCCTATTTGGATTATTGGAGTACAAACATGAGATATAATAAAATAGCAGAAATAATGCCTCTCAAGAGATATCAGCAAATTCGCAGATATATTCATTTCGCAAACAACGATCACATAAACAACCACCAATACTATCGGATTCGCCCTGTTTTAGATATAGTGAGAAGAAATTGTACGATAGAAGAAGAACGACGGCAGAGTATCGACGAAATGATGGTTCCTTATAAAGGGAAAAAAGCGGGTTCAAGACGACAATACATAAAGTCCAAACCAAAAAAATGGGGATTCAAAATATTTGTCAGAGCCGGTATTTCTGGATCCGAGTACAATTTTATCGTTTATGGAGGTGATGATACTTTTGGGCAACACACATTTACGGAGAAAGAAGAATCCCTAGGATTGGTAGGGGCTAAAGTTGTGCTTGTCCTAACGCAATCAATGAAATCCCCTGATATGTCCGCTATCTACGTCGATAATTTCTTTTCAATTTTTGATTTGTTTTACATTCTCCGACAAGACTATGGAATTTTAGCACTACGAACTATAAGAAACGATCGATTGAAAAATTGCATTTTGGAAGATGATAAGTCTCTAAAGAAAAAAGGAAGAGGGGCGTTTTGTTCTAAAAGTGACAACGCTAATAAAATTAATGTTGTAAAATGGTTTGACAACAAACCTGTTATCCTAGCTAGTACGTATGTATCTGGCACACCTGTCGAAACAATCAAAAGATTTGATAAACGCCAGCGTGCAAAAATTGATATCCCTTATAAAACACTATAATGCTCACATGGGAGGAGTAGATCTAATGGACATGTTGGTAAGCCTTTACAGAACACCCCTGAAAACTCGTCGCTGGTACCTCTCCATATTTGCACAAATGTTGGATATTTGTATAAATAACGCGTGGCTTCTCTATCGAAGGAAGAAATGTATTTTAGAAGACAGGTCAAAAGAATATTCTCTAAAATACTTTCGACAATGGATAGCAGGGGCTTTAATACAAAACAACAGAAAAGGTAGGAAAACGTTTGCGGTGCAAAATGAAGAATATAAAAAAATTAAGAAGACCGTTCTACCGAGACCCCCTGAGGAAGTACGGTGTGATAAAGTCGATCATTTTCCAATTTATGGTACCAAGGGCAGGTGTAGGTATTGTAAATCAGGAGAGACACACTGGTCATGTTCAAAATGTGTTATTAGGTTGTGTTTAGTGAAGGACAGAAATTGTTTCTTTTTGTTTCATAATAGCACATACATATCACTAGCAGTCATTTACTATTTATAGCCGTAGAAAATTCCCTTCTGTTATGTTTTATGTACAACTGCATTCGTTTTTATTTATATTCAATTCTCCCTTAGTTGTAGTGTTCTTATTTTAAGTTTATATATTATTTTATTGTGTTTTTGCTGCATAAACGGTTATTCGTTTTAGTTTTAATTGTAAATTTGTGACCTATAATCCTAGACTTTGTGTCTTCCAGGATACATAATAAAGTTTCACAAAAAATTTGCTTATTTGACTATGTATCTTCTGAGATACAGTCCATATCTCCCTTATTTATGAAAAAATTATTGTGGAAATAACCAAAATGCATTCTTGATGACCATATAACACCACGAAAACACTAATTTACTTAAAATTAATGTTGCATCAGGGTTTGCCAAATTAAGGGTTAAGTGAAACCTGTGATCATACTCATGATTACAACTTACCAGATTTAAAAAAAAATCATCATTTACTGTTCGGATTCTAAATCCTTCCTGAAGGCATACATGATAGGTATGTAATCCATTAATTATACCTACCGGTTAGGCACTCCCAAAATTCACAGATAAACTTGGCAACGCCTCAAAAAATATTCCAGAATATTTTTAACGTCAACCATTCCCGCGCATTACCTCCCACGCATAAAACTCACATAAATACCGCGATAAGCATGTCCCTCGTACCCTAAAAATTACGCGAACGTTTCTTATAAATATTCATTTCTTACATTAAAAGCCTCTCTCTCCAGCATCGACCATACATCACCACATATGCAACAATCCCTAGCACTTGCAATGGGTTGTATTAAAAGAATTTAAAAATATATATAAATAACCAATGAAAAGGTGAAAAAATAACGCGTGGAATATAAAACAAAAACAGAATTAGCGGGCATATCACGCAAAAGAGGTTATAGAGAATGAGTGGTAACCGTAGACATGCATGTTTCGGGCTCATTAGCCTTCATCGGTACGGCATAACCAAGAAAAGGTGTACAACTTGGGAGCAAGGATGTTATTGAAACATGAGAAAACACAAACAACGGATTTCAACAAGATAACCAAACGCACATTTGTGCCTTCAAATGGAAGATCCCGAGTTTTCAGGACAACAACCAACAGAGACACGGAGGCGTCTATAGCTCTCCTGTCTGAACCTTCCGACCCTGGAAATAGACAAATAACCAATGAAAAGGTGAAAGAATAACGCGTGGAATATAAAACAAAAACAGAATTAGCGGGCATATCACGCAAGGCACAAATGTGCGTTTGGTTATCTTGTTGAAATCCGTTGTTTGTGTTTTCTCATGTTTCAATAACATCCTTGCTCCCAAGTTGTACACCCTTTCTTGGTTATGCCGTACCGATGAAGGCTAATGAGCCCGAAACATGCATGTCTACGGTTACCACTCATTCTCTGTAACCTCTTTTGCGTGATATGCCCGCTAATTCTGTTTTTGTTTTATATTCCACGCGTTATTCTTTCACCTTTTCATTGGTTATTTGTCTATTTCCAGGGTCGGAAGGTTCAGACAGGAGAGCTATAGACGCCTCCGTGTCTCTGTTGGTTGTTGTCCTGAAAACTCGGGATCTTCCATTTGAAGGCACAAATGTGCGTTTGGTTATCTTGTTGAAATCCGTTGTTTGTGTTTTCTCATGTTTCAATAACATCCTTGCTCCCAAGTTGTACACCTTTTCTTGGTTATGCCGTACCGATGAAGGCTAATGAGCCCGAAACATGCATGTCTACGGTTACCACTCATTCTCTGTAACCTCTTTTGCGTGATATGCCCGCTAATTCTGTTTTTGTTTTATATATATATATATATATATATATATATATATATATCACTAGTGTAATAAATCCCAATGGCACAGGACCAATTGGACAGGCTTATTTCAGCAACATTTTTACATAAAACCCAAAATAAAAATTAGATACAAAAGTAATAGAATGTTTTGAGATGTACAAAAAACCAAAGTAACATTTTGGCATCAAATCAAAAACAAAAACATAAAAATTTCGGGTAAATTTGTGAATTTTCTTAAATGAATGTTTTAATGTACGATTTGGAGAAAAATGTTAAATACAAAAGTTGTAGAACGTGTTAAGGTCTACGAGAAGCTCAGTAACTTTTTTGCGTCAAATGAAAAACAAAGGAAATACGATTTTTTTTCAACTTTGACAGGCCGCCATTTTGTTTTTACTGGGCCGATTCGGCTTATTAACGAACTCGTCCAAGATTTTGGCCTAGCCGATTTTTGTAGGGAGTTTGGTTTCGATCCGTCAAAAAATACGCCCTCTATCGTGCTTACAAATTCCGTTATAACACATACATACACGATACGCTTATACGGTATATTCTTGCGCAGGCGGCCGCCAGCTTGTGACGTCATGTGGGAATCTCAATCGGTATTGTACAATGCTAAATATATGGGAAATACTATGTTTGTGTTTAATTTTCATGCATATTTCCACTTTATGAATGATTTTTTAAATGCGACCTGGTTTTTTAGATATAATATGAAATATTACTTTATTATCAGTAACTTAGTTATCTTTTTTTGGTAAATACAATGAAGCTGGGAGTTAACAATGTACAAAATGTGTAGAAATATGTGGGTAATATTATATTTTTAACATTTTAGAAAGATTTGAAACAGAAATATTTATGGGTGGGCAAAATTAAAACACATCAGGTATATTTGAAATATGTCATATTTCTACCATTATATTTTATTTATTATATAAGACTCCTTAACAAATATGTCACTATACTTTCGTTCAAGTATAGTTCTGTTTATATTTTCGTTCATAAAATATATAAGACAAAGGTTAAAAATGCAGACAGGAGAAGTTTAGGGTTTTGAAAGTGGAGTGGTGTATTAATACCAAGTTTTATTCTATTAATTTCTTTCAATTTTCAAAGGTATTAATACACCACTCCACATTCAAAATAATCAAATTCCTCAATAGACACCTTCACCTTTCAAAACCCTAAACTTATTCTCCTGTCTGCATATTTCTTTGTCTTATATATTTTATGAATGATAATATAAACAGAACTATACCTGAACAAAAGTATAGTGACATCTTTGTTAAGGAGTCTTATATAATAAATAAAATATAATGGTAGAAATATTTTTAATCTTACAAACATAATAATAAACCAGCATGCAGTGACAAAGCTTATGTTTAAAATCATTTTTTGAAATTTGTAAATTTTGTCATCTTCTTGTCCAGTTTTTTCTGGCAGTTTTGAAAACTGATTTTCCTATTAATATCCCTTAATTGTATATATGGTCGTGTCCTACGCATGCATAAAATTACCTCGAATGGTAGTGAGGTGTTGGGAAAGGAAGCTAAAGTTTTCTCAGCTAAATGATGGAAAATACTTTTTTCCTTACTTAAGGAGGAGCCATTAATTTGGTAGAATTCAGTTTCCATTTTTTAGCAACTTCCCACAATTCTTGCGTCGGGTTTAACAGTGAACCTCTTGATAGAATTTCCAACCATTGAGGAGCCTCGTATGAAGTAAGCTGTTTCGTAGGTGTTCCCAAAGTGGGGTATTTATTCCTGAATCTATAAGCCACATACCCGGCAATGTATCTTAAAGCCTCCATATTTATTTGTTCTTTTATTTCAAATTTGTCCATAATATTTAGTACTTTATCAGAAATTATTTCGTTCTCGAAATATATTGGTTCCACAAAACCATTTGGATCAGAAACAAGTTTTTCTTCGTCAGTTTTTTCTTCCACTATATCGGGTGGTGATAGTTTGGACAATATTGTTTGTGTAAAACAAATTCCTTCTGCCTCCTTGCTGGTTTGCTTTAATACACTTACCAAGGAGGATCCTCAGTCTCCATCGCATTCCGATTTTCTGTGAAAATAGCAACGGAGTTTTTTCCAAGTATATACCATCTCAACCTGTACTCAAAATCCATCGGTGACAGATGATCATTGGGACCTCCTATTCTCCGGATATAAGAAAAAAAATTCTCTAGAACATCTTGGTTCAATCGCGATGTTAAAATGTATTTGATCCCATATTTATTTTCCAAATAAGAAAACATCTCTAAAATAGACTTATTATTAACTATTATACCTTTTTGAAATTGTATAATAGGAGTCGGCCCTGATCGAAAACTACACAACGTGTTTTTAAAATCAGCTCCAAGAAATTCGTACATCACAGTGAAATATCATAAATAATTTAAATAAAAACAGTATACAAGTGATCATAACTACATAGTGAATGACACGGACTAACAAAGTAAGCCTAAATTTGCTTTTTTATTAAGAAATTGTGTTATATTTCAACATAAACACATTCATTCAATAACAATTAAAACCGGTATCGTACCATTTACCAGCCTTATCAGTTGGGTCCGATGCGGGACAGAGCCGTATTCAGGCAAAACGAACCTTAGCGGAACATGGAAACCGACAATATTATAACCAGCGACAACATCAATAATCAGTCACCTTTATCTCAACATGTACCTTCAGCTCAACACTCAATTCCAACTCAACATTCAACGATACCAAAACAACAAGTCTTACCTCAACCTCCACCTTCATCTCAACCTTCGTACTCCAAAGTAGCTAGCCAACCTCAACAACCTACCATACCCACTTTCCCATCTAAACTTCAAGCCATCGTTTTTAGTTCTCTAAACAATATTAAATTAGAAGAATATCTCCTGGCTATTGGCTCCACGATAAGTCCGAAAAACATATTATTCACATCTAGAATCTCAAACAATCGGATATGTATTTACCTCTCAAGTAAGGAAATCGTAGATGATTTTATCATTAAACATGATGGGCGCATAAAGATCAATAACGAAGTGATACAAGCACGCAGACTTATCACACCAAACGAAAGGCTACTTTTATCCAATGTATGTCCCACCATTCCACACGACGTACTACAGAGGGAACTTCAACAACTCGGCTTCAAGCTGTCTTCTGCAATTTCCTTTTTAAGAATAGGCACCACCAACCCCGACTATAAACACATATTCAGTTTCAGGAGGCAAGTATACATTGTACCTCCCACAATTCCAATACCAGACTCAGTTTTGATAACTTATGATGACACCACATACCGTATTTTTCTCGCTGTAGATAATTTGTGTTATCATTGCAAACAACATGGTCACTTATCTAGCACTTGCACTTCAAAGTTGCCTCCTCAACCAACAGACGACACTTCTTCACCAAACTCAACAACTACAACCAGTCAATCTACTCTAAACTCAGTAAACGAGCAAAGCGCTAAAGCCACTAACAGATATATCTTCAATTTCAACCACCATGCCCATCGAAGCAAATATAACAACAGCTACCACAGCTTCGAATATCACTCACCTTGCTGAAACACATGGCATCAAAAGATCCCTAGAAATAATATCAAATTCTCCACAAACATCGACGGCTACTGACATCGAAAACCCAAAAAATAAAGCAGCTTCGAAAAGAAATATTACCGAAATCATAACACCTCCTTCCGATACTACAACATCTTACACAAGCTTCAGTAAACCAGATGCAAAACTCAAAAAAGCGAAATCCACTTCTAAATCAACTATCATACTGGAAAATCAAATGGCACCTATCAAAGAATTATTCGACAATGAAACTCAAATAATATCTTTCGAACAAACAATCGACTTTTTTGAGAACGTACAAGGATCAGTGGACCCTCTCAGTACAGCAAAAGATTATACCTCTGATATACTAGAACTATTACAACTCTTAACCAAAATACATTCATATACCTCTGACCGCCAAATAAAGACCAAATGCACTAAAACAAAAAAGAGAATTATGAAACAACTGAAGCTTTTAAAATCAGGTGAAGATGCCGAATCTGACGTTTCCCTTGCCACATCTCAGGAATCCCTAACAGAACTTGCATAATATTATCTTCAATTTATTGCAATGGAACATAAATGGGTTTTACACCCATTATGAAATGCTCAAAATACTTATACACGAAACTTCACCATCAATTATTTGTCTTCAAGAAACTAATTTCAAAGGACAACACAATCACAACTTCAACAATTATTCCTGTTTTTACAGAAACAGAAACAACGCGGGAAAAGCAAGCGGAGGCGTAGCCATCTATGTAAATACTTCATACGAAGCACACAATATAACACTTAATACAAACTTAGAAGCAATAGCAATTTCTATCAAAATTCCTCAAACAATTAATATCTGCAACATATATATCCCTCCTGATCAAGTAATTACCTCACAAGACATCACTAACATTTTGTCACAAGTTCCATCACCTCTAATTTTACTGGGTGATTTTAATAGCCACAATCCTATTTGGGGATCAACAGGTTTTAACGCAAAAGGCAGAACAATCGGAAACATCCTAGATGCACATAATCTAAATATTTTAAATGACGGTAGGCCTACAAGAGTTAATGTTCACACAAGCACGAAATCAGCAATCGATTTATCAATATGCCATCCAACTATCTCACCTCTAATTTCCTGGGACACTATACCATATTTATATGGAAGCGACCATTATCCAATCAAAATCACGATTTCCGATCAAAACTCCGTCACTACATACCCTACTGTTTCAAAATGGAAAATAAAACATGCTGATTGGCCAAATTTCAGTAATTACATTGAAGAAAACGTCGCTCTACTTCCCGTCAATCTAGAAAACGATAACATCGACAACATTTTGAACGCATTCACAAAAATTATCACCGATGCAGCAGAAAAATTTATAGGAAAAACAAAAGCACTAAAAAAACATACACCATTGCCGTGGTGGAATACTGAATGCGATAAAGCTATTAAACAATACAAAGCGTCATTTAATAAATTAAAACGAAATAAATCACTGGGGAACCTAGTAGACTATAAGAGAAGAAGAGCCCAAGCAAGATACATTACAAAGAATGCTAGAAAAAACTCCTGGAAAGCGTTCGCATCCAACATAAACAGCTCTACACCTTTAAGTACCGTGTGGCAAAATCTAAGAAAAATATTAGGAAAAAACAAATTTACAAAAATTCCTTTTATAGCTCACAACAATAGCACAGTCTCAAATAACGAAGACATGACCGAATTATTTGCAACACATTTTGAGCACAACTCGAGCAACTCAAACTACTCACAAGAATTTCTGGAATTTAAAACTACTAAAGAAGCCGAATTCTTAGATTACGATGACCATGACAACAACATACTTAATATCCCGTTAACTATAGACGAACTCAATTTTTCCTTAGACACAACCAAAAATTCTGCCCCAGGACCTGATAATATTCCATTAATCTTTCTCCAAAAACTCCCTCATATTGCCAAGTCATACCTTCTCCAAATATTCAACCTAATCTGGACAAAAAAATATTTTCCCATCCACGTGGTCACAGGCAATCGTCATACCCATACCAAAGGCAAACTACCCAAGAACTAAGTTAACTTCATACCGACCAATATCTCTTACCAACGCACTAAGCAAAATAATGGAAACAATCATAAACAAAAGACTATTGTGGACATTAGAAGACAGAAACCTTTTAATACAAGAACAAAGCGGTTTCCGTCAAAACAGGTCAATTCCAAACTAGTCAAAGGCAGGTTATATGCTGACGATTTGGTAATATTCTCCAAAGGTAAGAACATCGACTCAATTCAGAAACACATCCAAGAAACATTAAACCAACTTCAAAACTGGTCTAAACTCACGGGACTGCAATTTTCAACAGAAAAGACCAAATGCATATTATTTTCTAGAAAACACAATCCTGTGTCTCCTGAACTCAAACTTAACAACATTTCCCTAAACTATGTCGATAACATCAGATTTCTTGGAATGATTGTTGACAAAAAACTCAGCTGGAAGAAACACATACTACATATTAAAAAATCATGCCAAAACGGTATAAACCTTATGAAAACACTCTCAAGCAAATCCTGGGGATCTGACTCTACCTGTCTAATGCACATATATAAAACACTCATTCGCTCAAAGATAGACTACGGCTCTATAGTATACGCAACAGCTAAAAAAACTACTCTTAACCAACTCGAAACCATTCAAAACACAGCACTAAGAATAGCAACAGGAGCATTCTGTTCAAGTCCAATAAAAAGCCTACAGTCCGAAACCGGGGAACCTTCTCTACAACTCCGGAGAAAATACCTTGCCGCTTCATACGCACTATCCATCAGCACAAACCAGCAGAATCCAGTCTACATTAACATACTGACCAAGCACTACAAAACTTTACATTCGGCAAATATCAAAACAGACCCACCATTCTATGCAAGAGCTAGTAAAATTCTCACAGAACTCCAAATCAAACGTCCCCGCTTCCTTTCCAACAAAAAATTAAAACTCCCCCTCCATGGTCGATCAATATCCCTCCCAGCGACACTTCACTGTGCAAATTTAACAAATTAGAAACCCCCCATACCCTAATTAGGAAAACATTTGCCTCCATACTTGACAAATATCCACAATTTCCCCTCGCATATACAGACGCATCCAAAACCTCTGATGGCGTAGGCGCGGCAGTGATCATGCAAAACAGTACACTACAATTCAAGTTACCCGAAATAAGCAGCGTCTGCACTGGAGAACTATACGCCATTCTTCAAGCACTTACTCTCATAAAAACAAAAAATACTTCAAGATCCCTCATAATAACAGACTCTCTTAACTCAATCCATATTATCAATCAACTTTATCCCACACATCCAATAGCCCTCCAAATTAAAGTCGAATTATCGCAGTTGCAACATTCCAATAACTTTGTGGAAATACTTTGGGTTCCTTCTCATACTGGCCTTCAAGGAAACGAAGAAGCCGACCGCAAATCACGACAAGCAGCAATTAGTGAAACCGTGAGTGAAGTGCAAACGGTAGTGTATAACGACATAAAACCGCTACTTAAATCAAAAGTGCTAAAATTGTGGCAAATCGAGTGGCAATCGTCCCAATCGAAACTACGCGACGTGAAACCGGAAGTGAAACCTCGAGCGCAGCCAATAAACAAAAGATCGCTTCAAGTTAAACTGACTAGGTTACGAATAGGCCACACCAAACTTACTCATAGTTACTTAATTACTAAAAGTGAACCCCCAAAATGTGAATTATGCAAGATCCAGCTTACTGTCAAACATTTAATAACCGATTGCCCAAAATTCCAACAATCAAGACAAGATAACAACCTCAGCAACAATTTAGACCAAGTTCTTGGCGAAAACTGTAATACACAGAACCTTTTTAAATATCTAAGTGACATTAACATATTAACTAAACTATAAACAACCTATATTTGTGTCGCTAATTACCCCAGTGGTAGATGCGACTTGTTTGTAAATAAAAAAAAAAAAATTGTATAATATTTTTATGATTTCCCACCCTAATTGAAGACATTAAATTGGTCATATCATTCAATACTTTAGTTTGCTGTTCTTCATTTGTACCAAATGCATTTCTTGTCGGGCAGTTTCCTTCAAATTTTACTCTAGAATTGAAAAGATCAAACCAGTCATTACATATTTGGACAAATTTTGCGGCATTTTCCCAGTCAGAATTTTTGGGCATAAGTCCTTTTTCTCCACAATATTCGATGGCTTTCGCTGTTGTGTTTGATAAAAGTTGAGCTGCAGGTCGTACTCTTTGCCTCATTGATCTTTTCAAATTAAGATATTGTTCAGTTAATTTATGAGCTAATGTTAATTCGGAAGTGGATATATTCAACAAGGCTTGAAAATAATCAATATTAATCACATAATTATTGTCCATAACTAAGGCATGATCAAGAACGTGATTTCGGATTAATTTTAATAAATGAGGAACATCAGCATACACAAATATTTTCATAGAGTTATCACATGGGTGATTAAACGAGCAATTTTTAATATGGCTTACTTTTAATTCCGACCACAGGCCTACATTTCCTGCCCCCATATCACTGCAAGTTGCCACTACTGTAAAATTTGCATCAAATAATTTTGAAATGATCTCATTTAAAATGCCCTTGGTCATTGGTTGATCAAATTGGTAATAGATGGGCTGTTTCCAGTTGTAAAACAATCCTCGTACCATACATGTTTGCGCAGCTTTATGGGATCCTATAACTTGCTGGATTTTTTTATCAATATCAACTTTATTTGAAATGTAAACCTCGTCAAATGATAAAACGCATATACAATCAACTTCAGTTAATTCAGCAGATTTTTTCTTCATTAAACGAATGACCTGTTTTAAAATTCCCTGTCTACAATCAAACGTAGAAACCCACTTTCTCAAAGTCGATAATGCTGGCAAAGGGTAATTATTTGCCCTTAAATACCTATAGGCTTTTGGACTGACACTACGAAGTGGAACAGCGGAGGCAATGTCTTCAGGTGTCCAACGAAATTTTCTATTGTTCTCAGGGTCCAATAATTTCTTTATTTGCCCAGGCGTGAAAACAGTTGATAATATGTTTTCGTATTTTTGAGATGCCGCATCGCCCACTTCTTTCACTTGCTTTGTAAGTTTCTTGTTCTGTTCTTCCAATAATTTAATTTTTTCGCGCAATTCTTCTATTGCAACTAGTCCATTAGTTCTAGAATAATATATTAAATTAGTTGATTAAACGCAATGTTATATAATTTAACTTACTCAAAATCTTGAATGTCAGAATCCATTACATCAATATTTCTAGTTTGAAAAGTTTCCTTCGTTTCCTCTCTGGAGGTCGATGATTGAAATTCAAGATTTTTCTTTAATAAATCTGTTGCAAGAGCTTTTTGGTCTCTTTTTATGCATCGTGCTTGCCTCTCTTTATTTATAACTGCTTTGTAGGAAGAACCTGGTAGATGTAAAGTAGGCATAGCGTCACACCTTAAAGTTCGGCTGTTTTTTGGATTATATTGCAACAGTCTTTGCCTAAGAGGAATTTCAAAGCCACTTTGCTCAAAGTGTATGGAACAGATTCGTGCTAAATAAAATAAAATCAAAATATACATAAAAAGATACATACTAAATTCAAGTATTAACTAACCGTGTTTTAAATTAATTTTGTCATTCCTTCGGCACACATTTATCCACTGTTTCGATAAATCCTCATTTTATGGAAATCTGAAGTATTTCACATCAAAACCTTTAGTTTTTTATTTGTGTTTTTACAAGTGGCTACAGCACAACCCGGCATTTTAATTTCGTTTTGCAGATTATCACAAAACAAAAACAACGTAATATTATAAAACACTATTAAATAACATCAATGAAATTCCAAATAAACGAATCAACTCAAGTAAAATTGAAATTAAAACTAACAGCACGTTGTATTGCATGAAAATACAATGAATCGAAAGACTGGTGAGAGGTGGGTGTAAATTTCTGATTCCCGCGTGACGTAACTGCGCGGATCGGACGCAATTTGGAGTAGAAATCAGCATACCGTGGTAAGTGTATCGTGCATACATATATATATTGCTGCATCCTCACAAATATTTCTAAATTATATATACGTGTATATATATATATATATATATATATATATATATATATATATATATATATATATATATATATATATATATATATATTATTTTTCTTCAACCTTCTTGAATAATTTATTTTTCTAATTCTTGGGTATTAGGTTGTGTATAGGGCTTTTCGGAAACGGTAATCTTAGATCAGATAGATCACTTATCAGCTGATTGTGGATTCTAACCAAGAACGAGATTTTTATCAGAGTTTCCGAACGACGCGCGTTCTGTTTTGTGTGGAAATGTCAAATTTAATACTTAACAAAAACTTTTTATTTGTATTACTTTAGTTTCGTGGGTTGATTTTTCATGTACTTCTCTCCATTCTCATCTTGTAAAGTTTTAATTTGTTTTCACTCATCGTTGACGCTAAATTTTAATACCAACAAGCTATTTTTTATATCGAAAAGCCAAAAATTATAAAAACCTCAAGTCTGAGCAATTTGCTAACTACGTGGCTAAAAACACTTAATAACATTTTATTTAAAGAAAAAAAGAAAATTTTAATACCAATAAGCTCTTTTTTATATTGAAAAGTCAAAAAGTACAAAAACCGCAAGCCTCAGCAGCCTGCCCACTACTAGGCTTAAAGAATTAATAACATTTTAGCTTGAAGAAAACAAAAACAAACATCAGCTGATCGCATTTACCCACCGATGTACTAAGGTAGAAAGGATCCAAACATATATTATGATCCGCTCAGTTCGTTCAGTTTCCGAACGTGAGTGAACGTGATCCGGATTACTTTCCGAACGTTCAGATCATGAACGGGTTATCCTGATCATTAGTTTCCGAAAAGCCCTTATGTAATTAATTAAAAACATTTTGTTGTCACTGACGTTTCGTCCCTTGGTTAGGAACTTTCTCAAAGTTTATTCATGACGGAATCGTTTCATTGTTTACAGATTAAAATTGAAAAACATATGTACAATAGGTAAAAAAACTATTTTATTAAATTATGATAAATCTGACTTAAGTTTTTAACATCTTGTTTATCGTTTACTGCATTTTGTTCCTTTTTAATGTGCACCATTTCTTTAATTGTTAATTTTTTGTAGTTTGAATCCTGAGCTAGGATGTTTGTGTTTTTAAAATCAAACTCATGTTTTTCATTGCTTTCATGTTTGTGGAAAGCTCTGGAAGCATTTTTAGTATATTTGTGGCCATTTAATCTGTTTTCTAGGGTCTGTGTGGCCATTCCTATGTATTTTTTTGGACAGTCTAGACATGGTATAGAATATATATATATATATATATATATATATATATATATATATATATATATATATATATATATATATTATATATGAGAGTGTGCTACTTTATTTATATAATGCCCACGTTGGGGAGCAAGTTAAATATGATTAACTATGATTATTTTATGTTATTTATGTGTGAATGTTTAATATATTTATAATATGATGTTTGAATATGAATTGAATTTAAAATGAATTGATATTTTGTTACAATTAAAAACCTTACACTCTTGGGCTTGCTAACTTATATATATTTTACCTGTAATTCCACCTATTTATTATGCTATTTAGTAGCATGTAGTTTATTTGATTCCTATACTTTTATTACCTCGGCTGCTCTTATTCATTCACTACTCTTTAACTCAGTAGGGTTCTGGGCATATTATAATAAAATCAACCTTACTTATCAATTGAATATATTTATGTTACTTATTAAAAGATAGAAAAAATATTTTAAAAAACATTGAACATTACTCATATGTAAAATATTATTGACTCTTTATTTTACTGTTGGATTCATATACCTCTTATGTGTAAAAATAAATGATTATCCTTTATTATTTCTTAAAATTCTTTTATTATAAATAAAATAATGGTTTTCCTATATATATCCAAATTTCCACATTAAACAAACTTTCTGTATATTATAAAAAAAATCATTCTCTTTGAAAGACGACTTTTGCAGACTCATTTGCATAACTTGGGTGAACCGTTTGTAAACGATAGATTTCTTAGAAATTATACGACCACCTGCGTTTAAAATTGTTCAACTATTGTAAACTTTTTTCTGCTTGTTTTCTAAATAGGATTATTTGAAATATTTTAAAATACTATTTTAGTTTTATTCGGTACGTGAAATTGAAAACATATCTGAAATATACATCTACTCAAATTTGATCTTTTTAAAACATTATTTACCGTATTACAACAATTGTGTAGGTAATAAAAAAAAGCTGAAATTAGTTGTGGTTTGTTGTTTAGTGGAAAGTTTTATATATATGATTGGAGAAAATTCAACATGACAGAAATTATACATTTATCTACAAATTTTATAATGGTAAGTTTTTTTATTATTACGTTTCTTGGTATATTATAATCATTTTAAAGAAAAAACTTTTACTACCAGGTGTTTCTGATTTTAAATTTCACTTTATTATTTGGTACCAAATATTTAATTAAAACACACCACAGACCTTGTTCTTTTTGCTGAAATGATGTCTTCAGTTGGATTCATCCATGACGCTTTCCCGCCTTAGGTGGTAATCTTCCTCCTTGTAATTATCTGATGATAATCATTATTCTGCTTTATGTAGTTTCAAAGAAATTCGTCCTTGCACTTGATTTTAATTATTAGTTAATTTTTTATAGTTTAATTTATACCTATTTACACTTATTACTTAAATTTTTTTATTACAAAGAAACTGGATCACTTTACATTGCTTCTTGCTTATCCAACAACTAACGCCTAACTCACTATTCCGCGGTCTTTTTCATCTGCCAAACCCTTTCTATTTTATAACCGGAAGCTGGCGATGTTCTAGAAAATTCTTTGATTATAGTTCACCTGTCACTTTGTTTATTATTGTTTTTATTGTTTTTCTGACTTAAACTTATTGTAAACTATTGTTTTTTATTCATTATAAACTTATTGTCCTTGATTAATTCACTAACATCTTATTATTATTGTCTTTTTTCATGTTATTGTTTATTTGAGATGTTCCGATTGGTCAATGCAATTATATTATTTTTGTATTTCCTACAACCTAAATATTTACACAATATACATGGATACAATTCACTTCTTATTATGTTTGATATTATTACCTTTATACATATAAATTAGGTCGGTAATCATTTATTTTTATTCTTGTATTTCATATTCAAATACATTTTATGTTGGTATACTTATCTCAACTGTTATATTTCGTATAGGTTTATTGACATTTCCTATAATTTCAGTTTCCTACTTATTATTATATTTCCTATATATTTTTATGATTAACTAACATATCTTGTTTATATATTTTACTAATTCTAAATGTCATTTATTGTTCAATCATTGTAGCATTGTTGATTTTATTATGCCATCCTATTTATTCTTTAAATATAAACAGATGCTCTGGGTGTCTAAAATTCCGTGCAGCGTTACGTTATTTTATTGATCTGCGTTTACTTGTTAGGTTCTGTCTAAGGTTGTTTTTTTTTTAAATTACAGAATTATATTAAAAGTGTTTTACTACTAATTGTTTATGACTTCTTTTTATATTTATTTACTTTTCTTTATGATTATGCCCATTGATTGTACTTGATTATATTGTTATATGGATATTTTATTAATTTTGATACTTTATTTTAGAAATTATTTTTTATTGATAAATATTATTTCTTTATCCTTTATCGGGATTCTATAAATGTTATGTGCTCGTTCTATCTACAACAATATATATATATATATATATATATATATATATATATATATATATATATATATACAATATTAGGAAAATTATGAGGGCACATATGTTTTATCATCAATGTTTTAGAAAGAGACAAAATACATATAAATTCAGTGTATTACTCCTCTTCGCTAACAGGTTATCATAAAGTGAGAAACTAAATAACTGTGTAATGGGATGTCTGCAGGTACCGCCTTCGAGAAGCGTACAGTAGCTCTTATGTCTGGCTTTTATTTACAGTTTTAAATAAACAAATTATAAATGCATTCAGGCTATTACTAGTCACTTTACCACAGCAAAATGTTGTATAAACAACTCATTATGTTAAAGATCGCAATGAAAGAAGTTAATGTTAGAAATACAGATGTGTAATGTGAACAGTTTAGTTTATTAATTGAGAAATAATAAGATTGTACTATACTAGTAGCTTAATGCAATGAATAATAAAAAAATCAACATTACTTTCGTTTATCTCTTCATGATTAATTTACAAAGAAATGATTCAGTAGTAATAAACTAATTCACTATATCAGTTCGGGTAGTACACGCTAATATGATTTGAACAATAAATTAAAACCTACCTAATATGTATTTGAAATAAGTATCACTAAAAAATCACTGGAAGATCCTGTTAGTGAAAAATTAGAATTGAGATATTTGGAAACATATATTATTATTAATACAAATTTTATTTCGCATGTCATGTTATTTATTCCAATACTAACCGAACTAATATAGCGAATTAGATTATTACTACTGAATTATTTCTTTGTAAATTAATCATGAAGGGATAAACGAAAGTAATGTTGATTTTTTTATTGTTCATTGCATTAAGCTATCAGTATAGTACAATCTTATTATTTCTCAATTAATAAACTAAACTGTCCACATTACACGTCTGTATTTGCACGTCTCTCGAAAGCGGTGCCTACCAGACATACCTTTACACGTGGTGGGAGTATATTTCTACCGTTTTCCACTTTATGATATCCTGTTAGCGAAAAAGAATGATACACTGAATATATATGTATTTTGTCTTTCTAACACATTGATGATAAAACATATGTGCCCTCATAATTTTCCTAACACTGTATGTATATATATATATATATATATATATATATATATATATATATATATATATATATATATAACCTTTGGAACGGGGATTTTGGCATCTAGGAACACCAAAGCGAAAAACTGCATTGAAAGTCGTGTCATGCTACTCTCTACAATAGCCCTATTTCATTCTGAAATAAGCACAAGGGTATTAGATACCCCTAAAAGAACAGGAACCTATAGGGACGAGCGGGAGAGGTTTTTGTGAGAGAACATTCCCACGATGCAGGATCCACCGGGGGATATATGTCCGGACTGATTTCCAGGTCAAATAATTATGTCGGACCCCCCCCCCCCAATAATAACTCAATATTCAACTACTATAAATATCCGTATCAATTACCCAGCTGGAGTGCGATTTTAACAGTCAATTAGTATAGACGTGTTTAAAACAGCTCTCTTATCAACAAATCGTTTTTGTTAAGAATTCCAATTCTATTGAACCGGTCAATCCACCTAGTAAATCAGTTAATCAAATTTATAGTTCAGTGAAAAATGTCTAGTGCAGATCCCCCTGACAAAGGGGGAACTTCAGATTTGTGCAATAATAATGATAACTCAAGGAATGTGCGTTACAATTCATCATATCAAACAGCATTTCAGGAAAGCAAAAACTTGGAAAGGATAAAGAAACACGCTTGTCTGGTCAGACAGCGACAGGTATTTCAGTACAAGTAGCAAAAAAGTTCAAACTTGATAAACCTAATTTATATTCAATTGATAAAATTTACGTATTTATCGAAAAAATTAATAATGAAAATTTAGGAAACTTACATCCCATGTCAGTTGGACACTTATTACATAAAAAACTAAAAGTTCAAAACATTACTAAAATACAAAAGGTAGGTAGAAATAGAGTAAGAGTAGAGGTTAAAGCTACTAAAGACGCTAATATGTTAATAGAAAACGAAAACTTGAAAGAGGAACAATTAAAAGCATTCATACCCAATAATTTAATAGAAAGGAAAGGGGTAATCAAAGAAGTAGATACCACATTCAGTGACGAGTATTTGTTGGAAAATATTGAGTCTCCAAACGCAGTCACCAGTATTCGTCGATTTAAACGAAAAATTGATATTGATGGGGAAGCAGTATATATTCCAAGGCAAACAGTTTTAGTGTCATTCATTACAATGGAACGCGCGCTCGGCGATTGCAAATAAATATAGTTTGATGAAGTGTCTGTCAGAACACGATATTGATATTTGCGTTATATCTGAAACGTGGTTTAAAAAAAACATCATCAATTTTCCAGGTTATAATCTAATTAGAACTGATAGGGATGACGGATATGGAGGTACAGCAATACTAATAAAGGTAAAAATAAATTTTAAAAAAGTAGATATTAACATAAATGTAAATACTGACATCAACATATGTGCTGCCGAAATTAATTTTAATAAATATTTACAGTTTAAAATATTATCTGTGTATTGCCCCCCAAAAATTAGCATCAATAACAGCGACTGGAAAAGCATATTTAATATATCTAAAGAGAACGGCATAATATGTGGAGATTTTAACGCACACAGCAGAACATGGGGTTCGTACAAAAATGATCAGAGGGGTATACAACTTCTAGACGTCTTAGAAAATCATGACTTACTCGTATATTGGCAAACGATGGAACACCTACTAGATTAAACCGCAACGGGGAAAATTCCGCAGTGGACCTGACACTTAGTACACCCTATCTCATAAACAACATAGATTGGAACGTAATAAAGGACACACTGGGTTCAGATCACTTTCCAATACTTACATCAATGTGCCTAAAAATAAGTGTCTACAAACAAAGGAATTAATATGTCCTTCCAATAAATGGAATATAAATAGAGCAGACTGGTCAATATTCAAAAACGAAGCAGAACTGTATTTCTCACAAACACCACCTATTTTTAATGACATTAATGCAAAATATGAATATCTAATACAATGAATAAACACAGCTGCCCAAGTATCCATGCCAACAAATAAACCATTCAAGATAAAGTCAAGAACACTACCATCTGGGTGGGACAGAGAATGTGACATAGCTGTAACAGATAGAAAAAATGCGGTAATTGCCTTCAAAATTAACAGCACGTTGGAAAACTTCATTACAGTGCAAAAAATAGCAGCAAGCACAAAAAAATTTTTGAAAGAAAAGGCAAGATCCTCATGGAGAGCATACTGCACCAATCTGAATAAAAACACATCAATGTCAGACATTTGGAAACAGGCCAAGAAAATGAAAAGAACTTTCATACGGACAGAGAACATTCATTTCTGCAGTGAGGATTGGAAAGAAAAGCTACTAGAGAGAATAGCACCGCCATCTACCTTCTACCAAAATAATTTAGAAAATGAGCAGGAACATGAGGAAACAATACCACAAATATTCGAAAATCTGATAAATATCCAAGAACTAGAAAACACAATAAAACAAAGAAAAAACACCGCACCAGGCTTAGACAATATCAGATATCCGATGTTATGCAACCTACCAAATAATGCCAAATCTTTTTTATTGGAAATATATAACAACAAATGCACAATACAAGATTGGAAAAACCTAATTGCAGTTCCAATATTAAAACATCAAAAAGATCCAAATGACCCCGACTCCTACAGAGTCATATCATTATTAGCATGCCTATTAAAAACATTCGAAAGGATATTAAAAAACAGAATAGAATGGTGGTTAGAAGAACACAAAATATTACCAATTCATCAGTACGGATTCAGGAAAGGATATGGCACAATGGACGCGGTGAGCCAACTTGTCACTGATATACAAATTAATTTTGGAGAAAATACTGCAGCTACATTCCTGGATGTAAAAGGCGCATACGACTCTGTAGAAATTCCAATACTGAACGGAATGCTGAAACAAATCGGTATGCCTACCAAAATACGAAATATTCTGTGCGATATTATGACAGACAGAAAAATATTTATAAGACAAAAAGATGCATTATTAGGACCAAGACATACATCTAGAGGTTTACCGCAGGGCTCCGTTTTAGCACCACTGTTATTCAACATATATACCATCAAAATGCATCAAGCATGCAGGAATTACACACTTATACAATATGCTGATGACTTTGTAATATATGTCAAGGACAATAAATATGAAAATTGTATAAATACTCTAAACAAGGCCACCTCAAACATCATAAAAGCTATTGAAGATGTAGGGTTCGATCTATCAACGTCTAAATCAAATGTCACCATATTTTCAAGGCACCGTATCCCAGAAACTCAGAACATCCAGTTGGGGGACCACATGATACCATATAAAAAAGAAATTAAGTACTTAGGAGTAACATTAGATAATAAATTAAATTGGAAACCATATATCGAAGCAATCAAAATAAAATGTAATAGAGCCATTAATTTCCTCAAAATGATCACCAAAACATGGTGGGGCGCAAGTACTGAAATATGCCTGTTATTCTATAAAGCATATATAAGGTCCATTTTAGACTATGGTTCCGTCCTATACGGATCTGCATCAAAACAATCACTGAAACAGCTAGAAGTAATACAGAATAAAGCGTTAAGAATATGCTTAGGAGCGATGTCAACAACACCTGTGGAATCACTAAGGGTGGAAGCACTCGAACCACCATTGGAATTGAGAAGAACATTTCTCGCTGAAAAAATGGTACTTAAGAATAAAGCAAAAAATTCTACAGTGATGGCCAAAATATGTGAGTTAAATACATTGGACCTGACGAATAAATATTGGGAAAAAAAGAACTCGCCACCGATATGCACCGCATTTCGTAACATCAATAAAGAAGAAATTTTAACGTATGAAAGTTGCAATTACTTTGAGAACATAGAACACTCTGCAAAAATAATAATTCCTGCGTACTCAGAAATACCAGAATTAAACAAAGAAAAAATTATCAGACTTACAAAAAAAGACATCAACAGTACAATAACAATATATGCAGATGCATCAAAGACAACAAAACGTACAGGCACAGCGTTCTATGTGCAAGAAACGAAAGAAGGAAAAACCTTTAAGCTAAGCAACGATGATTCTATATTTTCAGCAGAAGCTGCAGGCATAATGAAGGCGCTAGAACACACAATCCACCAAAAAAAGAAAAATGTATCTATCCTAACGGATTCGCTGTCTGTTATCCAATGTTTGAATAATAATGCAGTAGATACCATCACTCACCCGCACATTAAGAAAATTCAATCCCTACTACACCAACTTACTAAAGAGAGTGACGTTCAAATAATATGGGTAAAAGCACATTATGGAATTTACGGCAACGAAAAAGCTGATCAGTTAGCCAAAACAAGTGCTGAAAAAGATGAATGTCAACCGAACGAAGTGGCACTACAAGATTGCTTAAATAAATACAAAAGAAAATTTCAAGCAGCATGAAAAGAGAAATGGGACCACTATGTAAAAACAAAGCCTACTAGATACACACTACTGCATAGGGAAATACCAAAACAACAGTGGTATAAAGGAATCAATTATTCACGTAGTGAAATTAGCAGTATAATTCGAATGAAATTGGGACACGCGTCTTACCCAGAGCACTTGAGCAAAATAGGCGTAATCGAATCAAACTTATGCACAGCCTGCAATGTCATAGGAGACCTGGATCACATATTTTTTGAATGCTCGGAATATCGTAATGCCACGAAAGAACTTTATAATAACATAATACATGAAAAAATATTCCCTCCCATCAACATGTTACACTTACTGGCGCTGAATAACATCAAAATATTAGACTGCCTAGTAAAATTTCTAAGGATGACTAACATATCGGTATAGTTAAGTTATATAGAGCTTGTGACCTTTGTTACCCTTTCCCAAACATTTATACCTTCCATCCGTGGTCTACCTTTGTATGTGTTCAAATAAAGCCCTGAACGACCCCTGGGCGAGAAAACTTGTAACCATGTGCCAATCCTTTGACCGAAAAGCGGTATTAACTTGAATCGCAGACGACGATAGTTTGATAGGTTGAATCAGGGCTCGCTTAAGCAATAAGATACATATCCACAACACGAAAATCAATAACAAATTCGGTATCGATTCTGATTTGCACTTAATTGAAATTGGATTCAAATATAAACTTCAAATACATCACTATATATACTGTATATATAACCTAACACAAAGTATTTGGCTGCATGGATACCTCCAAACGCCATGAAATCAAAAAAAAATATTACCCAGCTGTGTGTACCCTATAGTACCGGGGATTGGGGTATTCAGAAAGAAAAGTGTTGTAATTTTTAACAAAACAGAACTAAGTATATTGACTAAAAAAAGAAATAAAAAAAATTATCATACTCAGTTGGATTCTTCGAAGTCGGAGGGGTGGTTCTCCAGTAAGACAGTGAAGGGTTGCTATCGGCGTTGTTTGGAATGCCTTATATAGGTTTATGAGACACGTAGAATCAGCGCCCCATGGCTGGCAATTGTTTTTAATAGATTTAGACCATTTTGGCAGACTTTCTTAAGGTAATTAATATGTTGTTTGCAGGTGAGTTTGTTATAAAAAATCACGCCCAAAAATTTTATACTTTCTACAAATTCTAAATTTTGACCGTTTAGAATTAGTACGGGTCTTTCCTGTATGTATTTTCTGGAAACGATAATACATTCTGTTTTAGTTTCTGAGAATTTCAATCCATTGGTGTTAGACCAGTTACTTAGATTGTTTAGAACGGTTTGTATATCCGTTTGAGTAGTAATCATATTTCTCCCTTTTGCAAATAGTACCAAATCATCGGCGTACAGTCTTCCTTTGACCAACGGAGAGGATTTGTCGAGGATATCGGAAATATCAATAAGAAAAAGGGTGGTGCTTATTGTAGACCCCTGTAGAATCCCATTCTTCTGTAGGATTTTATCTATTCTTACTTGGAAATATCTTTCTGTAATGAAATTGTTAATGAAGTATAGAATGTTTCCTCTTAGGCCCCATTGGTGTAATTTTGAGGTTAGATTGTACCTCCAAACCATATCATATGCTTTGGTGATGTCCATGAATACTGCTATGCATTCTTGTTTATTGGCTAGTCCTTCGCTGATTTCGGATTCTAGGTCTATCAGATTATCAGCTGTGTATCTATTTTGGCGAAATCCGCTTTGTTCTTGTATCAATAAGTTATTTTGTTCTAGTACCCAGAGCAGTCTACAATTGATCATTTTTTCCATAATTTTGCATAGAACGTTAAAGATATGGGCCGATATGAACCTGATTTTGTTCTTGCTTTGTCGGGTTTGAGAAGTGGAATTATCACGACTTCGCGCCAGCTTGAAGGAAAGACTTTATTAGTCCATATTTAGTTGTATAGTTTTAATACGTAATTTTTGGTGATATCTGAAAGTTTTTGTAGAAATACTACAGATATTTGATCTGGACCAGGAGCAGTATGTTTTTGTGATCCTAGAGCTTCATAAAGTTCTGTTGATAGGATTTGTTTCTGTTTCAGTAAAATCTTTTGATTTTTGTTCTTCGATATTTGTTATATTCTGTATAAATGTTGGATCAAAGTTTGAATCATTAGAGTTATGTTCATATTGTAAGGCTAATGTTTCTGCTATTTCAATTGGATTTGTGACTAGAGTGTTATTTTTAGCCAAGAACAAAATTCTTGGGGATTGTTTTGTTCCAGACATCTTCCGGATATTTTGTCAAACTAAGGATGGTGGAGTTGAGGATGTTATCGTAGATACGAATTTATTCCATGACTCTTGCCTGCTCTTTTTCATGATATATCTTGCTTGAGCTCTTTGTTTTTTATATTCAATTAAAGTTTCTGTTGTCTTATTCCGTTTAAATTTGTTAAACGATGATTTGTATGTTCTTATTGCATTTTGACAGTCTTTGTTCTACCAAGGTAGCAGTTTGTGGTTTATTAATATTTTAGTATATCCTATGTGTGTTATTGCCGCTTCTATGACAATGGATCTGAAGGTTTCTACAAGATTTTCTACGTTAAAAATTGGCATGTTTTTTATAATATTAATCTTAACTTCAATTGTTTCACTGTATTTTTCACAATTAGCATTTTTCAGGTTCCTTTTTGGGTTTGGTAAGCTATTACTCTCAGAGTATATTGATGAATATGAAATCCTTATGGGAAAATTATCACTTCCAAATAAGTATGGTATTACATCTCACGTTAATGTGGGAGCTAAAACTGGTTCGTATAAGGTGATATCTATGGCTGAGCTGGTGTCTGTATGTATTTCGAGTCTTGTTGGTCTTCCATCATTTAAGATGTTAAGATTTAAGGAGTTTATCACCCTTTCTGTTGATTTACCTTTGGCATTAATGTGGTTTGATCCCCAAAGGGCATTGTGAGCGTTCAAAGTCTCCTAAAATTAATCGTGGACTTGGAATGGTTTTTATAACTTGTTCTAGTTCTGACATATCAACGTTTTGGTCTGGAGGTATGTATATCGAGGATATATATATATATATATATATATATATATATATATATATAGCATATAATGGTAAAGCATCTAGAGGCGTCCACAATAAAACAACAAATTAATTTAGCTGTAAATAACATGGAATTAATAACCGTAGCAGTAAATATACCACAAAGAATATATATATATATATATATATATATATATATTATATATATATATATATATACATCTTACTATCATTTCTGCATTCGATAGAATGACTTTTGCATTTAATCCTGCATCCTCTGTAAACTTACGTCCGTATATCGGACGCAAGACATCTTTCGTTTTTGGCAATTTCTGATGAATATTTGTCCCATAAAACATATGGAAAAGATAGACCACCTAAAGTACTCTGGTTAGCCACCGGTGTCAAACTGCCATCTTTTGCAGATACTTCTATATTTAAGTTTTAACCAAGGTCAAATGGACGCAAAGTTGATAGGAAATGTACGAAAAAGGTATAGTTTTAGTTCAACGAATTTCTGCTGGTGGCGCACCAGAATATACTTTAATATACATAAAATTACAATTTCGTAACATTCTAACGTCCAGTAGATTTGGCAACGTAGTGTCTGGTATTGATAACAATACATTTTAAACTAGTCATTTCTTTAGTTTGCGGGAGTATAGTATAGTTACAACTTTGGCGAACGTTACGTCCGTATTAGTAGTAGTGATTTGTAAAAAGTTTGAATATCAGCCTGAACTTTATTTACGATTTATGGTTAGTTAGCCGATGTGTTATATAAAAGGCGGGAAGCGTATGTACGAAAAACTAAATCGCAAATTACCAATACTTCTATAATAACATGGGTAGTTTAGTGTCAAATAAACATTAATTAACGTCTTAACCGTGCAATATGAAAAAAAATGGAAAACTTTGTTTTTGGTCGCGTTTGTACAGGTTGGCCCATTTTCGTGGGTTTTTAGTGCCTCTTAGAAACCAGCGGCATTAGAGAGAAACTGATACTATACTCTCAGGCCAATTTTTTTTGAGACAAATTCAACGGTGGAAACGCAATAAACTTAACTTGTATTTTTTAAAATAGAATATATAGTTGGCTTTAATTCTATTAAGTTGCTGATTTTTTAAGCTTTTCAAGAATATATAGTTATTTATTTTCGAAAACAAATTAATAAAAGGCATTCTGTATAATTACGGAATAAATAAATAAACATAGGCGGAAAACATTTGACAAATAGGCTTTGAAATAGTTTAATAGTATCTGTAAATAATTCGTTTCGTATGGACTGCGATAATCGGACATCGGCCGAACACATATGATCTCTTGTAAAAAGCTCACATCTCTAGCTATACTTTTTTCGCCGACACGACCTTCACTCGAACATTCACAATAGTTTCTCGGCCGTGCAGTGGAAATTGCTACTGGGTTTTAAATATTTTATTTTATTTTGAATATATACACAGTATGCTGGCGACTACAGTATCAAATATACGAATTTACCATTTTGTTAAAACACATAACACTCAATATAACTTTATTTTTTAATTTTAATATTAATATTATTTTACAATAAATATCCAAACGTTTTTAAATGTTTCCGAATCTTGTGAAAATAGTTGGATTAGGTTGAAAACGATGGGAGTACCTTTGCAAATATAATTCAGATGCAGCTTCTAAACTTTGTCGGCTTCAGTCGATGAATGCGTACATCATATCCCACTTCATAAAACATTCAAATCTTGGCATTTGTAAAATGATGTTTTTTTTTAAGATCGAGTGTAGAAATCAACTTCTCTGATGTCAAAATCGTGACAGAAGTGGCAAATTAATCTCTAGGTAAATAATGTACCAAAAATGTTTATTATGCATCAAGCTGTTTCTTAGAACTTTCTCTAATTTTATTGTAGTAAATCGACCACCGCAGCATTTGATAATTCAATAATTAAGCAACGGAAAATACGAGAACTTCAAAAATGTTATTGGAAGTCATGCAACTAGAACCGTCTATTCGCTCTATGTTTGATGCTCTACAGCCACAGCATTTTGATTTGTTCGTGGAGGCAACTAAAAATATTGCAAAGTACAATAAGGACAAAGATGTCTTTGAGTCCCCTACGTTTGCAATGAATATTGCCACTACTCTAAAGCAGTGTTGCGACATAGCAATTAATTTTGCTAGAAAGAAGCCATTATGCCAAGGTTTCTTCGGCTGAGGCCGAAGCCAATTTAAAAACTATGATTCATCTTTTTACCGCAAATTGGAAATTTCCAATTTCTAGCCATGCTGCAAGTAATCTTAATTTACAAAAGTGGAATAAGGTGACTATAATACCCTTAGCGAGTGACTTAAGAATATTAAGAGTATCTGTCTCAAAAGGCTTCGGTATCTGCGTCAATTCTTTCCGCAGATAATACAAACAAAGCTGCATATTAAACATTGCTAGAAACAATTTTTTGTCGCGTTATCTTATTGAATAGAAAACGTCCAGGAGAACTGCAGCGATGGTATCTTTACACATACGAAAATACAAACAGCGAACAAGCTACTTGCCAGTAATTTGATGATGTAATTTCCCCTACAGAAAGAATTTTGCTGAAGAAATTTAAAAGAGTCGTTACAAGAGGTAAACGTGGCCGTTGTGTTCCTGTTTGTTTAGTTCGGAGGTACAAGATCATATAAAAATATTAAACACAGCCTGAACGCATGTTGTTCCTAAAAACAACCCTTTCTTATTTGCTCTTACTATTATTCCATTAACCGATCAATCAATAAATCGAGTAGTAGACTAACTAGTCGATTACTCGAATAGTCAAACTTCCATTTGTAACATTAGAGAAGCCCTCTACAACTAAGAGGCACGCGCTTGGGTAAAGCAGATATAATATCATACAAGAGCAGCAGTTTATTCAAAGTTGCTGTGTTGGTGAGGAGATATTAAAACAGTCAACAAATCGATTAGGCGACTAATTAATTAATCGACTATTCTATGAATCCAATAACCGTTTATTGGACTATTCTTTTAGTCGACTAATCGATTATTCGACTAATCAACTAATCGAATTTTCGATTATATTAATTGATTGTAAAAACCCGCGACTTTCGGTTAATCGATTTTTTTTGTCAGACTCTTAAATCTTTTTATACAAGCTTTAACACAATATTGTTACCAGGCAATAAGACGCCATAAAATAGTTATCAAACTATTTTAAAGGTATCCCGTGTTTAAGTACCCTTAATAATCAGCCTACGAAAAATCTAATTATATATATTTCGTAAATGATCTTGTTCTTCCGGCTGAATGATTTCGACGAAACCGTTACACATATCGTATCCGACTTTTATATACACGTTCTGCATCTTCCTTGTAAGAACGCTATATGGTTTTTCAGCACAACCAAGAAGAGGTTTAATAATAACTAATAAATCGACGTTGAAGATGGGATTTATCTACTATTATAAACTCTTCCCCATAAAGAAAAAGATACCTCAGAAAAAATTATCATTAGACCCGACATTATGCTATGAGTAACGCTTAATAAAAGCACTGTTTTCATGAGCGATTCGAAAGCTACAGCATTTCCTGAAAAGAACATAATATCATACCTATAGACATACTTCGCGTTTTCAAGTGAAATTTCTTGTAATAGCTAACTTTTTAAGTGAATAAAAAGTAAAATAAAAAAAATGCATAACATAATAAAATAGCCAGTATATAAAACTTAAATAAATATATTAATGAATAGAACTTTTTGGAACGAGATACCTGAGACAGTAACTTAAAAAATATCTAAAAGCATTTTAGAATTATTCCGCAGTAAAAGTAGGCATCCAAAAAAGAATCATTATCTGTAGAAAGTATGATGTTATCTACATCTCACTTTTTCGACAAGGTTCACCGTTATTCTGTCTTTGTCAGTTATGCAGTAAATATGGCAACACTGCAGGACGTCACATTGATAGAAAAACTAACAGCAGTTTGAAAGTAAACTATACAAGGGACGCAACATTAACTTACGTTTAAAAGGTCGTAAAAATGATAGTAAAATGTAAAAATAACGTATATGGTTATTTAAAAGATAATTGAAAATTGAGACTATTGCCGGGATCGGGGTTAAGTGGGCAACAATATATTCGTACTTCCAGTTCTCAATAAATTGCTTAATCAGTATATTGTGTAATAACCTGTTGTTTTATAAATTGTTGAACCTTATTTTTGCTTACATTGTATGTTTTACCTTTTTGAATTGTTTAGTTTATATAGAATTTACTTCGAATATTGAACTTTTGTTAAATAAATAATTTTTTAAAAAACCTTTTTCCGTGTGTAAAAAGTTATTTGGCGCAGTCAATAGGATATGTTAAACGGGCGTTAGTGAATATAACAATCGGTTCGTATCAACGATTTATTAACATACCTTAAGTGAATAATTGGGACTCTTGGTTAAGTGAATTAAGTAGCTTAACTCGAATACAGTTGGCTCGGACGAAGAGGAATTTCAAGGGAATATTGGTAATTCCAACTACAGGTACAACTAGATGGCGAAAGCACTCCTAATTTTCTTGTAAGTACTTTATGTCGTATAGAGGAAATAATTGTTTATTTAATTCAGAAAGCTCTGACAATTCAGATTCTGATTTAGATTCTGGCTCACAAACATATCGTAACCGTAAGATAAATATTGAATTATCAAAACCTAGATTTAAATTAAATACATTAGATAAAATGCCGGTAGATCAAGTGGTACCGCAATTGAAAAAGGAATATCTGGACATGGTTCCAGAATTCCAAAATGAATATTTGATTTCTAGTATTTTAACTAAAATTAAAGGCCAAGCCGCAATAAATATTTCAGCTTGTAGTATTTCAAATTGGCAGAATTTGAAAGATGCTTTATTAAACATATATGCTGATAAACGAGACATTTACACGTTAAGTATTGAAATATCGGAATTAAAGCAATGAAATGAATCACCTTTTGACTTTTACAATAGGATACAGCATCTTTTAAATCTACAAACATCGTTATTAATGACACGCTCTAATGCAAGTGAACAAGCCATTTTAGGCAACTATTTCAGGAATTTAGCACTAAGAGTATTATTGCGCGGATTAAAGGAACCTCTCGGTACACTAATGCGTACCAAGAATCCTAGCGATCTAAACTCAGCTTTAAATATTCTAACGAATGATTTTCAAAGTTTATTTAAGTAATAATAATAACAATACACATCCAAAAAATGCATTTAATAAGCCTAAGTCTCGGTTTAATGTTACATCACATAAAAATAATTATCCTAATAACCAAACAGTAAACAGACCAAATTTACAACAAAATTATCAACCACAATTTAATAGAAATTTCAACAGTGAAAATAATTTACCTAGTCCAAGTAGAGATACAAATTTTCAGAATAGAAATACTAATGTTTTCAAACCTAATAGAAAATATCAATTTCAAAAACCTACTCCAATGAGTATATCTACTTCTAATACGTACAATAACCCCAATGTACAGAATAGAGATAATGGCCAAAATCAATCGCATTTCGTAGGTAATAGAAAAAATTTTATTTCGGAAGAATTGCATAATATGGACAATACTGCACGTCACACTGATGTTGAAGATTGTTTTTTAGACGAAATTGCCTCGGAAGAGACAGACACGTAGAAATATTTAATTTTACGAATTATGAAAGTGAATTACCGTACATAATATTTCCTGAACAAAATTTGAAAGTAATGATTGACACAGGTAGTACAAAATCTTTTGTAACACCTGAAATTGCAAAGAAATATTTTTCAAAATCGACTATGAAAAAATCTTTCAAAGTTACTTCTGCTTTAGGCTCAAGCCAACAAAATTATTGTACAGTAATTCCAAATTCAAAGATATTTAAAATAAAAAATAAAATGAACTTAGAATATTGTATATTTAAATTTCACAATCATTTTGATTGCTTATTAGGTTTAGATAATCTGAAAAAATTGAATGCAACTATTGATTTAGTAAATAATGTTTTAATTACGCCTTATAGTGAAATAAAAATAAATTATTTTCAAATCAGAAGCGAGAACACGAATTGTATAGTAGTGCCTCCGCGAACTGAACAAATAATTAAATTGAATATTGATATTATTAATAATGGCGACATAATTATACCTTATACAAAAATCGGAAAATTAGAAATTCCTGAATGTCTTACAAAAGCGGAAAATAGTCAAGCTGTATGCACTATTTTAAAGTAGATTTAAGTGCTCCTTTAGAGGTTGAACAGTGCGACGAATACGAACAAACCTTGAGCCCTAATTTTAATGCTATTTATGCAGAAAAATTCAAATTTGATATTAATAAAGTTCGAACAGAACATATGAATTCTGAAGAACGCAATGCTATTCTTAAATTAATTAAAGAATATTCTGACATTTTTCATGTTGACGGTAATCAACTAACTTTTACGAGTAAAATCAAGCATCAAATAAAAACTACAAATGATGTACCTATTTATAATAAATCGTACAGATATCCAGAAGTCTATAAAAAAGAAGTCCAAAATCAAATACAGAGTATGTTAGATCAAAATATCATAAGAGCCTCATCCTCACCGTACTCGAGTAGTATTTGGTTGTTCCTAAAAAATTGGACTCTACAGGTAAACAAAAATTCAGAGTCATCGTAGACTATCGCAAGCTTAACGAAATAACTATTGGAGATAGATATCCATTACCAAACATAACCGATCTATTGGATAAATTAGGACGTTGCCAATACTTCACTACCTTGGATCTTGCCTCCGGATTTCACCAAATTGAGATGGCTGAAGAAGATATACCCAAAACGGCTTTTACTACTGAAAATGGCCACTGGGAATTTTTGAGAATGCCATTCGGACTAAAGGGAGCTCCAGCAACTTTTCAAAGAGTGATGGACAACATTTTAAGAGGTATCCAAAACGAAAAATGTTTAGTTTATCTTGACGATATCATTATATTTAGTACAAGCTTGCAAGAACACATAAATAATTTAAAAGAAGTATTTAAGAGGTTACGCGAATCGAATTTTAAAATACAAATTGACAAATCCGAATTTTTGAGGAAAGAAGTAGCTTATTTGGGACATATTGTTACACCTGAAGGTGTAAAACCCAATCCCGATAAAATAAGTGCTATTCAAAAATTTCCCATACCAAAAACTAGTACAGAAATTAAAGCTTTTCTCGGACTTCTTGGATATTATAGAAAATTCATTAAAGATCTTTCAAAACTGACTAAACCTTTAACTAATCGTCTTAAGAAAAATGCAGTAATTATCATAAAAGATCCTGATTATATTAATTGTTTTGATACTTGTAAAAATATGTTATTAAATGATCCTATTTTACAATACCCCGACTTTTCTCGTCCATTTAATCTCACAACAGACGCAAGCAATTTTGCTCTAGGCGCTGTTCTCAGCCAAGGAAAAATCGGAACCGATTTACCTGTGGCATATGCTAGCTGAACACTTAATGATTCTGAAGTAAATTATTCAACAATTGAAAAGGAACTCCTTGCAATTGTTTGGGCTGTTAAATATTTCCGCCCATATCTTTTCGGAAGAAAATTCACTATAGTAACAGATCATAAACCACTTCAATGGTTATTTTCTTTGAAAGAACCCAACTCTAAATTAGTTAGATGGCGGTTGAAACTCGAAGAATACGACTATGATATAGTGTACAAGAAAGGTGCATTGAACACTAATAGTGACTGTTTATCACGAATCCAGCTAAATATGAATGAAGTAAATTCTTCGGATAATCCTTCCAAAAAATTATTAGTTTATATGGAAAGATTTAATGACTCGCTTTCAAATAATACTAAAAATAAAAATGTAGAAACCGAATCACTTATTGTAGAAGCTGAAGATTTTAATGACGAATTCGATGACGATAATAATATTATTCACACTAACATAGAAAATCCTATTGCAGGAATACCTATTTCGGAATCTGCAGTAAATGTGGGAAAAAATCAAATTATAATCTCTGAAGTTCATTTTGAACGAGCTATACCAACTATAATTAAACTATATGAAACTAAGCAAAGAATTCTAGTACAATTTTCTAAAAATAACTTTGAACAAGACGTAATAAATTTTCTGAAAGAATATGTAGCACCAAAAGCAAAATATCATATTTATTTTGAAGATCCCTTATACGAAAAATTCAGCACTGTTATACAAACATATTTCAAAAATTCACACATTTCATTTACCAAATGTAATAAAAAATTAATTGACATCCCTCTAAATGAAATCAAAGAAGTAATACAAAACTATCATGAAGGTAAACGGAATCATAGAGGATTAGATGAAACCGAAAATAATATAAAATCTCGATACTATTGGCCTAATCAAAGATCTTCTATTCAAACGTACATTAACGAATGCGAAATATGTCAAATAACAAAATATGATCGGAAACCCGTGAAACCATATTTTAATATTACCCCAACAGCTATTAAACCATTTCAAATAATACATTTAGACACTATTACTTTAGAAAATACGAAATTTCTAACTATTATAGACTCATTTTCAAAATACGGGAAGTTGTATAAATTGAACTCAGCCCAAGGTATAGAGATACTTAATAATTTAATTAGATATTTCACCCATCATTGTATACCGGAATAAATAATATCCGATAACGGAACAGAATTAAAAAATAGTTTAGTAAAAGATTTATTAGAAACTCATAAAATTCATTTTATCAGTTCACAACATCCTGAAGCAAACGGCATTGCCGAACGATTTCATTCAACAATTATTGAACATATTAGACTTTTAAATAATCAAAACGAATTTAAGAAAGAACCTATTGAAATAAAAGTAAATTATGCTCTTTTGGCATATAATAATAGTATTCACTCTGTAACGAAACTAAAACCATACGAAATTATTACAGGTCATTTAGAGAATAACTCTTCTTTTGATATAGACATTGATCGACAATTAGTAAATAATTATATTCATAATCCCAAAGAAAAAATGAAATTACTTTATTCTAAAATAAATAAATGATTGGAAGAAACTAAAGATAAAGTTATTTCAAAAGCTAATGAAAGTAGAGAAGATCTACCAGACCCTCTACCTACAAAAGTGTTTGTCAAAAATAAGCAGATTAAAAGTAAGACAAAAAATAAATATCAACCGGAAAAAATAAAATCCGTAAACAAAAAAAATAAAACTGCGAAAATTGTAGCTCGTCATTTTAATACCGCTGAAGATATTCATATTTCAAATATAAAACGACCTATGAAGAAACCTTATACTTTCATTACAGAATAAGTTTAATATTAGAACATTTAAAACAAATGAAGTTTATCTACACATGCTTCATGAGAATTTTATTTTTATTAAACATATGTTGAATCAAGTTTTAATTATTTATAACGTAATATTAGATATAATAGAAACTGTAGAGATTTCCTGTTCATTCTGCAAACTAAGGACATTGCATTCGAGTATAATTATATCAAAAGAATTATTTACAGAGTTGCAAAAAAAATATCTTCGTATTATAAATTACAATTACCGTTGGAATTGAAATACGAGAATATTTTAAACTTTGAATCAATTTTAGATATAACATGTAGAGTAAGTAAAAATAGATTAGAATATTTTTTATCGATTCCTATAGATTTTAATATTGAGTTTGAATTATTTTATTTATTACCCATACCTACTAAGTTAGAATCAGAATTCGTAATAATAATACCAAATTCAAAGTACTTGCTAAGATCTGATACACAGATAAAACCTCTAAACGATATTTGTACAAGAAGTGAAAATTTTCAATGTGCTTCACACCTTCAAGATAATAATAAACAGTTATGTGAAGAACAAATACTATTAATGGAAAACTCTACTAACTGCGAATACACTAAAATCAAAATTATTGAAAATCATTTGGAAATTATACCAGAAATAGTAGTATTTCCAGAAGAAGAAAAATTGATAATTAAATGTTCAGAAGACACAGAAATCAAAATTTTAAAAGGAATTTTCCTAATCAAAAATTCGCCATGTAAAATAACTTTTAAAAATCAAGAATTAATATTTCAAGATAGAACTTTTGGTCAACCACTGGTACTGAATAAACTTCAGACACATTTTAATAAAATTAAAATCCAGCCTTTGGAAATAAATTTGAAAAAATTAGAATTAAAAGAAATATCTTCGCAAGGATTGACACCAATTCAGGAAGAACAATTAAATCTCCATATTCCTAGCATATGGACTATATTTCTATATTCTAGCAGAGTATTGATAATTATTTGGCTACTCTTGAAGAAAATTCAGAAAAGAAGAAAATCAGAAGAAACTCCAATGGAATTACAAGAAAAGAAAATTCAACTTCCAGGGGGTGCGTCGATCTAATGGGGGAGGTGTTATATACCTTAAATTACTTAGTACATATTAAATAAATTGCTTAATCAGTATATTGTGTAATAACCTGTTGTTTTATAAATTGTTGAACCTTATTTTTGCTTACATTGTATTTTTTACATTTTTGAATTGTTTAGTATATATAGTCAGTCTAGAATTTACTTCGAATCTTGGAACTTGTAACTTTTGTTAAATAAATAATTTTTTAAAAAACCTTTTTCCGTTTGTAAAAAGTTATTATATATATATATATATATATAACAACAAATATATTCATGGGTAATTCACGCAAAATAAAGGGCTACTGAAATAGAGTGGTAACCGTGGACATGCATGTTTCTGGCTCATTTTGCCTCATCAGCACGGCATAACCAAATAAGGATGTGAAATTTGGGAGCAAAGATGTTAATCGAAACATGGGAAAACACAAAATAACGGATTTCAGCAGGGAAACCAAACGCTCATTTGTGTCTTCAATTGGAAGATCCCGAGTTTTCAGGACATCAACCAACATCGACACGGAGGCGCATATAGCTCCCCCGCCATGAACCTTCCGACCCATAGTAAATAACAAAGAAGATGTAGGAATATCGCGTGATATGTTAACAACAACAACAAATATATTCATGGGTAATTCACGCAAAATAAAGGGCTACTGAAATAGAGTGGTAACCGTGGACATGCATGTTTCTGGCTCATTTTGCCTCATCAGCACGGCATAACCAAATAAGGATGTGAAATTTGGGAGCAAAGATGTTAATCGAAACATGGGAAAACACAAAATAACGGATTTCAGCAGGGAAACCAAACGCTCATTTGTGTCTTCAATTGGAAGATCCCATGAATGAGCCAGAAACATGCATGTCCACGGTTACCACTCTATTTCAGTAGCCCTTTATTTTGCGTGAATTACCCATGAATATATTTGTTGTTGTTGTTAACATATCACGCGATATTCCTACATCTTCTTTGTTATTTACTATGGGTCGGAAGGTTCATGGCGGGGGAGCTATATGCGCCTCCGTGTCGATGTTGGTTGATGTCCTGAAAACTCGGGATCTTCCAATTGAAGACACAAATGAGCGTTTGGTTTCCCTGCTGAAATCCGTTATTTTGTGTTTTCCCATGTTTCGATTAACATCTTTGCTCCCAAATTTCACATCCTTATTTGGTTATGCCGTGCTGATGAGGCAAAATGAGCCAGAAACATGCATGTCCACGGTTACCACTCTATTTCAGTAGCCCTTTATTTTGCGTGAATTACCCATGAATATATTTGTTGTTGTTGTTAACATATCACGCGATATTCCTACATCTTCTTTGTTATTTACTATGGGTCGGAAGGTTCATGGCGGGGGAGCTATATGCGCCTCCGTGTCGATGTTGGTTGATGTCCTGAAAACTCGGGATCTTCCAATTGAAGACACAAATGAGCGTTTGGTTTCCCTGCTGAAATCCGTTATTTTGTGTTTTCCCATGTTTCGATTAACATCTTTGCTCCCAAATTTCACATCCTTATTTGGTTATGCCGTGCTGATGAGGCAAAATGAGCCAGAAACATGCATGTCCACGGTTACCACTCTATTTCAGTAGCCCTTTATTTTGCGTGAATTACCCATGAATATATTTGTTGTTGTTGTTAACATATCACGCGATATTCCTACATCTTCTTTTTTATATATATATATATATATATATATATATATATTCTTTGTGGTATATTTACTGCTACGGTTATTAATTCTATGTTATTTACAGCTAAATTAACAAATTAATTCTTGTTGTGTGTTATATTTATTGTGGACGCCTCCAGATGCTTTTTCATTATATGCTCTATTTTTGTGGAAACAGGTATAATTTTTTAAATTGTGGCAATGTTGATTTTTAAAATTGGTTTCTTGTAGGCAAATTATGTTAGGTGATAGTTCGGTTAGTAAGCTTTTAAGCATTTCGAATCTTTTGTAGAATCCTCTGAGATTCCACTGTAAAATTGAGTCAGTCTTACACATTATTACTGAGATGATTCAATTGACGTTTCGGAGTAGTCTTCAATTTCTTGTGCGATTGTTGACGGGTGTAGGCTTAGTTCTTCCATAATTTTTCTTCTGATCCTTGTACTTATGTTTTTCATTCATTTGTTTGTATAGTACGGATGCATGTGTGAAAGAAGTTTTAAAAAAAAAATTGTATCTTCTGTATATATTTTTGACATACTTTGATCCTATTGCATTTTCGAAGAAAACAACTACTTCCTCGAAAGTTAAGATTTGACTTTCGTCTTCAAATAGTGGTAGTGCTGACTCCATTAATTTGTTGAAAGTATTTTTCTCTGAATCCGTTTTCTTATTTATTGTTTTTTTGGCTTTTTTGATTATTTGTTTGATTGATTTATGAAATGTATCTTTTTCTTGTGGTGTAAGTGAAGGCGGAGTTGTGATGTCTGATAGAGTGCGTTTTGTATTCATTATATGTGCATCCATATGTATTTCTGCCGATATTGTTAGTTTTTTGCATTTCTGTTATTGCTTAGGGATTGGGTGACTTCTGTTTGATTAGTTATATTTCTTCTGCTTGTTGTGGTAGAGTTCGAAGTTGGTGGAGTGTTGTTTATTTGGTTGACGATGTTGGCTGCTCTTGCTGTATTAGAGTTTATTGGTGTTGATGTATTATCGGATGCAGTGCTTGTTGATGCATTCTGACAATTATTAGAGTTATGTCCTCAGACATTGCATATGGAGCACAAATAGCTATCGCGCGTTAAAAAGAAAACTTAAAGTGAGTTTGATGTTTGGGTAAGATGTACCAATTTTGAGGATTGTTATTGTATAGGACATGTGGAGGCCTAAATGTCTAAGTTCTTGTTCGATAATTTGGTGAGGTATAGTTGGACAGACGTTGGACAAGAGTAGTCTTTCACTAGGTGTTATAAGTCTACGTACAGGAAGAATTTCGTTATTGACTTTCATTTTTCCATTGCATTTTGTTAGGAATTCGTCTACCGCTTCTTTTGTCGATAGATATATGCATATTCTATTATTGGTTACTCTTGATGAAAATATAATTTTATTGGGGTTGACAATAGTGCCTATGGCTAACAGGTATTCTTCTAGTTTTACTCCATTTAGTGAGCTAATTACTATTGCTTGTTGTTTTGTTGGAAAAATTTATTGTTTTGTAATGTTTGAATAAGATTGTGGAATGTTATTAGCTGAGACAGTAGTGTAATTGCTGGTGTTCTTATCATCCATTATCTTTGATTTTAATTTTCATAATTTCGTACTTAAACCGGTACTGTTTACTGAAGGTTGTTTTGCTGATAAGCGACAGGTTTTGTACCTCGATTAATAACAATCGGGTTTGATTGCTATTATTCAAATACTAAATTCGTTGTTATGAAAATATGCTTAATTTTAGATGGATATATGGAGGTGATGATTTACACTTTTGGTTATAGTTCTTTCACTAAATAACTATGTTTACACTTGTAAAAATGGTTTATCGACGGGAGCTGATTTTTACACGACTTTACGGTGTTTTACCAGGATTGTTCTTATATGACTACTGGTTGATAGCAAATAAACGTTATTTAAATAATTAATTAACTTCTTTTATACTAAATCCATAGTTATTATATTATTATTGTCATATGTCATTATGCCTAAATATTCTTCGTAAAAAACAAACCAAGCAATTTCTCGTTTTTAATTTGCGTGTTATAACAAAAATCTTATATATTCAACAGTAAAAAGTAAGTGTTTTTTTAATACATCGTTTTTCTGCCTACTTGTAAAATAAAGAAAAACCTCAAAGACGAGTATACGGATTTAAAATCCTTCCTGGAAAAAACCTCAAAATTATGCAACCCCTTAATCATACACTATTTATTTGACAATTCTGTAACATCAACGCTTCAAAAAATCCTTCTCGAAAATTTTCTGTCAAACATTCTAAAGCTGGATTTATAGTTTGAGGGACCGTAAACGTATACCACACGTAGACGCACTGGACCCGTAACGAATGGTCTATAAAAATTGTTGAATTTATAAATAAACGGAACGGAAATTTTGCGCATGGGCAGATGTCACGTAGAATTACTCGTGAGTGAGATTCAACATAACCAAGAAATTATACAAATCAGACACAGCATTTTTTAATCTATGGAAACAGTGCGTCCTGTGTAGGTTTGAGCTTTAAATTTGTATTCTAATATTCTAAATATTTATATAGTCACAATGGACAATGAAATACCTGAAGGTATTGTAGTGTATGCAGATAAGGGCATGATGTCATCACATGAGATGGTCTACCCGGACAATCACTCAACAGCTTGTTAGTATGATTTAGCCTACCGACTGTGGAGTGCGGGTCACGGAGAGATTATCAATCTTACATTGGCGACGAGGATACTGGTTAGAATATCTTGATTTGATAATTTGCGTATTGCACTAAAAATCATTGTGTGTGCTGAATAGACATAAGGCCATATAGGTAAGTGGTTATTTAATAAGAATAATGATGTGGTAAAGATTAAATTCGTATTGCATGGAAGAGACACTTTAATGAAAGTATGCTTAAATGCGTGTGCTAAAAGATTAAATTCGTATTGCACAGACAATAGAGGCAATAGATTAAATTCGTATTGCATGGAAAATATACTCTAATGAGAGTATGCTTAAATGCGTGTGCTAAAAGATTAAATTCGTATTGCATGGAAGAGACACTCTAATGAGAGTATGCTTAAATGCGTGTGCTAAAAGATTAAATTCGTATTGCACAGACAATAGAGGCAATAGATTAAATTCGTATTGCATGGAAAATATACTCTAATGAGAGTATGCTTAAATGCGTGTGCTAAAAGATTAAATTCGTATTGCACGTATATATATATATATATATATATATATATATATATATATATATATGTATGTATGTATATAGGTATATATAAAAACTCAAATGCTTATAAGTAATGATTGAAATTCGTTATTTAATTTGTAACACGAGTATATTGGCAAAGCAATGTGTAATACATTTTTTTTATCGTTGGGTGTATGCTGGCGTTGTTTATAATTGAGGAATTTAAGACAGATAGCTTTGATGACTCATCATAACAGAATAGAAATAAATACGAGGGATCCTTAAATATTTTTTTTCACATGGGTAGAGATTACATTGCACATATTTGGTTACATACATGTTTAAATCCATAGATAAAAATGTTTAGATATTTATAACTTATTAAGGCACTGAAAAAAAAAATAATTCATTGTACTTGTAATTGTTTTGGTAATTAGTCGAGATAGTCGAAATTCACCCATAATATTGTGTGATATACCTACGCTGACATTTTTTTTAGAGAAATGGAATTATTGGCATCTGGATTATCCTCTATATCACCATTTGATTGTGAAACAGACGATTCTGCTCTGCGTAGCAAATGGGAAAGATGGAAGAGATCTCTAGAAATTTATTTCGAAGCCGCATCAATCACTGATCCAGTAAAGAAGAAAGCTATATTACTTCATAATGGGGGAACCAGCTTGCAAGAAGTATATTTCAGTTTACCTGAGACAGATACCGAAAATGAAGAAGGCAGTATAAATGCGTACGACAGGATTATTAGAAAATTAAATGAGCATTTTGCTCCAAAACAAAGTCGTATTTATGAACGTCACATTTTCCGTTCAATCCAGCAAGAACCTAATGAGAAGTTTGACAACTTTTTACTTAAACTGAGACGTCAAGCAATTAAATGTCAATTTGCAAATATTGAAGAACATATCATAGACCAGATCGTCGAAAAATGCAATTCCGAAAAATTAAGGCGTAGAATCTTGGAAATGGACGATTCTAAAACATTAACTGATATCACTAATGCAGCAAAATCATTAGAAACAGTACAGTCGCAAATGGGCAAATATAATTCCCCTAAATCTGACAATAATTCAATAGACATAAACAGAATCAGAGAGAATACCATCACAAATAGAGATCCTAAGCCAGGACCTTCGGGATTTCATAGGTTGGAATGTTTCCGCTGTGGATTTAAAGGACATTCCGCTAGAGACGTTAACTGCCCTGCCCGCAACAAAACTTGCTTACAATGTGGCAGGATTGGTCACTTCAAAATAAAATGCAAAATACTAAAAAGCACTTTTAAAAGAAATAATAGAGAGGATAATCACCAAGCTACCATATCTAAGAAAAGGAGAGTCACAGAAACTGTGAACTTACTGGATGACAGTAACTCATCAGATGAATATATTTTCCACATGGAAGAAGACGACAAAATCAAATGCACATTAGGAGGTGTTGAAATTGACTTAGTTATAGATTCTGGAAGCAAAAGCAACATTATAAGTGAATTTACTTGGCGATTCCTGAAGGAAAAAAAGGTAAAAGTTACTAATCAAGTAAAGAAGCCAGATAAATTATTCCGATCTTACGCAAACCCAGAACCGTTGCAATTATTAGGAGCATTTGAAGCAAAAATAAGTGTGGCCTTTAATCAAGAAATAAATGCTAAGTTTTATGTCGTTAAAAATGGCCAGACAAACTTACTAGGAAGAGAAACAGCCCTCAAACTGGGTGTGCTACGAATAGGATTGAACATACTATCGATTAAGGAAGAAACATCAAAAACCCCTTTTCCAAAGATGAAAGGAATTTCTATAGATATCCCAATAGATCATAATGTCCTTCCAGTTATTCAACCTTTACGTAGAATACCAGTGCCACTCGAAGAAAAGGTAGATAAGCAACTCAAGAAATTGATTCAGAGTGATATTATTGAACCAGTAGACGGACATTCAGAATGGATATCACCAATTGTTCCCATATTGAAATCGGATGGCGAAGTAAGAATCTGCGTAGACATGAGAAGAGCGAATCGCGCGATACTGCGAGAGAATCATCCATTGCCCACGATGAACTCATTTTTGCCCAAATTACGGAAAGCGCGTTTCTTCTCAAAGTTGGATGTGAAACAAGCTTTTCATCAAATCGAAATATCACCTAGATCGCGACACATCACCACCTTTATAACGCATAAAGGATTATTCAGATACAAAAGATTAATGTTTGGCATCTGCTGTGCCCCAGAGATATACCAGAAGGTGACAGAAAGGATGATAGCTCAATGTGAAAGTTGTTTCAACTTCATAGATGATTTTCTCGTATTTGGTGAAACAGAAGAAGAACACGATGTCCGGTTAAATAAACTGATAGAAACTTTGAAAAATAATAACGTGCTACTGAATGTCGACAAATGCACGTTCAAGGTGACAGAAGTGGAATTCCTTGGACACATTCTCACAAGAACTGGAATAAAACCATCTCCAAATAAAGTGGAAGCTATTAAGAGATTTAGGAAACCCGAAAACACCACAGAATTGAGAAGTTTTTTAGGATTAATAAATTATGTAGGAAACTACGTGCCGAATTTGGCCACGATCACAGAACCTCTAAGAAGAGCACTAAAAGAAACAACTAAAGAGAATAATATAGTTTGGAACAGGGAACAACAAATGTCATTCAATAAACTTAAGAAAGAACTATCCAGTGACAAATGTTTAGGATACTATTGTCCCACAGCTAAGACACAATTAATAGCAGACGCAAGTCCAGTAGGCCTAGGTGCAATATTAATACAATGCAGCTCCTCAGGTGAACCTCGAATAATTGCTTATGGAAACAAAACATTATCAGCTAACGAAAAGAAGTTTTGTCAGACTGAAAAAGAAGCTCTTGCCTTGGTTTGGGCAGTGGAACATTTCCATATTTATTTATATGGTAAGGAATTCGAGCTAATAACTGACCATAAACCGTTACAATTTATTTTCACTCCAACATCCAAACCCTGTGCAAGAAAGGTGGGTGCTCCGTCTACAATGTTACAATTATAAAGTTATTTACAGACCTGGGAAAAGCAATATAGCCGACCCACTTTCCAGACTTTGTGCCAACTTAGAATCGGCTGCATTTGAGGAGGATGAGCACGTTAGACAGATCGTAGAAAGTTCAACGCCAGTAGCTATTTCGCTAAGTGAAATAGAACAGTTATCAAAAAAGGACAAGGAGATACTACAAGTAAGAAAAGGTCTGTATGAAAACGTCTGGTTGGACTCCGCAAAATTTTATAAAATTTTCCAAAATGAGCTAGTTTTTTCGAACAACATACTGCTGAGAGGGAACCGAATAGTTATCCCGAAGTTATTACGTGAGAGAGTTTTGGAATTAGGCCACGAAGGTCACCCAGGTATTGTAAACATGAAAAGGAGATTGAGGACCAAAGTCTGGTGGCCAAAAATGGACCAAGACGCTGAAAAATTAGCAAGAACTTGTAAAGGTTGCACTCTCGTATCGGCACCAAGCGCACCCCAACCATTAAAAAGACGGGAATTTCCCATTCAACCATGGGCGGATGTAGCCATAGACTATTTAGGACCCTTACCCGAAGGAAAATACATTTTAGTGATCGTCGATTATTTTAGCCGATATATGGAAATAGAAACAACGAAGTCTATAACGGCAAATAACACCATTCTACTTCTTCGTAAAATTTGCACTAGACTCGGATATCCATATTCAATAACTGCAGATAATGGACCGCAATTTGGAAGGAGCGCAGAATTCAAAAATTTTTGCAAAGACAATAATGTTAAATTATTCACTACTGTACCCTATTGGCCGCAACAAAATGGGGAAGTCGAGCGTCAGAACAGAAGTCTCGTAAAGCGACTAAAAATCAGCAAAGCACTTGGAAAAGATTGGCAGCTGGATCTTCAAGATTATTTATTAATGTATCATAACACACCGCACCCTAGCACAGGAAAAACTCCTGCAGAATTATTTTTTGGACGAAAACTAAAAGACAAACTTCCGATGATCCCTGACTTTAACATAGAGGAAGAGGTACGAGATAAAGATAGCCTGGAGAAACAAAAAGGAAAAGATTACGCGGATAGACGGAGAAACGCTAGAGATAGCGAAATAATGGAAGGAGATACAGTTATTCTTAAACGTATGCGGAAGGAGAACAAATTAGACCCAACATTTGACTCCACACCACATACGGTTATTTCAAAAAAGGGTGGAGACGTAACAGCAACAAACAATGTTACCGGGGAAGAGGTAAGGCGAAATGTGCTCCACATGAAACGAGTTGGGAAGGAATGGAAAATATTGGAGAATGACCAATGAGAACTTTGCGCATATCAACGTACTTAGTTCACAGTTGTTATGCTGAACAAGTTTATGTTCCTCAAGAATATATTTATCTTGTGGTAATAATACCTAATTCTTAGTTATAAAAAAAAAAAAAAAAAAATTTCCCATTTTTCAATTGACATGTTAAATAAATATTTCTTGGTAAAGTTTGGTGTTTCAATTCTTAAATGAAAGGAAGGGATGTAGTGTATGCAGATAAGGGCATGATGTCATCACATGAGATGGTCTACCCGGACAATCACTCAACAGCTTGTTAGTATGATTTAGCCTACCGACTGTGGAGTGCGGGTCACGGAGAGATTATCAATCTTACAGGTATGCTTCTTGGGACTACTTTTGTGTGCAGTAGCATTGGAAAAGTGTCGACAAGGACAAACTTGAAGAACAATAATTAGGCGACCAAGACGTTATAAAACAAGACTCATAAACCATAACAGGAAGTTAGAGAGGATTTTAAATATGAAAACTTCTCGCTGACATCACACAGAATTCTTTCCTTTGATTGGCCTCACGCAAGAACGCACTGTAAAAAGATAAAAGTTGACCAGCCAGTCCGTTTCACTTACGTTACGTCATGCGCTTACATTCATTTATAAACAGGGTACATACATTCTATAGTTGATCTTTTCAATGTCTCTACATTCACATTCTGTCAAACTATAAATACAGCTTTACTGCTCCTAATCCCTTAACACATCTCACGTAAATACGCTGGAATCGCCGTATCCCGCCCTATCTCTCTCTCAACCTCGCAATGAGAAACATACAGGGTGCCCCAGGAGTTCATACCAAATACTTGGGAGATAATATAGAGACTAACAAGAATGATGGTGTTTCAGTATAAACAATTTTCTTTACGCCCTTCGTAGATTTCCAATCAGCCTTTTAATAATTATAAATAAAAAAAACCATTTTTAAATCCCAACTTTAGAGCCCTGTAGTTCGTTAACGAAGGGCGTCCAGAAAATTTTTTATATGAAATATCATCATTATTATTAGTCCCTCTATCATCTCGTAAGTTTTTGGTGCAAACTTCTGTATAAATAAAATTATCACCGAGACAAGGCATTAAAAATTTTACAACTCATATTAGACCGGCCAATAGTTATACTTCATCTTACTAAAAACGTAAAACATATCTAAAGTTCTTAATTGGCATGTTGAAAATAAACAACACAATAAGTAAATTAAAAAAAAGTGGGTGTTAGTGCTTCACCTTTAATTTTCAAATACTCAAGCGTTGGGTGAATGTCAAGAACCAGCAAAAAATAAATTAAATGAAAAAAAATCATTAATTACATCTCGTTTCAACTGGGTTGACTAACACTCCAGAGACCGTACTCAAAGAAGACGGCACACACACGGATGGACCGGAGAAGACACTGTCAGTAATGCTAAGTACGCACTTCCCGGGATCCACCGAAATACAAGTCGAAGCAACGAGCGAAGTCAGAGAAGAACGGCAAGTTGTCCGCGGTCTGGCAACTCGTGATAGCTGGACTTGTGCGAAGTCCATAGTCACATACGGGTCTGTGACATGGGCTATTCAAACTTTTAATCCCTTCAAGGCGCCTGGAATGGACGGAATCTACCCTGTACTGCTCCAAAAAAGCGCCGACATAATAACTCCAAGACTTGTGAATCTGTTCAGATTAAGCACAAATCCCCATTGTAGGATGTGTGGAGAAGCAGAGGAAACCGCAAAGCACGTGGTCTTCGATTGCCCTGCCCTGTGCAGAAGGCGAGCCTCCTGTCTAGATATTTCTCCAGGCACAAATCAGGAGGGAATGCAGGAAAACATAGTTCGACGTATCTCAATGTTCGCTAAGAATTTAGGATGGGACTCTGCTTAATACCTGTGAGTGGGGGTGCACAATAAGCCAATCAATGGCTGAGCGGCAACAATTAGGGCACCTGAACCCTAACCCCCCCGTGACTAAAAAAAAACTGGGTTAACAATTGAACCAGCTTAAAAAATAGAAAATTTACATCATATTCGACAATTAACCCAGAAATCTTTCAATTTACCTCTTTATATTGTGTGTTTATCATTGTGCATATAAATAGTATTGTGCTACTTTATGCAATAAAAATATTATACCGGGTGTTCCCAAAACTTGACCTATATTTGGGATCTCCAAAACAGTACAGTACAGCCATTTA